>CM069904.1:152276037-152607574 GCA_036172215.1 Camellia granthamiana
CATACATACGGTACATGATTATATGTTTCAGTACAGTCTGTTACACATGTGTCATTAGTAATGTTACAACTCTACGGAAATTAGGTAAACTTTTTATATATTTCCTAACATTCCGTTATTACGCATGTAACATAATTTGTCGCGTATGTGAAGTCGCAGCAATGCCATATGTGGGTCCTCATCCCCAACCATTAAACCATCCTCGTCATGTTCAACTTCTGGTATGGCATTTACTATTGTCATTGCCTCTTCCTCGTCAAACCTTGGATAAACCGTTGTAGGGTTACCTGTGGCGCGGCGTATATAATTATGTAATGCCATTGACGCACCTACTAACTGCACTTGCACATTTGCAAAGTCATACCGAGGCATCTTTCGAATAAACCCCCATCGATTTTTCCACGCACCGAATGTGCGTTCCACCACACTGCGTAAGGACGAGTGCACTTTGTTAAATAATTCCCTTGGCGTGTTTGCCGTCCTGTTCCGTTCAATGCGTCGAAAATCTAGTTGGTGGTAACGGTCGCCTTGAATGGTGCTAAGTACCCTGTCCGGTTTGAATAACCAGAATCGACAAGATAATATTTGCCTGCATGAATTAAGACAACGTATGACACCTACAATTTATGGAGAGAACCCCTTAAATCCAATTGACATGGGCATGTGTTACCTTCGTCAGGATGTGGGAATGGGACGTTGTCATTATTTAGTATCTCGTTGAATATGCGGCTATCATGCATACTTCCTTCCCATCCACACGAGATGAATATGAAACACATGTCAAAATCGACTGCGGCCATGATATTCTGCGTGTGACAGTACTTCCTACCGAAATATGTTGCTGCATCTGGCCCCGTCACCCATGCACTTACATGTGTTCCGTCTATTGCGCCAATGCAGTCCTGCAAACAACCCAATCGTTTATTTAGTCTTAAAAACCTGAACGCTGGTTTGTATGTTCCGAACGTCTCGTCCAGTTAATTCATGCACAAGGCAGAAGTTTATCTTTATGTACATGTGAATAATGCATTTCGGTTGTACCTTGAACGGTAGGTATTTACGTCTAGACCGCACGTATGGATGTATACGATGCTGATTGTACGTGGGGCGGCAATGGACAACAGTGAACTGCTTCATGGCATTTAATACGTTATGCACGTGCCGAGACACCGTCTCCCCCGAATGTTGGAACCGTTCTTGGATTTCCCGATTTTGCTTTCCTTTCAATACATGGATAAACATTGCTACGCTTTCTTGAACAGCTAAACCATGTGGACGTTGCGGGACTTGTAACCCAAAATCATTCACTAATGTGTGACACAGTGCGACAAAAACTTCCTTCGGCATTGACACGTTTTCCTCAAATTGGCCCATATGTCCCGCATATAGTTCGGATATCCATGCATTCCCGGTCAGTATAGAAGTGCGACATGGCGTCATAGCAATGTGTTTTTCGTACCACTCAATCGCATACTGGAATGCTTGTACAATTGCACAGTTGTATTCTTGCTGCACCTGGACGGCCTTCTGATTAAGCATTTCCGTTATTGCGTCGTTGTAACTTCCATCCCCGGGATTCATTACGTCTTCCTTGATTCAAAACCTACAAGAGTGGCACTGTTTCAATCAGTTTGCTTCCCCAAATCCGAGTCCACTCATTTGTAAAATAGCAATACTAAAAATGCAACATGTTCACAACCCTATCGGTGCAATGCCGTGGCGCATTTATGTTTTAACGCATAATTGTATGACAAGTGGGAACTTAGTTGTCACGACCCAAACCCGGCCCTATGGGTTTAGCACCGTAACTGGCCAGTAACCCATGATTACCAAAGGCCTGCTTATCAATCATACAATATAACAGAGTTCAGGGCCTGGCGGAAGCCAAAACAATAATGAATAGTGTCCAATGAGCTGTGACAATCTGTATGCCAAAAAGTTTTTTTCATGTATTCAAACAGTCCTGAAACAGTACGGTCTATATGACCATTTACAGTCAATCGGTACAGGGATCCAATCCCTTGACAACAGTACAATACAGTATGGCATACACAATATACATATACATAACAGTCGATAAAACCGGGGCCTAACCCCTTGGACAGTACAGTAAACAGTAAACAGTCTATACAGTGATCTCACAATAGTACAAAACAGTGAGACAGTCAGGGGAAATACAAAAGACCCCAAAGCCATGGCATGGCAACACGGAACCTCGCAGTGAGGCACACAGGCTGGCTGGACAAAACTGGGGACTGACCCACGCTCCTAGCTCCGATTTGGCTGCTGAGAACCTACATATATATATAAACAGTGAGCTAAAGCCCAGTGAATAACATAATGTATAAAGGGGTTATGAATGAATGTCCTTATAGCAATGAAATCAATTCATTTAAGCAGTATTTCAATCTTTCAGTATTTCTGTCAATCAATATTTCGATCAATCAATATTTCAGTCAATCAATATTTCGATTAATCAATATTTCAGTCAATCAGTCATATGTGGTACATCCATTAGCCTATAAACAATAGGTCCAAAAGGACCGGGCCTTATCAGACCCAACAATAGTGATGGCCATCAATCAGTAAACAATATGGTTCCACAAGGAAACCGACAGAGATCTCTGTAACAGTATGTGGATTCAAGAGGTGGCTCCCACTGTAGCACTTAGTTCCGTAGAATCTAGAGGTGGCTCCCAGTGTAGCACTTTGCTCCGCATCAGTCAATAACAATGGGTGCTAAGGATGCCACAATACAGTTCGAAATACAGGACATACATTCATTCAATAAACAATATTAGTTCAATAAACAGTTCAGTTCGGTATTCAAAATATAACCATTTTGAACATATCTTTACACAATCTGTTACTCACAGAGATTGGGCTATTAGCAGCTAGAGCGTGTCCCCGAGAGCCAACCCTAAACAATAAACAGAATAGAACGCACACTAAGTTTACAGTTGGAAAGGATGATAATTAAATCCCTAAATTCCCTCGGTGTGGTTCTATGTCTAAATCCTCATTAAGATGTCTTAAACTAGGCCTAAGAATGCCTAGGATGGGATGAGGATGCAAAAATACACTTGGAAGGCATTTTTCAAAAGTTGCTGAAAATAAGAGCCTCGCTCGAGCGAGCCTTCCTTCGCTCGAGCGAGCTTCCAAAATCAAAGGCTTCGCTCGAGCGAGAAATCCTTCGCTCGAGCGATCTGCATGAACAGTGAAAGTACTGGTTGCTGGAATTTTACGCGCGATGGTCGCTCGATGCTCGCTCGAGCGAGCTTGCAAAAACAAAGGGCTCGCTCGAGCGAGGAAGCCAAATCTGGAATTTCCAGATTTGTCTCCCAAGTTCGAACCAAGCATTCAACCATCCAAAACTCAACCCCTTGGGCCCAAATTCTGGGGAATACATCCCAACTCAATATATAACAAGTTTCAAAAGCCAATTTGAGAATTCAAGCCCCAAAGGTGAGTCAATTAAGGCCATTTACAAACCCAATTCAAGAGCAATTTCAAAACATGCAATGCATGAGTTTTAAATCAAATTCAAGGTTCAAATCTTGCTCTAATGAGCTCAATAGTTGGAAAACAAACTGAAAACATGAACTACAATATCAACATGGACATGCATGTATAACTCTACCATGAATCCAACTCAAACTCATCAATTCAAGCATGCATGCATGATATATGCTATAATCCAACATATTTGAACTAAACCATGTCTTAGTTCTACAATGAAGCATGAAACATGCAAGACTAGCTCAAAGACACAATCAAGAGGATGGATAATCTACCTTAGGTGTAGAATTAGAAGTGAGGGAGCCCAATTATGCAATTAACCTTCCAAAATTATAAGTCTTCAAGCAATTCCTCAAGAACAAGTCAATACACAAGATGAAATCAAGTCTCTTAATTTCTCTCTCTCTATATTTCGGTGGAGCAAGAATGAGCTGATGAAAATGTTTGTTTCAAGTGTATAAGACTCTCAAAAATGAGTAAACAAAGGTCCCACTCACAATGGCAAAATGGTAATTACACCAAACTCTTTAATTAGCTCAATTTCATCTAATTTAATCCAGTCAAATCATACCAAGTCAATTTCCAATTAAATATGCCATAAAATCACATAAATTATGATGATCATGGAACACTAAACAATTTTCAATTTGGCCGCCGATAAGGCCTTCAATTAGCAGCTTAAACGTAAACACCCGAACAGATAATTAAACAGTCGAACGAACAGAAATGCAATACAATAGGCACACTCAGTCAATTCAGTTTCAAATTTTCAATCGGTCTGTTCGGTACTTCAGTTGCTTCAATTATCAATCGTTATCAATTCAGTTCAGCAATAATCAGTATATAATTCAGTGGTTACTGGTAATCAGTAACGAGGGTCGTTACAGTCTCCCCTCCTTATAAGGAGTTTAGTCCTCTAAACTCAAATCAACATATGACAACTGAGATGATGCCTATCCTAAGGCAACTTTCATACTATAACAGGAGTGTAATCACATTCATAAACAGGTTCATGACCCAATCTTAATCTTAACAATGCACAGTCAGATTTCAGTCAAGGACAGTTTCAGATACATGTTCATTTCCATATTCTTGCTTTAAGCATACGTAGATGCACAATTTTGTATACATGGTGCACTTATTAGCACTGCTAGAGCAGATACAAAACAGATACAGACATGGCATATACAGAACAATTACAGTACAAAATAGATACAGTATATGTACAGGACGGTTATGAATAACCAGCTCCATAAAGGAATCCCGAACCCGGGTAACAGAACAGTACGGTAGCAATACAGTAACAGTATCAATAACAGTACCAATACAGTAGCAATGCAGTAACAATGTCAATAACAATACGGTAACAGTACAGTAGCAGTATAGTAGTATTCACACTACTTACATCAAGTACTTATCGGGGTTATAAATTTGCACTGGTTTCAGTTTCATAAGTAATTTCCCCCGTTAAGTTACAGAGATCCGTTTCATTCAATTTTGAGCCTTTCATTCAGTCTTTGTTTAATTCGGTTCTCGGTTCAGTAATCCATCACAGTCAATCCAGTTCATTCGGGAGTTATTGGGGACATAAGGCAATTTTGTACAGTACTCCCATAGCAGTAGGCAGAATTCTGTAGCAATCATTCAGTTACCATTCATCAGGTCCAGTCCCCACAAATTCAGTCATAGCACATATCAATACAAAAACAGTCATACCGGTTACATATACTTCTAGACAGCCAGAGTTCATGATCAAAACTCGTCTATTGTCAACAGATCTATCAGTCTTAAAGTACAATAATCAGTAAAACAATCATTTCTTAGTCAAACCAGCCCATAGTCAAAACGGTATTACCGGGTAAGTAATCACATGGCATGTACCCAGTTTTCTCCATATTGTAAGCAAATAAAGTAATAGCTCCCAATAAGAGTTTTCTCAAGTTAAATCGATAAAGGTTCGACTAGGTCATTTCAGATGTAAGTTCTGTCCAATCACAGCAAGTAAAAGTTCGAAGCATAAGCATCAAACATAAGTTCCATCAGTTACACAAAACGGTTTCATCAACCCATGGTTCTATCAGATAACAGTTTAGATCACGGTTCCATCCTTATGATATCCAGATCAGTTAACATTAGTTCATACTCCATTCGTTTGGGTACACAGTCAGTATAGTCAGTAGTTTCACAATTTGCCTGAGTTCATCGATTATCAAACTTACATCAGGGGTCGGTACCATTACAGTTCATATCAAGCTGTACAGGTCATATACTATGTGTTCCTCCCAATAAGTTACAGATAAATGTACAGGCATACAGTTATTCATATCGAGAGGTAAGCATCCCAGTCAATATAGCAGTTTCCAAATAAATCTTTCATAAGGCATATGGTATACAATACTACATCACCCGAGGTTCTCGGTGGCACATAACAGTGAGTTGCCCTACGAGGGTTCCAAATTAGTCATACGGTCATTAAGGCGTAGACTCGCCGGTTCAATCAAGCAGTCATGTCAATTTTTCATAATCACAATTCACAGTCAAGAGTTCATCGTTCAGGTCTTTATTCAGTCACACAATCCCGGAGCCATAGTCCCAACGGTTAACTCATCAAACAAATTTATCAATCATTCTGAGCAAGGGTACAGTCATATACGTGTATGTTCAGAATCTATTAACAGTCCCAATACAGGTTTCACAAGTTCGGTGTACAATACAGAATAGTTCCTCCAGATACACTAGTTAAGGTAACAAATCCGAAGTCTACTCAGTCTAATAACATCCTTAAGCAAAGGTATGCAGGTATGTACATAAGTCTAAACAGTTTTCAGAGCATAGGTAATTGTTAACATGGGGTTCACAGTGTTGTACATAGTTCGCATCAACAGTAGATTTCGAAAGGTCATTAACCACGGTCCATTCCTCTCTTAACCACAGTCCATTCCTCTCAGTCTTAACAGTATTACAAGTATGGGAACATATATACCGGTGTGGGTTCAAAATCAGTTTCCATGTAGACATTCATTCACAATTCATAGGCAGAGGTTCATCTTTATCAGTCAATATGGGTTCTTAATGTCAGTAGTCTCACACACAAACAGACAAGGACACTGATGGGGTATCCTATTCATTCCCGTGGAATTTACCAAGAATTTCCGATTCGAAGCAACGTTGGCCGAACGTGATTCCAATCAGACTTTCAAGGTCATTCTACAAGGCATGAGACTCTATAGTTTTACATTTCGCAAAATAAGTTCCCACATATTCCCATAGTTCAACAATTCCGGTACAGTTCAAAAGGTCACATCTGACAGTTCACATTCCGTTGTTGTAACACAATATAAGGACTTAACTCAACAAGTTCTCGCCATTCACAAGTCCTAACAGTTCTCATAGTGCATGATTCATAATTCCAGTAACCCAATCGGTTCAGTCAATATGTTCACGGTCCATACCAAATTACGGGATACACGATTCCCACACAAACGTTCACATAAGCAATTTCACCTATTTAAGGTAACACCCGTGTCGGTCATTTCAGTGTTCCGGGCATTCTCTGGAACTAGGGTCTAGATTTAGACTAATTATTATTCGGTTCACTTCGGCGCAAGATTTAGGTAAGTGCCTTTCCTGCCCACGTCCTAAAGGAGTTTCGGCTGGGCGACGACAACGCCCCAGTGGTATTTCCCACATACAGTACAGATAGGTATATCATTATTCACATGGCTTCTTCGACCTTCATTGGTCCAAGCTATTGCCGGAGATTTTCCACTCACGGAGGTCGTTCAGTTACCAGTCATTTTTACTTTCTGTTCCTTCTGTTTCATTCCTTCGGATTCAGTTAACGATGTTGATTTGGATATTTCAATGCTGCTACGTTTTCTCAGGCATTACTCTATCCAGGACATCTACATATCCTGGCGGCTCAAAAACATCAATTCAGTCAAACACATCTAGGTCACGCCCACCTTCAGTTCTTTCTAGTCTTTGCAGTCAATATCTATCATGTGGGGTGCCTATCAAACTAGCTAGGTAAATTCTACCTCACATTCGATCACGGTCTTATCACATTACTCAGGTTGTTCAGACTCAGGCACTTTCCTATCTCGGATGCATTGGGGAAAGTATTTTTCGAAGAAAACTTCACATATTTTCTCAGTTTCTAAACCCAAGTCTCAGTTTTCAGTAGTTCGGTACCTTCCAGAAATTCCGGTGGTTTCAGTTTGTTGGGTTTCTGTATCAGTGTCATCAGATCATATTCAGTTGGTGCAGGCACGTGTGTCTGCCTTTATATTCTCAGATTTTCAGTTAAGGCTTCAATTATTCAGTCTTTTTAGCCTATGGATCCTCGGGTCGGAAGATTCAGTTCCATCTACATTCCTCCCCCTTTCCCTTATTTACACCCAAACAGGGTGATTAATAGTACAGGAGAGGTTCTTACAGAATTTCACATTTCAATCCCTTTCAGACGTGTGTATGCTTTTATTTCAATTCAGGTACGGTCACGTGACCCTTTCCTTTCACACGTTCATTTTCTTATAGATTTCCACTGTCGGTGATAACATTAACATTACATGTTATTCCATTTAACTTCTTTAAGTGTGCATATAGGTTTCGTTTCAGTTCACATAGACAGTACAAGAGTCATAGACATAATCAGTTGCATACTTAAACAGTTTATTGTATAAACAGTCACTCGTTTAAACAATTTAACACGGTAGCATATATTCAGTCAATCATAAGCACACACTTTTCATGTTAATGCAATGTCCTAATCACTTTTCTAGGACACCCTATAGCTCATTTGGACACGTGGGTGCGGTATAACTCGTGGTTAAGTATCGCTCTGATACCACTCTGTCACGACCCAAACCCGGCCCTATGGGTTTAGCACCGTAACTGGCCAGTAACCCATGATTACCAAAGGCCTGCTTATCAATCATACAATATAACAGAGTTCAGGGCCTGGCGGAAGCCAAAACAATAATGAATAGTGTCCAATGAGCTGTGACAATCTGTATGCCAAAAAGTTTTTTTCATGTATTCAAACAGTCCTGAAACAGTACGGTCTATATGACCATTTACAGTCAATCGGTACAGGGATCCAATCCCTTGACAACAGTACAATACAGTATGGCATACACAATATACATATACATAACAGTCGATAAAACCGGGGCCTAACCCCTTGGACAGTACAGTAAACAGTAAACAGTCTATACAGTGATCTCACAATAGTACAAAACAGTGAGACAGTCAGGGGAAATACAAAAGACCCCAAAGCCATGGCATGGCAACACGGAACCTCGCAGTGAGGCACACAGGTTGGCTGGACAAAACTGGGGACTGACCCACGCTCCTAGCTCCGATCTGGCTGCTGAGAACCTACATATATATATAAACAGTGAGCTAAAGCCCAGTGAATAACATAATGTATAAAGGGGTTATGAATGAATGTCCTTATAGCAATGAAATCAATTCATTTAAGCAGTATTTCAATCTTTCAGTATTTCTGTCAATCAATACTTCGATCAATCAATATTTCAGTCAATCAATATTTCGATTAATCAATATTTCAGTCAATCAGTCATATGTGGTACATCCATTAGCCTATAAACAATAGGTCCAAAAGGACCGGGCCTTATCAGACCCAACAATAGTGATGGCCATCAATCAGTAAACAATATGGTTCCACAAGGAAACCGACAGAGATCTCTGTAACAGTATGTGGATTCAAGAGGTGGCTCCCACTGTAGCACTTAGTTCCGTAAAATCTAGAGGTGGCTCCCAGTGTAGCACTTTGCTCCGCATCAGTCAATAACAATGGGTGCTAAGGATGCCACAATACAGTTCGAAATACAGGACATACATTCATTCAATAAACAATATTAGTTCAATAAACAGTTCAGTTCGGTATTCAAAATATAACCATTTTGAACATATCTTTACACAATCTGTTACTCACAGAGATTGGGCTATTAGCAGCTAGAGCGTGTCCCCGAGAGCCAACCCTAAACAATAAACAGAATAGAACGCACACTAAGTTTACAGTTGGAAAGGATGATAATTAAATCCCTAAATTCCCTCGGTGTGGTTCTATGTCTAAATCCTCATTAAGATGTCTTAAACTAGGCCTAAGAATGCCTAGGATGGGATGAGGATGCAAAAATACACTTGGAAGGCATTTTTCAAAAGTTGCTGAAAATAAGAGCCTCGCTCGAGCGAGCCTTCCTTCGCTCGAGCGAGCTTCCAAAATCAAAGGCTTCGCTCGAGCGAGAAATCCTTCGCTCGAGCGATCTGCATGAACAGTGAAAGTACTGGTTGCTGGAATTTACGCGCGATGGTCGCTCGATGCTCGCTCGAGCGAGCTTGCAAAAACAAAGGGCTCGCTCGAGCGAGGAAGCCAAATCTGGAATTTCCAGATTTGTCTCCCAAGTTCGAACCAAGCATTCACCATCCAAAACTCAACCCCTTGGGCCCAAATTCTGGGGAATACATCCCAACTCAATATATAACAAGTTTCAAAAGCCAATTTGAGAATTCAAGCCCCAAAGGTGAGTCAATTAAGGCCATTTACAAACCCAATTCAAGAGCAATTTCAAAACATGCAATGCATGAGTTTTAAATCAAATTCAAGGTTCAAATCTTGCTCTAATGAGCTCAATAGTTGGAAAACAAACTGAAAACATGAACTACAATATCAACATGGACATGCATGTATAACTCTACCATGAATCCAACTCAAACTCATCAATTCAAGCATGCATGCATGATATATGCTATAATCCAACATATTTGAACTAAACCATGTCTTAGTTCTACAATGAAGCATGAAACATGCAAGACTAGCTCAAAGACACAATCAAGAGGATGGATAATCTACCTTAGGTGTAGAATTAGAAGTGAGGGAGCCCAATTATGCAATTAACCTTCCAAAATTATAAGTCTTCAAGCAATTCCTCAAGAACAAGTCAATACACAAGATGAAATCAAGTCTCTTAATTTCTCTCTCTCTATATTTCGGTGGAGCAAGAATGAGCTGATGAAAATGTTTGTTTCAAGTGTATAAGACTCTCAAAAATGAGTAAACAAAGGTCCCACTCACAATGGCAAAATGGTAATTACACCAAACTCTTTAATTAGCTCAATTTCATCTAATTTAATCCAGTCAAATCATACCAAGTCAATTTCCAATTAAATATGCCATAAAATCACATAAATTATGATGATCATGGAACACTAAACAATTTCAATTTGGCCGCCGATAAGGCCTTCAATTAGCAGCTTAAACGTAAACACCCGAACAGATAATTAAACAGTCGAATGAACGGAAATGCAATACAATAGGCACACTCAGTCAATTCAGTTTCAAATTTTCAATCGGTCTGTTCGGTACTTCAGTTGCTTCAATATCAGTCGTTATCAATTCAGTTCAGCAATAATCAGTATATAATTCAGTGGTTACTGGTAATCAGTAACGAGGGTCGTTACATTAGTGAAACTGCTAACGTGTTACTAAAATCACACTTTGGAAACTATAAACATACACAAACCTACCAAGGAAATCGGTTGTACCCGATTAAGAAAAAAATCCATACATTTACTTCAAACATAAGCATCCCATGCATTTCTCACAAAGTGTGCACACACAACCATCCTGTTGAAGCAAATTACATCCCATTCATGTCCTATTCATATCCATAGCTAAAAGTTTTGGGAACCATAGGGTGCAAGGAAAAACATAAACGAACGACAACAAAACGAAAAAAAAAAAATAAAGTCCATACACAACCATCCTGTTTTAATACAGTCCCAACATAAACATAAAGTCAGTTTATAGAAAGCAATAGAAGTAAAGGCATCTTCAGCACTCATACAAGTGCTGCATCACATCATGCGAGGGCCGAACAGATTTGCAAAAGGCGCCGACGTACTGCGCTGGAGCTGCTTCTGCGTAAGCCACCCTATGATAGAGTCGTCATCAGGCTGGCACATCATAACCTCCCGTAAATCGGCGTTATCCATAAGTGATGTGGCGAAGTGGAATAACGGCGTTCCAACCAGCGATGTAATACCTGTCAGGCGATGCATACACTCCGAAATAGTAAAAAGCGATTCGTTGCCTGTGACATGCCTCACCGTAACCTGCTGATTCTTTGTACGCACCATATCGGTCATCCTGTTCATGCTTTCCGCAATAATTGACGCTCCACTTGTTGCCTTCTTGGACTTTGAAACACTGCTTGATGGCGTCTTTCTCTTTTTTTCCTTTTCAATGGGAACAGGCTCCATTGAAGAATCTGAGTCCACGTCCTGTACTCCTGCAGGTATCGGATCAGTAAATGGCTGGGCCCCCAAACTGTGCACCGAGTCAGATGAGTCCGCAGCAGCTTCAGGGACTTCCTCGCCCGGGGTCCAATGGTGCTTCCCTGTAGCTGATGCCCCTAAGAAGACGGTCTCCATCAAGTCACGATGTTCCAAGGTTTTTTTCTTGAATTTGAATGTTGCACACATCTTGTTTATCTGTTGAAATAGAGAAATATGGAAGACAATGATGTTAGATTTCATATAATTAAAAACAATTGAACTACAAAAGTGTAAAATATACTGGAGAATGAAACATATGAAATGTAACAGTACATGTACTTACCGATTCCATTTTGTCCCACCACTCAGCAGGTGCCTGAAACATACCGGTGTCAACGTCAAACCCTATACCTGACACTCCTTTGCTTGAATCCATCAACTTTGTCCAAGCTTGCCACTCTTTTTTCAGACGCATGTACTTATTCTTCAACTGTTTCAATCCATGTGTTCTTCCTGTTTTTCTCTCAAATTTTCTCGCCAAGGACTTGTACCCGGCTTGGCTTAGGACAAGGAACGGGCGGCGGCCTTTAGTTATCTCGTTTGCAATAAGTTTGCAGAAACACGCGGGTTGAGGCACTGTCCCATATGGCCTTGTGGCTTAAACGACTATGTGTATCTTCAAGACTGCTTGACTTGTCAGACACAACGCCTTTGCGTCTCGATTTTGTACGCGGAGAAGTACGTACGGAAGCCATTACTAATGTTCGTTTACAAAAGATTACCGTCAGACATACGGTTGTTACATACAAACTCAAAAGCCATTACACATTAATAATAAATGAACCGAGAGATAGGATGATAAATTACGCAGCATATAAACATTGCACAGTAATTATATAGTACCACAGGTTGCATGAAAGTTAGAAGTGCACATAGTTATGATAGTCATTAATACGTCTACCGTTTCAAAACAAGCTACATAGTAACGCCGTCACACATAGTACATTACATATTACCAATAAAGAAGCAACATAAGTACGTGTTTTTACATACTGTATGTACGTAACATTGCTTACATACGGAACAACAAAACCACAACGACAATGCATAGCACATACACGATGGTCTTAAGGACACGGATGGATTGTTGCAGGTCTATGACATCAGCCCGCAATTGCATGTCAAATTCTTCCCTGGGTGACGCATAGTCTTGGTTTTCGCGCCTCGGTTCATCGCACCAACCAATCCAACTGACACAGGGCTGATGAGTGCACATTATAGAACTATTAGTGTCATGGGTTGTGAACGAAGGAACGTTATGACCTAAAAGGATGGGTCACTCACCACAGGGCGGGGGCATGCAAAGTAGGGACGCCCTGGATTTTTGGTGGACCTGGAAATCTTAACGACACAGGGGCCATGTCCGCAGGCACACATTCGTGGCCATGTAGTGGAAGTTGCAGTTGATGTAAACGAAGCCATGCTACGATTTACAAAGAACAGCGTGAATATGGTTTTAAATATATTCTATAGCGGAAATTAAGTTTGTAGGATGATTCTATCCATAAAAAGTTCTAGAGTCGGCAGTGGTGTGATTATTTGTGATAAAATTATGAGTAATAAAATTCTTGTATCCTTGTTATTCATGTGCTTCATGTGCTTCATGTCACTTAGGAATAAGCTACATGCAACTCCCCTTTTAGCAGCTTATCAATTATTGTCGCTTATGAGTATTTTCAGCTTTTCATCAATTTTGTATTATTATCTAATTTAAATATAAATTTAAGTACAAAATTTAATTAAAAGAAATTTTGACAATATATTTTAATTAAAAGAATTTAATTTGATAAAAAATTAAAAGAAATGTTGACAATATATTTTAATTAAAAGAATTTAATTTTAATTTGATTAAATGTTTTATTTTAAGTATTTTAAATTTATATTTTCATCAAATTTAATTAAAAAATCATCTTCGATATTTTATATATTTAAATTATGATCAAATTCTAATTTGATAAAGAATTTACTTTTAATTTGATAAAAAATTAAAAGAAATATTGAGAATATATTTTAATTAAAAGAATTTACTTTTAATTTGATAAAATAATTTATTTTTTATTTTTAATTTATATTTTCATCAAAATTAATTAAAAAATCATCTTCGATATTTTATATATTCAAATTTTGATCAAATTCTAATTTGATAAAGAATTTACTTTTAATTTGACAATATATTTTAATTAAAAGAATTTACTTCTAATTTGATAAAAATTAAAAGAAATATTTACTTATTTAATTAAAAGAATTTACTTTTAATTTGATAAAAAAAATATTTTTGTTTCACATATGCTTATTTGGTTTGAGTTTTTGAAAATAATTTTTAAAAAAATAAAAATTAATTTCACAAAAATAAGTATTAACAATATATTTTAAATTTTAAAAAAAAATTACCTTCTAAAAATATAAAAATAATACAATTTTTTTATATTTTTTTCATATAAAATTAATTTTTAGTTTTAAAAAATTAAATTAATTTTTTAAAAAACAAACCATGTCTATCTACGGTGGTCATTCATGCACTACGAATACATCCCCAGATCGGCAATGAAATTGCAAAGTGGGGGAACAAAAACAGACTTCGGTTACAACATTTGGGGGAAGGAAATTAACACGAAAAGAATTTGTAAAACATCCCAATTTGTGGATCGGAAAATTGGGCTGCTTAAATTTTCAAAAACAGATTATTAAAAAATGAACAACGAAAAAATTGTAATATCCCCAGATCCGGAAATCTCCAACGACATACCATCAACACAGGGCAAAATACACAACGATCTGAAGTGGGGGAAGGCAAAACGTATAAAAAAATTACAAAAATGGCATTCATGAAGCAACATGTTCAACGATCTACGAAATCAGTTCAGATTTGGAAGATTTACCAGTGATTCGGTGGTGATTCGGAAAAGTTCTCCGCCGCTGGATGTCGTCGCCGGTGCCGATCGGTGTAGCGAAGCCGTAGATCGCCTGGGTCGTCGCCGGTGCCGATCGGTGTAGCCAAGTCGCAGATCGCCTGGGTCGCCCCTTCGCACCAAAGCCCTAGATGTGTTGCGTCTGTAATGTGTGTGTGTGTTGTGTTCTCAAAGACGGAAATGAAAGTTTGCAATAGAGGGTATTTCGGTCTTTTCACCCGACGACGTATTGAAAACCAAACCTGTACACCGTGTTTTTGTTTTATCTGGCTCATTGAGCCTTCTTTGTCGTATGTGGCTCAATGAGCCCCAGACCTCTTCCCAAACAGACGCTAAATAAGCTAAAAAGTCAATAAGACAAAACATGAGAGATGATGAATGTTATATCTAAACCATAAGCATTTCATTTTTTTCCTCACAAGAGTCAAAGAAACTAAAAAGTCAATTCCAAACAAGACTTTTTAACCACAGACTAAAATAATCAAAAAGTTAAAAAATCAAAAAACTAACCCATATCCCGAATGAAGGCTAAATAATCACTCATCAAGTCATTTTAGAAAATCCTTAAAAGCAACTCCCACAGCACTTTCCTTTTTACTAGTTAAAATATAAAAAGATTTATACAATTTCTTTTGTCTAATTTCTTTTTATCTATGCATTCTAATATTACTCTTTAATTTATCTACCTATATACATACAAATTATTTAAAGAGCCTATTCAAATATAGTTATTCCTTGGCCCATAACTGTTTTTTTTTTTTTTTTTTCTTGTGGCTTTGTTTTTGTTTTTTTATTATTTGTTTTTTGTTTCGTTGTTTAGTTAGGATAGTTTTTTTGGGGTCCCACTTATGTAATATTGTTGTTTTGTAACATAATATTTTCCATATTTTCAAAAAAATATAATTATTCTTGAATAATTTTATTAAAATAACTATTATAATAATTAATCCTTTAAATAACCAAAATATGATAAGATTAGTTAAGTCCGGTTTAGGAAGAGTGTTTGGAGTAAAATAGTTAGATAGGACAAAGTAGGCTATTTTAGTCAAATAGGACAAAATGTCACATCCAACCCATAATCATTTCTAGTATGTTTGGTTTGTGTTTGAGAGATGTGTTTTAGAGATAAAAAGTACGAAAACATGTTTGGTTTGGTTTTTTTCAAAAGATGTTTTGGAAAATTATTTTGAGATAGAGTTTTGAAAAAAGTGATTGATTTGATATGTGTGAGAGAGAGATTTGTTTGGAAAACTTGTTTGGTTTACAAGTTTTGAGAAATTTTTTTGGAAAAATTTGTTTGGTTTGATTACTTTTGAAAACTTATTTGTAAAAAAAATTTCCCAAAATTTTTTTAGAAAATCAAACCAACGAGCCCTTCATTTTTTCCGACACAAGAATGAAAAAAGCCAAAAGACTTATCCCAATAAGATTAGTTAAGTCCGGTTTAGGAAGAGTGTTTGGAGTAAAATAGTCATATAGGACAAAGTAGCCTATTTTAGTCAAATAGGACAAAATGTCACATCCAGCCCATAATCATTTTATTTTTTCCCTCACAAGAATATAAAAAGCCAAAAGACTTATCTCAATGAGACTTTTTAATCCCAAAAATAAAAAATTCAAAAAACTAAAAAACCAAAAAATCAACTCACAACTCAAACGAACCCTTAATAACTATCATGTCTCGTTTAAATAGTTTCTTAACAATACTGGCTAGGCCCATTTGACCGTACTTTTAAGCTTTCGTTTGGCACGCCAAGAAACTTGATTTTTTGGCTATTTTAATCACAAAAAGATAAAATAGATTAAAAAGTCAATAAGACAAAATGTCACATTCAAACCATAATCAGTTTATTTTTTTTATCACAAATATCAAAAAAGTCAAAAAGACTATCCCAAACGAGACTTTTTAACTCCAAGCTAAAATAGTTAAAAAATTAAAAAGCTAAAAAACCAACTCACATCCCAAACGAACACTCAATTTAGCTCATTTACTTGAAAAAATATTGATTCGAATTTTAAGTTATAAAGCTTTCGCAGTTTGTTAGACTTATAAAAATGAGATATTCTTAAGTTATAATTTATATTTTTTTTTCAACTTATTTCAAACTTTTAAATAAGTATAGACCAAAGTGTCCCATCATTTTTCTCATAATTATAGCTTTTAACAACATTATGAATAAATTTGGGACAACTTATTTACCGAAATATGTTCTCTTTTTTTTTTTCACAAATTATTTGAAATTTTGCCAAAAATATTTACAATTTATTTTAAATTTTTTAAACTAATAATCTAAGAAGTTATAGTTATAAAAATTAATTTATAAGTGAAACTAAACAGGCCTAATTATTCAAAATATTTAGACGTTGTTTGGTTTCTAGCTAAAAAAAGTCTCAATTTTTTGAATTTATTGTCTATAGTTTTTTTTATAAAAAAAATTATGTCTTTTTTTTTTCTTTTTTTTTTTTTTTTTTTTTTCATCCATCTAATGTAGAATGATCTTAAAAGCGTTAACAAAATATTTGAAATTTTTTTTTTTAAAAAAAACGACAATAAAGTCAACTCTTTTTTAGTTTTTTTTTTCTTTTAGTGGACATTAAAAAACAAAATTAACTTTTCTAGTCCGTTTAATTACGTATAATTTAAAAGTGTAAAACTTTTTAAAATTTAAAAAAAAAAATACAAAAAACAAAAGAAATCTATTAAAAAATCGCAAAAAATGTCAATCCCAAACCACTCCTTACTATTGGTCAACTATCATTTGGCTATGCCTAAGGAATTATTTTTTGTAAGAACTAATTTATTTATAAACTCATATTTTAAGCTAATAAGTTCATTTATAAGTTGAATACCAAACGAGGTCTAAATTCAGCTAATTAAAAATTTAATATTTTATAATCCAAATGATTTTCATACTCTTTTTTTTAAGTGTCAATTTTTTTTTTTAAAGACCTTTTACATATATCTCATGTACATAAAAATTAAAAATAAATTGAAACTTTTTTTTAATGACAAAATAAACTAGTTTTCGTAATTTTTTATTAAAAAATTTGGCTTATTTTCATATTTAATAATTGACTCAATTATGTTTCATTTTTAGAATCATCAAGTCCATTACCTCAAAATTGAAAAAAAAAAAAAAAAAAAGGTTCAGGAATAACAAAAATAAATATTTTTTTTATTTTTAGTTTTAGTTAACGAAACCTTAACTTTCTATGTATATTACGAAGATAATTTACTCACATGTGAGGAGCACATATTATTTGATTGAATTAAAATTATAGATTTCATATTAAAAAAAGTGTATTAATCCATCTAAACTTGTGGGTACCATAATTTTACACATTTTATCAGGTTTACAAACATAATTTGAATTATTTTAATACACTTTTCATCATTAAAAATTTATGTTCCTCGTGATATATATTATGTACAAGTCACATATCAATTTTTTTTATTAATTTATATAACAAAGTTTATATTGATACATTTTGAGTAGCTTTTTTTTTTTTTTTGGGGGGGGGGGGGATGTTTCATTATTATTTTTTTTTTTTTGGTACATCGGAAATGAAAGACAAACAAAGAAGGAAAAAAAACAAAAACACAAAGCAGGAAAGCGAATCAGGGATTAAACCCTCCGATAAGCCGTTCCAATCATGTCAGCCACTAGCTGACTTCGGACTTCAGCAGGAGGTTCCTCCATGACCACTAGCTGATCCATTTGGTTTGAACCCATTTTGGCGAGCATGTCGGCACACTTGTTGCCTTCTCGCCTGATGTTGTGAATAGTGCAATTGCATCTTCGAATAAGATGCCTGGAGTCTTCAACAATACTGCGAAACGAGCAGTTTTGTAATGGCCCTTCAGTTAACAGATTTTCAGCCAAGGACGAATCAGTTTCAATGATTACTTCATGCAGTCCTTTCTCTAGCACAATCGTCAATCCTCTGTACAAGCCCCACATCTCAGCTTCCAAGCTTGAGCAAGAATCAAGCTTTCCAAAATACCCGCTTAGCCAAATTCCTGTTTCATCTCGAAAAACTCCCCCAAATCCACCTTCTCCTGGATCTCCTCTGGCGCTTCCATCAGTATTCAATTTGATCTTACCTGTAGGAGGAGGCAACCATTTAATTAAAATGGGAACACTTGTTTGAGAAGATAAAGACATGAGAAAAGCTTGTTTAATCTCATTAACATAATTATGAATAAGAACTAAAGTATTTTGCCAAGATGGGTCAATGTTATCAAAGACTTTTCGATTACGTTCCTTCCAGAGTTGCCAAATTGTAACAGCAAACATCAAACTCCAATTTGGGTCCATGCTAATCGAAACCCGTAAATTCTTTGTAAGCCAATCAATTAAGTTGTATTGACTTTCCATATCAAACCAGTGCCTACCCTTCAAATTAGTCCAAAGGATTCTTGAACTATAGCAATCCCGTAATAGATGTTCAATGTTTTCAACATGGGAATCACATCTGGGGCAATTGGCATTCCCCGTAAACCCTCTTCTCATTCTCATAGCATTAGTCAAAAGTTTCCCATTAAAAACCAACCACAAGAAGCCTTTGAGCTTTTGTGGGATTTTTAATTTCCAAACCCAATCCATATCACAGAGGTAATCCCCTTGATTAGAAATGGATTTATAAGCAGCAACAGTGGAGAACTCCCCACTTGTTGAACCCTTCCAATGAGGAAAATCCGGGAAGGTAACAAGCCTGGGAAGTTTAACTTTCAACACACAATCCATGGCTTCATTAGGAAGATGAGATTTGATAGAATCCACATCCCATTCACCCTCATCAGTCATAAGATTATCAACAGTCTCCATGTTAATGGAATCCCAATTTGGATATTGAGATGCTAAAGTAGCCTCCCCACACCACCAATCATGCCATATTCTCACTTTAGTACCATCACCAATGCCCCATTTGATGCAATTTCTTAAAACATCTCTGGTTTTAAGAACTCCTCTCCAGATATGAGAGGAGCTCCTTTTACCAGAATAAGAGAGAAAATTATCATTCTTCAAATATTTGCTTTCTAACACTCTCACCCACAAACAATTGTCCTTGCACAACAATTTCCACCCCAACTTAGACATAAGAGCCACATTGTGTTTTTTAGCCTCCCTGAGGCCAAGGCCTCCCATTTTCTTACTCTTGCACACATTGGCCCAATTAACAAGATGAATTTTCTTGTTATTCACAGTGTCACCCCATAAGAAATTCCTATTTAACTTATTAATCTCTTTGCAAATGTACATAGGAACATCAAGAGTTTGCATAGCATAAGTAGGGAGAGCTGAGGTTACTGACTGAATAAGAGTGGCTCTCCCAGCCAGAGAAAGCAAATTAGCTTTCCACCCAGTGAGTCTATTTTGAATTTTATCAAGAATAAATTGAAAATGACTCCTGCTGCACTTCTTGTGAAACAAAGGAATGCCTAAATACTTACCCAAATCTTGGGTCAGAGAAATGCCACACAAATTACTCAAGGACTTGGCTTTCAAATTTTCAACATTGGGAGAAATAAAAAGCTTGGATTTAAGAAGATTAATCTTGAGACCAGACTGCAAACTGAACTCATTCAAAACCCCCATGATATTCTCACAATTTCTCTCATCAGCTTTACCAAATAAGAGAAGGTCATCAGCAAAAAATAGATGGGATATGACAGGGCCATTGGCAGAAGCCTTAACCCCTTTCCACCCCTTGCAAGCAACTTTATCAATGATCATGTTAGACAATCTTTCCATACATAAAACAAAAAGATAGGGAGAAAGGGGGTCCCCCTGTCTCAACCCCTTCTCCATATTAAAAGCAGTTAACTTTTCACCATTCCAGAGGACAGAAGCTTTGATATTAGTAACACAATTCATGATGAGATCAATCCAATGGTCATTCAAATTAAGTTCAACCAGAGTATGATGAAGAAAATTCCAAGACACATTATCATAAGCTTTCTCTAAATCAATTTTCAAGATCAAGTCACCAGTTTTACCCTTTTTACCTCTGAGAGTGTGAATAATCTCTTGAGCAATGATGATATTATCAGAAGTAGTCCTTCCAGGGATAAAACTACTTTGGAAAGGACCAACAATGGAGGATAACAAAGGTCTGAGTCTACTCACCAACACTTTAGTAAGAGTCTTATAGAGAACATTGCAAAGACTAATAGGTCTAAAATGGTTAATTGATTCAGGATTATCAACCTTAGGAATAAGGGTAATAAGGGTGTCTTTAAAGTTTTCAGGAATAGATCGATTCACAAAACAAGTTTGGATAAACTTGCAAACTGAGGGACCAACAATATCCCAATGGGTATGATAAAAAAGGGACTGGATACCATCACTCCCCGGGGCTTTAAAGGCTTTAATACTTTTGATAGCTTCCCACACATCCTGGTTAGTGATAAGTTTAGAAAGGGCAATGTTATCTTCATTGGAAAATTTGGGTTGCAAATTAATGGGGCTAAATGAGGTGTGAACAGTAGCATCAGATTTAAACAAATCACAAAAATAATTCAGGACATGAGAGCAAAGGTCAACAGGATTAGAAATCCAACCCCCCTCCCTATTCTTCAGGGTTGTAACTCTCATTCTTCTTCTTCTAGCAATGGTAGATATGTGAAAAAAATCTAGTATTCCGCTCCCCTTGGGTAATCCAATTAGCCCTAGACTTTTGGTACCATAAAAGTTCCTCTTGGTAAAGTATAGTGTTATAATCTTTGACAAGTTCTTTCTCAAGCAAGAATAGATTATGAGAATAAATACGAGATTGAGATTTTTGAATACCTTCAATCCTACCCAAGAGCCACCTTTTTTTCCTGAAAATATTTCCAAAAATATTTTTGTTCCAACTCAAAGCATTTTTAGTAAGCAAATCAATGGCCTCAGGAACAGAAAAATGACTATCAGCCCAGGACTTTTCAACAACATTTTTGAAACTAGAATCTGTAAACCAAGCAGCTTCTAAACGAAAAGGTCTAGCTGAGGGGTTAGGAGAATTCATACCTTGAGTGAAAACAATCATGGGAGAATGATCAGAGTAGGTTCGGGGAAGATTCTTAACCGCTCCTTCTGTAAAAGCAAGTCTCCACTCTGTATTGCACACAGCTCGGTCAAGTCTGTCCATTGTATTAGCAAGGCCTTGCCGGCCTTGCCGACCATTAGACCAAGTAAGATTAGGGCCAGAACAACCTAAGTCCATGAGATTGCATCTATTCAGTCTTGCATTGAATTTTCGAGTTCTAATACTGCTTTGGTTTGTTGAGAAACTTCTCTTCTCCCCTTGCGATGCGATATCATTAAAATCCCCTGCCACAAGCCAAGGATGGTTCATGTTATCTGCCACAGCTTCCAAATTTTCCCACAGATTGTCCCTAACTCTAGGATTAGGGCTAGCATAGATGGCTGACAAAATCCAATCTGAGTGATTATCTCGTTGAATCTTGGCGTGAATGAATTGAGCATTCACCTCTAAGGCTTTAACGGTTGCACGAAAAGGATCCCACAGAATCCAGATACCACCACTCCTGCCCACAGGATCCACATGAGATGAAGCGGTGAAACCCAACTTGTTGAAGAACTGCCCCATAGCACTGAGCTCAACCTTTGTTTCCATTAAAGCTAAAATCGATGGCTTGTAATTCTGAACCAATTCTTTCAGAGTTCTTCTGAAAATCTTGTTGCCTGCACCTCTACAATTCCATATGAGGAGCTTCATGGAGACAGAGTTAGGGTATGAAGGAAGGGGAACAAAATCAGGCATTCCCAAAATCTTAAAAACAAATTTAAATATGTTTAGTTTGATTTATATATATATTTAAAATGTATATAAGTTTATCTAACCAAGTTCAAGACATATTAAAAAAAATTCAAGTTTTCATAATTTTTGAAAGATTTAAGTGACAAATTGACATATGTTAATTTGGCATTAAAAAAAAAAAAAAACTCCAGTACTATATTAAATTTTATACTTTTAAAATATTAAGTAAAATTTAAAATATCAATTAAAAATGCTCTAACAAGCCCATCTTTTGAAATACTTAACATGAGCTTCTTTAACAGTTTATTTATTTATACAATCCAAATTAAAAGCATCCTTGAGCAACAATAATAATTCCACCTTTTTCATTTTTAAAATTTTTATTTTTAAATTTTTATTATGACCAAAATATTCTTTTCTCGTGTATCATGCTGAGAAAGGCTGCTGCCCATGTCGTAGACCGTAGTGGAGCGA
Organism: Camellia granthamiana; assembly: GCA_036172215.1. NCBI lineage: Eukaryota > Viridiplantae > Streptophyta > Magnoliopsida > Ericales > Theaceae > Camellia > Camellia granthamiana. The sequence continues at coordinate 152,299,071 of CM069904.1, forward strand.
TAGCCCACAACATTAAAAAAAAATTAAAAATAAAAAAATGTTTTAAAAAGTGCATAAACTATGTGTGTGTTTTTCTACATATTACATAGTATTTTGTCATTAGACTAAAGAGAAAATGAAAAGGTGAGGCCGGCAATGGAGAATCAAATCCACAAACAATGGACATCAGATTCGCCAGTTTGATCAAACTTTGTTTGGGTCGTATAATACTGAACTTATGTTTAAATTAGTGTTGATTACTAACCATATTATTAAATTTAGTTTGGACCATTATGATAGTTGGATCAACAAATTATGAAATCAAAAAGCTAATTATGTGGTAGTATTATAATATTTTGTTATGTTTTAGAGTGATGTTAGTTATGATAATTAATTATTGTGATGATTTTGATTACAACTCAAATAATTTTTAATTATTATTTGAATTAATAGTATACTCAACTTAATACTACAAATATATAAGGAATTTAGAGATCATATTTTTTATTCTAATTTTTTTTTATATACAAAAAACATAATGAGAATAATTCTAGTCGTCATATAAAAACTGTCTCAAAAAGTATAAAGGAAAAAAAAAGAAAGAAATAGACCTTTGGTGACAAAATTTTGACATATTGCTAATAAATGTACTTTTAAAAACAAACAATTTCGTGCTAGAAAGTTTATTTTTTGAGAAATATTTTAATGTCAAAAAAGGTTGTAAGTCATTATTAAATATCTAATTTTATCATTCAAAATATAATAATGACACTTTTAGTAATTAAAATATTTCGTTTCTAAAAAGTAATTTTGTTCTGAAAATTTTAATTTGTTGTAGGGTAATATAATAATAATTAATAGCTGAAATTTTATTTTTTTTTTAAATTCAATAATTGAAGATAGAAGTGCATAGAGTGTACATTTTTATAATATTATTTATAGCCATTAATAGTTGAGTTTTCCAATTTTATTTACTAATTAGAAGAGTCAGTCTCCCGCAATGTTGGTGCACCCTCCCATATAGCTTTCTCATTCAATTAAAAAACGGGTCAACGTCTCTAAAACATGGGTGAAGACCAAATGCTCCAATGGTTTCCCTTTTATGAGGTATGTATCATATTTTCCAATGGTCATGAAAATGATGCCACACTTTTAATTAAAAAAGAAATAATCGTTTAATTTTGCTTCCTCATTGGAAAAAATACTGAAAACTCATGGGTCACGTTTGTTTATCGTCAAAAATTTCGTAAGTCTTTGCTTTCAGGGGTTGTTTGGAAAGTGAGTTTGGATGGGTTTGAGATTAAAATAGTCACAAAAAAAATAAAATAGATTTTTTAAGCTCAATAAGGTGATGTTTGGTTATCATTTTGTACTAAATAATCATAAAAAGACAAAAAAAAAAAAAAAAAGAGTCAAAAAATCACAAAAAGCAAAAAATCACAAGATCCAAAGCTAAAAAGTTAAAAAAACCAATCAAAAATACCAAACGAATAAAAAAGTCCCAGGCTAAAAAAATCAAAAAAGTCAAAAAGCCAACTAAAAAAGTCATTGCCAAACGAAGGTTAAGACAAAACATCACATCCAACCCATATTCATTATATTTTTTCTTTCATAAAAAAGTCAAAAAATCAAAAAAGTCAAAAATCTTTTCCAAACGAGACTTTTTAACCCTAAACTAAAATAACCAAAAAAATTAAAAAGTCAATCCACTTCTCAAACCAACCCTCAGTGAGTTGTAAGCTTTTGTAATTATCTTCCGCGTCGTTGATTTACATGGATCTTGTACATAAAGTTTTAACCCAAGGGATGTGGCATTTTGTTAGTAAGGTTTTGGAGCATAAATTTTGAGACTTTAAGTTTCACTCATTTAGAAATTAGTTATTCGTGCAACAATACATATAATTGATAGGACAAGACTTTCAAACCTAAACGAATCGTACCTAATGTCAAAAGTGTGAGTTCGAATCCTTACATGTGTACAAGTCCGTGACTTACGTGGTTAGACTTTTTCATAACAATGAGATTACTCTATGTGATTAAGCCTTTTTATAACAATAAGGCTATGTTTAGTTGTGTTTTGGAATCATAGTTCTACCCCTACATTCTAGTATGATGTTTGGTTTAAGTTTTGAAAATTTAATTCCACCTCTCCTTTTGAAAACTCGTTTCAGGCAGGCTTTTAAATTTTGAAATTTGGCCTACTGGTCGTCCTCCTAGACGTCCGAGTGGTTGACCTGAACAGTACATTGTTTTAAATTTTTTTTAAATTTTTTTTTGCAATTGGCGCTTTTTTTTTTTATATATATATTTTTAATAAAACAATATTTTTGAATTTTTTTAAAAAAATTTATGAGCTTTTAACAGATTTTTGAATTGTATATTTAATTGTAAGTTTTAAGTTTTATATCAAATACCATATGTCATATCAAAAATTTCTCACTCAATTCAAAATTCTTTTCAAAACTCATTTACCAAACAAATTTTCTACACTCAAATCATAATTCCAAAACTCATAAACTTAAAATACAATTCCTATTCTCAAATCATATTTAAAAAACTCTATCAAACGCTACCTCAGTTTTGCTTGAATCAACAATTATGATATTATTTGTACATTATCTTAAGAGTATATTTGATTGTGCAAATTATAATATAGGGTTGTAATTATTAATCTATATGACTCATATTTCAATACTTATCAATCTCCATGACTCATTCTTCAGTGTTTGGTTGCAATTTTTGACAAATGAATCAGATTTCAATTGAGATTCTATCTATCAAATTTAATAGATTTTTTTAATCCTATAACTAATAATGTAAATATATATATATAATTGAGATAATATATTTTCATATTCATTGTAAAATAAACATGAAAAAAAATTATGTATTTCACTAATCCAATTGAATACTCAATTCTATACTTAATTGTATATTGTTAATTCTCCCACTAAATTATTAAGGTCTCTTTTGATAAGTGACTTATAAGCTAATTTTTTAGATTTTTGACTTATTTAAGTTGCATTATTTTTCTATTTTTTATATATCTTTATAATAAATAAAAAAATAAATTTAAAAATTATTTTAGATATAACTTATAAACTGAGATGAAAATATATATATATAATATAATTTAAATAAATCAATGAATGAATAAACAATTTATAAACTGCCTTCCCAAATGACCCCTAAATGTTGTACAATAATGTTTTAGAGCTCTAAATTGGGAGCACTAGAGCATCACTAATGATGTGGCACAGGGAGCCCCACCAAAATGATGTGATGTTTTAGCTTGAGTTTGTTTTGTTTTTTTTTTTTTAGTTCATTAATGCTATTAGTGGTCCAAAAATTAGTGGATGAATCCCCACCCAAATGTTATATGATGAATTCAATATCCATTGTTGAAGAAAATATGTAGTTGGCCGACATGGAATCATTATCGCTATAAATTCATGAACTTTTATCATTCGCCCCCATCATATCATCACATAGTGTGATATCTCAAAATAAAAATTAATTAATTTGTAATACTATGTCATGTCATGTCATGAGATATGGCTTAAGATAAAAGAGTAAATGGTTGTTTCGGGTGTTTTAAATAAGTATATTTTTTGTCTTTTTGGATTAAAAAATTGAGGAAGAAAATATGAATATTTGGGTTAATTTTTTGACTTTTTATGAAAAAATGTGTAATAAAAAATTGTAAAAATTGATTTGTAGGGAAAAATTAGGATTAGGAGTTGTGCAGCCGTAATTGTTGACTTTTGGTAAATAGTGTTAACTTTTTAACTTTTTGAGTAACTTTTTAACTTTTTTATAATATACCAAACTTGGCCTAATTATACTGACCTCCACGGAGAGGTTAAAAAAATCTAATAATTTTATAATTTTAATATAATTATATTAATTTTTTTTAATGATATTAAATGAATCAAAAATTAATTTAGATGATAGGGGGGTCTTTTGGGAGCACATCAAAAAAGTCAATTTTTTGACTTTTTAATTTTTTTAACCAATAAAGTCTATTTTTTTATCCAAAATAATCTAAATTTTTGTCAAAAAAGTCACCCAAAAAGTCAAAAAACCAAAAAATTAGTTTTTTATGAACTTCCCCAAACACCACACGAAAACATGAAGTTGTCATTTGATTAATGTGGTGTTTTGAGAAATTGGTAAAAAATTAATTTTTTGACTTTTTGTATAAAAAAATTGACTTTTTTGTGACTTTTTGTGTAAAAAAACTAAAAAAGTAAAAAAGTTGGCTTTTTATCAAGTTTCCAAATTGCCCCAATAATTTTTTTGCCTAAATAAGTACAAAAAGATAAAATAGACTAAGGAGTTGTTTGGAATTATCTAAATAAGTATACTTTTTGATTTTTTACAAAAATATGTGCAATTTAGGCTCCTTTTGGGAAGTGAGTTATAATTCACTTCCCGGATTATAACTCACTTCCTCTTTCACAAAAAAGTTGCTTATAAGCAGCTTTTAACCAAAAAGCTGATTATAACCATCTTTTCAAAATAACCCTTAGTAAAGATGTGACGTAACTCAAATAGGAGGCGATGTGACTCAAATAAGATAAAAAAATAAAAAAAAATATGCTAAAATAACACATGCCAAACAACTCATAAATAAGCTAATAAGATAAAATGTCATATTCAAACTATAACCATTTCAATTTTTCTCTTACAACCATCATATCCAAATAAAAAAAAAAATCAAAAATTCCTCCTAAAAGAAACTAATTTAGCCCCTCCCAAATGAAGTAAAAAATTAACAATGTAAAATATATATTTTCATGTAAAATAGATGACAATATTATTTTTAAATCCATATAATTAACAAATTATTGATGAAAACAAAACCAAGTGTTATATAAATTAAAATTTCAAAAGAACTCAATATAATTATGGAGTCTTTTGGAAAGTTAGTAAGGTGCTGTTTGGTGTAGCTGTTAAAACAGATTATAGCTTATAGCTTAACAGATTATAGATTATGACTTTAATCAGAAGCTGTTAATCTGTTTGGTATAGCTGTTGGATTATAGATTTAAGTTGCTGAGTAGTGTTTGTTAAATAAGCTGTGAAGTAGCTTTTTCAATTAATTTTTATTTTTTATTATTCACTATTTATCTACATTTTTCATAAAAAGTAATAATAATATTTTATAGTCCATTTGGGTCTTTTTCTATTTTTAAAAAAATAAAAAATAAAAAAATCTAAGAGTATAGCCGTGAATTAACATGTCCACAGCAGAAGCTGATAATCAGAAGCAGGGGGTGAGCAGCTTCTCAGAATCAGCTTTTTTGACTTAAAATAAGCTGTTAGAATCAGAAGCTGTTTGAAATAAGTTTAACCAAACAGTCCAAAATAACTTTTTAAAAGCCAAAAGCCATAAGCTGGCTCAAAAAAGCTGCACCAAACACCCCCGTAAAAAATCAGCTTCCAGCTTTTTACTCATTTTTGGTCATATCACCTTTTACATAACTTATCCACAAAAAGATAAAATAAGTTTAAAAAAATCAAAAAATTAATTTTTTATCAACTTTTCAAAACACCCGTATATTAAAATTGCGAGATTCATCATATATTTATATCTCAAGGAAGGTCAATGATACAAATTTTGGGATAGGAAGTCTTAAACCCCAAACATTGGCTTGTTTTGACAGGTGGGTAAAAAATTATTTTTTAATTTTTAACTTTTTTTCGAGTTATATCATCTCTCAATATTTTTATATGTTTTTAAATTTTTTTCTTCATAAAATTCAACTTTTAATTTACTTCTTAAAACAACCTATTTTCTCAAATTAAAATGACCAATTTAAGAAAAGTTAAACCGCAAATTTTTTTTTTTTTACACAATTAACAAATATTATCCAAAACATATACTATTACAAATAATATTTTTTTTAGCTAATAAAGAAATAGGACTAGTCTAAGAAATAGGACTAGTCTGCTAAATGATGCACCTCCTTTCCAAACGTGATACTCGGTTCAAGTGCACTACAGTATGGAGTGTTTGACCAGCAAAATTTTAGGTTGTGCCTCAGTTTGAAAACATGGGTTAGGTTAAAATTATTTTAGTCGCAAAAAAATAAAATAATTTTCTTAATTTAATAAGATAAAATATTATATTTAATTCATAATTATTATATTTTTTTTTCACAAAAAATTTAAAAAGTCAAAAAATTCTTCATAAACGAAGCTTTTAAACTCCAAGTTAAAAAATTTAAAAAGCTAAAAAATTAATCCACTTTCCTAATGAACCCTCTGTTTGGTAGAGATTTCTAAACTCAATTTCACCTCTTGATTTGAGTGTGATGTTTGGTTAGAGTTTTTAAAAATTGATTCCACACTTACTTTTAAAAACACGTTTACTCAGTCATCCTCTCAGACGTCTGACCGGTTGACCAAAACAGTGTTCGTTTGTTTTTTTTTTTGGCACTTGTTATTTTTATATTTTAAATAAAAAATATTTTCGGAATTCTTTTTAAATTTTTTTATAAGTTTTGAATAAAATTTTGGGTTGTGTGTTTGGTTATGAGTGGTAAATTTTTGGAGGATGTACCAATAAATCCCAAATTAATAACTTATACACTGTTTAGTCCTAAAAGTTTTCTTATAGACTGAAAGGTCCCATTACAATGTTTCAAACATCAGATTAATATTTCAAACATTAGATTTCAAACATCTAATGTTCATCAGATTTCAATAATGCTTGAAATTATAGGATGAATACTTCAAACATTAAATTTCAAACATCTAATGTTCATCAGATTTCAATAAATTTTGAAATTATAGAATGAAACATCAGATTCATTTATATCATGAACATCATGATGATGTATAAATGGGACTAAATGGAGCATAAAAAAACTTTTAGGACTAAATGATTCTACTTTTCAGAAACTAGGATTTATGGATAAATTTTCCTAAATTTTTTAATCAAATATCACATGTCACATCAAAAATTTTAAACTCAATTCAAATTTTTTTTCAAAACTCATAACTAAACAAATTTTTCACGCTCAAATCATAATTTCAAAACTCATAAACTCAATATACAACTTTATTCTCAAATTATAATTCTAAAACTCTACTAAACGTTATTTTAGTTTTTTTAGGTTAAAATTTACAAAATAAATAAATAAATTAGTTAAAATAATTAATAAGATAAAATGTCACATTAAATCCATAATTATTTCATTTTTTTCTCACAAACATCACACCTAATTACAAAAAAATCCGATTATCTTTTCAAACCCAAAAATCTTAACTTACTATAGCCAAAAACTAAAATAACCTACTTAAATAGCAATTTCCCAAACACCCATTATGTAACCTTATATTCTCCTATTTCCCTCCTATAAATTGTAAAAAAATAAAAATTATTTAACAAATTAAATTGATAAAAAATTAATATTGATTTATTTGACCAGCCATTCAATTTAAATCAAATCTACAATGATGTAAACATGTTTAATAATTTTTTACTAGGTAGACAAGGTTTGGTGGGGGAGAAACCCTGAGTAACGTCCAAGTTGGTTTTCTCGAATGATTGTTATTTCATGGAAATCGTCAAGTTGTGAGTACTAATATATAAATTTATGAGAGATAATTCAAAAATATTTTAAGAATTTAGAGATTCAAATATGTAAAAACAAAACTAAAAAATTGAACAGTACAATTTTAAACATACAACTACAACAATAGTTTTTCTTTAAAAAAATGAACTCAATATCTCAACAGTTTTAAAAAATTAGTTTATAAGATACATTTATTATCTTTTTGCTTTTCTAACAAATTTTAAAGTGGTTAAATTTTTATTTTTTTTAAAAAAAATAAAAATTATCAACTAAATTATTTTTTTTGTAAAATTATTTTCTAATTAATAAATTAATTTTTTAATCACAACTAAAATAAATCTTATAATATGACAACGAGTGATAGAGTTTCGAGGTGGCTTGGCTTGCTGTTTTGGAGTTTATCAAAATTTCTATCTCGATGATTTAAATTATTTATTTTGTAAGGCTGTTTGTATATATTATTTAAAAAATTAAATTAATTTGATAATTATAATAATATTTTTATATTATAATATTTATTTTTAAAAAAAATAAACAACATGCATATTTTTTAACATAGATTATTTTTTTGAATCATCAAACATAATCATAATAAGCCTAACAAATCTGAACATAACAAAATTTGAACTTGAAAGATTCGACCAACAGATAGGAGACCTTTTGGTAGTGACATGACAAATGGAGCAACGTGTATGTAACTCCACATTAATAATCGAGTATTATACATACAACTACATTGATTCTTAATTCTATATATTTTTAAATGGTCAAAATTAAACAGTCCACCACTCCTCTATTATTGTCAAAGTTTTCATCATTATATATTATTTTTATTATAAATTATTCTAAACAAAAAGATAATATTCTATAAATAAAATTTTAAAACACCCTCCCTTTACTTTTAAAATAATTAATTTACTTATTTAAATTGTTTTGATCACATAAATTGACAATAAACAGTCTGAAAAAATCTAAACGGTATGTCATGGTCCACCATCATGGATGCTTCTTTATTTCTTACCTTTGAATTCATATGGCCTTTTTTTTATTGGTTATAAAATACAGCCGCCCTAAATTGCTGAATTGTTTTTTTTTTTTTTTTGGGGCAATAGAATTCCAATTCCTTGTTTTGTAAGTTACTTTAAATATGTGGGGTCTCCCTCTTTTTCATGGAATTTTCTTTTGTCCCATCATTATTTTTTTTTTTTTTTATATTAAACATTTAACAACGGTAGTGGTTTGAATCTCTTTGCTTAAAATAGTTTATATATATATATATATATTTATTATAATTTTTCTTTCACTTTGAGGGTTCTTTATATTAATTATGTGTTGTGTTTAATTTATATTATCATAAATGTAATATATCATATATGAATCAAAACAAACAAATAAAATATAACGAATCATTTACTTTTAAAATTGATTATTTTAGTAAATTTTTGACTTTTTATGAAAAGACATGTAAAAAATAAAAAGAACAGCTGACTTTTTGACTAAAATATAATGTTGCCAAACTAGACCATAGCTTTTTGGGAAATAGGTAAAATTTTTTATAGCTTTTTTGGCATGGTTTGGGAAGTGGCTCATTGGGCTTTTTTGGCTCAATGAGCCACAAAAGACAAAATAGTAATTTTGAGCCACAAAAGACAAAAAATCACATCCAATTCATAATCATTACACTCTTCTCTCACAAAAAAAGTCAAAAAAGCCAAAAAATCAAAAAGCTCTTCCCAAACCAAGCTTTTGAGTCCAGGCTCATATAACCAAAAGAGCGAAAAAGCCAAAGAGCCAACCCACTTCCCAAACGGAGGCTTTGACTTTTTAAAAAAAAAATAATATACAAAAAAGTAGAAAAATATGACCCAAAAAAGTCAAAAGTCAATTTTTAACCCTGTTGCCAAATTTTTATTTACTAAAAATAAGTTAACAAGAAATAATATTAGAAATAAAATTTGTTTGACATATTGTTAAAAAAAATTCATAATAGTTTGAGGCTTCGTTTGGCAAGGGCTCATTGGGCTCATGAGCCACAAAAGACAAAATAGGCTCATGAGCCACAACAGACAAAATATCACATCCAACCTCATAATCATTACACTCTTCTCTCACAAAAAAAGTCAAAAAAGCCAAAAAGCCAAGAGCCCTTCCCAAACCAAGCTTTTGAGTCCAGGCTCATATAGTCAAAAAAGCCAAAAAGTCAAAGAGCCAGCCCACTTCCCAAACGGAGGTTGAGTCACCCGAAGGCCACTGAAAATTTGTTTCACCGTTAACTTTAGAATTTTGAAATTAGTTGAAATACGTGCAAATTTACTAAAACACTCAGTTATCAAAAAAAAAAAAAAAAGTTTCCTCATGGGAAATAAATAACAAAGTTAAGAAAAAGATCCTAATAGTTAAAATTGAACAATTATAATGTAATAAAACATAATTAGAAACATAACAATCATCACAAGAAATAGTTTATGATGAAAAGAAATAAACAACTCAATACAATAATAATAATAATAATAATAATAATAATAATAATAGAAGATAAATAATTAATCTTTGATAATTATTGATCCATTGACCTCTCTATAAAATTTAAAATTTAAAATAAAATAAAAATAAAGTGACCAACTAAAATTAGCTAAGTTAGGCTTATTTTGAGAAGTAATTTTTTTTATTATTTATTAACTGATTATAAAAAAATGCGCAAAAAAAAAAAAAAAAATAGTATGATCTAAATAAATTAATCAATTAATAAATTGATTTTTTTTATCTTTCCAAACGAGAGTTAGTTACAAGGGCAAGACTTTCCCAAAGTTAGATGTACACATTTTCCACATGAATTGGTTAGCTTTCAAGGAAATTGGAATCACATATCTAACTTTTAGATTAGACAAAGCATAATCCAAATGAAAGTGGTGGGGACAAGTATGTCTTTTCTTCACAAAGTTAGGAATCATGAAAATTTCTAGGAAACCACCCTCCAATTTTCACACCCATCTTCCAATTCTACTTTTGTCGTTAACAATTCCTCCATAGATGGCTGCCTAGGATGTACCAGTTGATTTCCAAAGCAATAATATGCTTTGTTACCACTTTTACCCCTCCTCCTCTCTCTCTCTCTCTCTCTCTCTCTCTCTCTTATTATTAATTATTTATTTCAATTCTTTTGTTTTGATGGAATTATAATTCTTGATCAACTATAGGTCAAGTTTGGTAAGTTAAAAAAAAATTAAAAAGTTACTCAAAAAGTTAAAAAATTATCACTGTTCATCAAAAGTCAAAAAGTACGGCTACACAACTTCTAATCTTAATTTTTTCCTACACACTAATTTATATAATTTTTTAATACACATTTTTTTATAAAAAGTTAAAAAATTAATCCAAACATCTAGATTTTTTTCCTCAATTTTTTAATCTAAAAAGATAAAAAATACACTTATTTAAGACACCCAAACAACCCCTTAGATTTTAATCTTAGAAATCATATATGATATCGTCGGCATTAAGGTCAAGCGACAATCAACTTTAAGGTGATAAAAGCGGGTAAAGTCTCTTGATAAATGTGCCAAATCTAATAAATCCCACCTTCATTTAGGTTGGGTGAATTGTAATCAAGAGGGTTGCAACCACTATTATTATTAACGTTAAGGAGGAAAAAAAAAAAAAAGATATGAAATCTTTATCATTTATGATATGTTAGGTAGGAGAGAGAAAATAAGGAAAATGAAAGAAAACAAATAAAGAAAAGTTTTTATAAGAATATAATAAGATTTTTTCACACTTTTTCGAGAAAATATTTTGGTGGGAAATCAAGATTACAACATACAATCCTCAAGTTACGTGTGTAAACAAGATTTCAATTTTTTGGTCCCTTCTCGGAGATTTCTAAAATATCACTCTTGATTTTATTTATGTTGATATGACACCATATTGTATTTTAATTGGTTGATTTTTAAATAAATTAACGTATGGAATGAATTTTTTTATGTCCATAATAAGGGTATAATATTCTCCATTTTCAAATTTTGTTGTCTTTATGTCTCCATGCATTTTAAAAATTTACAAATCTTGAGATTTTTACATGATTCGGTGATTGAAAACGTATTAAAACAACACAAAATTTTAAGAATTTTTTTTTAAAGATATGAAATCCCTCTAATATTAATCAGAGAGTTGTTATTATTACATGCTTCTTTTCTCATTATTTTATTTCACATTGATAACCTGAAGCGATATAAGCTATTATTGTGTCTTGTCCATTACTTTCACACCCAAGATCTAGAAGAAATTGGACAACCAAAGACTCAATTATTTTGATCATTCTATTATTAAACATATAAACTATTAAAATTATAGGTCTAAGTCAGCATCCAACGCTGTGAAATATCAATTTGAAAATTATAAAATGCAAAATGGTCAAACTCATTAATGAAAAAGACTAATAGTCTGTTTTGTAAATTAGGTAAGAAAATGAAAGGAAAATATTATGATCATTCATTTAAGATAAAAAATGAAAAGAATAATAATTGTGATTTTTTTATTTGAATGAGAAAAAGAAAAAGATACAAGTGTGATTTCATTTTCTTTTATTTGTATTTTGATGTAAGCTCTTTTGGGAAGCTGGTAAAAAGCCAACTTCCAGCTTTTTACCAATTTTGAGTCACATTATCTCTCACATAACTTACCCACAAAAAAATAAAATAAGCTAAAAAAGTCAAAAAAATCAACTTTTTATCAACTTCTCAAAACACAATCCAGAAGTTTTATATTTAACAACTTTTGTTCCTTACAAAATATTATCAATTTTCTTGAGAAAAAAAATATGAGTTTTTAGTGTTTTGTTTAGTAATTTTATTGAAAATTTTGAAATTAGTCTCACAAAAATAAATATCAAAAAATATTTTTGAATTCTAAAAAATAATCTCCGCAAAAAAATTAGAAAATCATACGAAAATAATAAATATTTTTTATTTTTTTCACCAACCAATTTTTTTAAAAAAAAATCTCAAAACTCATCCAAACACTCACCTTGTTATTTCTTTGGGCCTAGCTTTCCTCCAATCCACTATCCGGACTCGTAGAGCTCATTACAGATCTCGTTTTGATTATTTAAATTGTTCATCTTGTAAGGCTCTTCATGTATATCATCCATGTAAAAAATTAAATTGATTAAATGATCGTAACATACTCAATTTATTGCGTTTATCATTAAAAAAAAAAAAGATTGTCTATTTTAAAGAACACGCTTGTTGTCTTCTTTTTTTGGGACAAATGCGACAAATTGAATAGGTTACGATTATCATATTGACCTTATTTTTTTTGTGGATAATATATACGAAAAAATTTACAAAATAAACGATTCATTATATTAAAATAAGACCTGTGGTGGGTCTCACAAATGCTGACAACACCTTCCAGTTCACATTTAAGAGTACAGGGAAATCTCTATCTCTATTTCTTTTTATTTCTTACTCAAATCCAACCAAATATATAGGTACCGCCCGGAAGCTTAAAAGAGAATATTATAAACAAAAATTATTCGCTACTCCATAAACACCTCGTAAATGTACTGCAAATTAATTATCAAATGTCTATTTCTTGTGTTATCCCTCCAATCATTAATATAAAGTGATGTATCTCAATATATTTATTAATGTAGAATAAATACTCCACAAGTTGAGACAAGAAGTTAGACATCTTTAGCATTGTATTTGGTAGGTAACTTACATGGAAAACCAGCTATTACATTGACTCTAATTTGTCAGTATGGTTATGAGAGGGAGATTTATGGTCTAGGATTGGGCCAGACAGATTTGGGCCGAACAAGGTTGGGCCGAGGTAGTGCGGCCCTATCCTGAAAGGATCTGCTCGGTTAAGGCAATGTGTGGTTGGACCGAGCTATTTGGCTTCATAGTATAGAAGCCGGTCAAGTGAGATGTCCAGCGCCAGGCAAGGCATGGGTATTCCGCGGTTTATGAGTTTGCTCGGCAAGAGGGCCGACAGTAAACTAGCATGAGTTGTCCCGAGCTCGGCTAAGCCGGAATGCAACCGAGCTCGGTCCTCTTTGAGCTTGGCTATGAGAACACTTAGGCATAAAGTGTAGCATGGCAGTTGATAGCCGAGATGGTGTAGTCCGGCTGCTGAGCTCCCAGTAGAGTGGGCTGGCAGTTGGGTTAGGTGATGTTCAGCAAGATTTGTGCTGACAGATGGGATAGCAATACCACGTGTCGAGAGATCATTGGGAGTAGATTTGGAGCGCAGAAGGTATATAAGCATGTCTGCGCCCCCCCATACGATGATGGACATTTTTCTGGTAAGAGAAATACTTACACTCAACACTCTCCTCTCTCTCTCTCTCTCTCTCTCTCTCTCTCTCTCTATCCCAAGGTGTGTGCTAACTTGATCGTCGGAGGGGTTTTCCGGCCACACACCGCCGGGTAGCTCACCGCCGTTGTCCTCGCAGGTGATCGGATAGAGACGGAGCTTGGAAGAAAGGAGTACGGGCTCGCCAGAATATTTGCTCCCCGTACAATTGGCGCCGTCTGTGGGAAGTTTGTAGACAAAACCTTGTCTTCTAGGCTCATCTGATCGCCTTACATGGCAAACAACGACGAGATTCCGTTGTCCGCCATCGATGGAGTTACCCTGGAGTCAGGCAGACGGAGAGAAGGACATCCCGCCATTCCTTCAATGACGGACCTGGAGACATTCCCAGGAGGACAGTCGGGAGACACGCGAGATAAGCGCGGGAGAAGTTATGGTCATTCACGGAGTCCAGACGGTCATCGGCGGCGGAGAGAATCACATGCGAGACATCTGGAACACAAGCTTAGGAACCAGGATGCCGTCATCCGGCGAATAGCGGCGGAGATAGAGGAGCTGAAGCGGCATGTCAAATGAAGGGTGTAGCTGGAGTGGGAAACCACAGTGAGCGCACCCAACCTCGCCGTTCGGGCAGTCAGAGTCAGCGACACACTCCGTCCATTTCTATTACCAAAAGTTACAAAGTTGGTGATTCCGATGTGCGTGCAGAGAAGTCCAACCGAGATGTTAATTAATGTGGACTTGTTCAAGACTTGTTCCGGTTGAAAGAGTTGAAGACTTGTTCAATTATGTGATTCAAACCGAGATGTTAATTAATGTGGTTTGTCTTGCCGAGGTATTTTGTTCGGTCGAAGTTATGAGACTTAAAGACCGTGCAAACACTTAGAAAATTGAGCTTTTTCATTGATAATGAAAATATGTACAAGATATGGGGCAGACAGCCCGGTTACATATGCAGAGCAAAACGAAAGAAAACAAAGAAAACTACACTAGGGGGGAAAGGTTAGTGAATTCGTCGTCAGCTTCTTCCAGGTTGGTCGGTGGGGTTTGGCCTTGGACACCGGTCGCTGTTGGGTCGGGCTGCTCCTGCTCTTGGCGGTCCTCTCCCTCAGCATCTGCCTCGCCTTCTCCTTCAAGTCCTTCCTCGGCCTCAGCCTGCAATGCGCTGAAGACATCGTTGGCATATGGCACGAGGTAGGTTGGTAGGAAGACAGCCGGTGGGAAGGCAAACACGTCGGTATCAGGACCTTGACTGAGCTGAGTGCAAGCAGCCTTCCAACCCGCCTTAAAGTAGATATCCTGGGTGGCAAAGACTTGCTTCTTATAACTGTCCTCGGCCTCTTTGAAGCCGGCATTGTTGGCGTCTTCGCACTCCTTCTCCCTTGACTGTTTAAGTGCATCCAGCTCGGCCTGGAGCTTATCCCTCCTCTTCTCGGCATCGCCAAGCTGGCCGAGCAACTTGGTGTTGTCAGCGTTACTAATCTGCAGTGAAGCCTTTGCTCGGCCAAGCTCGGTTTGAAGACTTTGGACTTGGCTGGTAGTGTCATTAGCCCTCTGCTGCAGTCGATGAATTCGCTCCATGACCAAGTGTTGCTTCTGGATGGTCTGCAAGAAAGATTGATCAGAGAGGAAACTGTGCAAACACTTGTGAAAATTTGAGAAGAAGTTTGAGACTCTCACCCTGGTCATGGACTTCATGGCCGACTTCACCAACCGAGTGTCTGGAACATGGTCGCTGCCGACCACGTCGCTCGGTAGTAGAAGGGCCTTGGAGAGGTCAAAGGCGAGTAGATGTTCTTTATCGCCCTTCACGGTGACTGTTGCCGGGATCTCCTTACCCCGGTGTTTGAGCTGTGGACGCCACGCCGACGTTGGGTCTACGGTGATGGCGGGTTGCTCGGTGGTCAGCTCTTCAACTAGCTCGGCATAGGGATCTGCACGAGGCCTTTTTCCAGCATGGTGGGTTTCTTGGCTGGCTTGCCCGGCGGCTGGAGATGCCAAGGCAACAACGGCGCCGCTAGACTGACCGACAGCTGGAGAATGGGTGATGATGCTCGGTATCTCGGTTGAAGTTGCTGTCAGGAGGTTCTTGATACGGCTTCGTTTTGCCATCTCTTTTTTCTTCGGTCAATCGGATTAACGGCACGTCCGGTAGAGTTGGGTCTGGAGGAGGTGATGGAGCACGGAGAAAGTCTGTAACTTTGCTCCGGCGTGGAGCTGAATATCTGTAAGTTGGAGTGTAGCCGAGCAGCTCGTTACAATCCCGGTGGCGGTAGCGGAGCATGGTCTGGATAGCTTCTACGTTGGGATATTGGTAGTTGGCTTGCAAGGCTTGGATTGCTGCAAAGGAAACAAGAAAAATGGTTAAGTATAGAATATTGAAGAAAGGCAACTAACCGAGCAACTTAGCGCGGCTTACATGTTTCACCGAAATTCTTGCTAATTGACCAGCCCGGTACGTTGGCTGTTTCATAGTTGCCAGACACCCAGAAAAAGTCATCGTCGTGTAAGTCGTTATCTAGGGTGCCGGTCACTATTTTTTCTTTGCCCGGTCGAATTTTTAAATAATAGGCGAAGCCATCGCCGGTGTGCCCAAGGGTGTATTGTCGCAGTATCTCGACTAAACCTAAGTCGGTGCCTAGCCGGTTGTTTAGTTCGTGTATGCAATTGATAATTCGGTAAGTGTTGGTTGATACTTGTGTGAGTGCAAGCTTGGTCCGGCGCAGGAATTCAGTCATTAATGGGTTGACCGGGAAGTGGAGGCCTCCTTCAATGATGGACAGCACAGTGAAGGGGCACTGGTCTAATCTGCCCCAAGGGGTTGTCTCAAACTCGGCAAGCTCTAAGTGAACATCGGCCGGGATACCGTACTCCTCCCGGAACGCGGCCAGGGCAGCCGGAGTGTCGACAAGGAAACGGAATTTTCCCATGAGTGGTCGACTAATTTAGCTCAGTTGAAGAGGTTTGGCACACACTGGGGATTGATGGCTGCTCGGTCCTTGAGAGCCTCGGTAACGGTCTGTGGTCCCCTTGGACTCTGCGGGAAAAGGATGACAAATGTAAGAAGGAGCGCGGTCGCGCAAAGCGAGCTTGACCTTAGCTCGGTTATGAAGAGTGCCAAACCACCTCGATCGTAAAGCTAACCAAGGAGCTCGGTCGCCCAAGCTGACCAGATGTTAGCCCGGTCGAGCGGCCCAGTTCTTTAGCTATCCCGGTTTCTACTAAAGTTGGGACAAACAGGTTATTTGCTCGGTCTGAGTGATTTTTTGGATCAAAGGAGGACCTAGAGCCCGGTCCGCCCCAGATCTTCAATGTTCATCAGGGAAAATGAAGAACAGCAAGGAGAGTCATGGGTTTGGGACGATTTTGGGTGCCTATGTCCTAAAAACTATGTATTTAGTGCCCTAATATACGAAATACCAATTGAAATAGCAAAAACGAGGTTCAAAGAACTTACCAGTTGAGCGCAGGGCCTACTTCTTCGAGCACAAATGCAAGGAATGGCAGGGACGAGGTTTGGTTGGGGATGCTTGAGCTCTGAAACGTCGAAGGCTTGAGGAGAAGCAGTAGGGACGAAATGGGGAAGAAGGGGTATGTATATAGACCTAAGGGCCGCCAAAAATTTGAAATGCCAACAGACTCGCTGGTTGGCTGCTCGAGGGCCAATAAGAGGACGACACGTGTCCCCCATTAATGCAACGTCAGAATTGAAGAGACAGGAAGGTCAGATGAGGCGACGACCGAGCAAGTCAAAAGACAGGATGGTGAATCGAGGAGTTGACCGGGCAAGTTTTAAGAACAGGCATGTCGACTAGCCCGGTCAAATTTTGCAAACCGAGGACCGAGGAAGTGTTACCCCAGTCACGCTTGCGCAGACGGAATTAAAGGGCAATTGAGAGGGAGATTTATGGTCTGGTATTGGGCCAGACAGATTTGGGCCGAACAAGGTTGGACCGAGGTAGTGCGGCCCTGTCCTGAAAGAATCTGCTCGGTTAAGGCAAGGTGTGGTTGGACCGAGCTACTTGGCTTCATGGTATAGAAGCCGGTCAAGTGAGATGTCCAGCGGCAGGCAAGGCATGGGTATTCCGCGGTTCATGAGTTTACTCAGCAGGAGGGCCGACGGTAAACCAGCATGAGTTGTCCCGAGCTCGGCTAAGCCGGAATGCAACCGAGCTCGGTCCTCCTTGAGCTTGGCTATGAGAACACTTAGGCATAAAGTGTAGCATGGCAGTTGATAGCCGAGATGGTGTAGCCCGGCTGCTGAGCTCCCAGTAGAGTGGGTTGGCAGTTGGGTTAGGTGATGTTCAGCAAGATTTGTGCTGACAGATGGGATAGCAATACCTCGTGTCGAGAGATCACTGGGAGTAGATTTGGGGCGCAGAGGGTATATAATCATGTCTGCGCCCCCCATACGATGATGGACATTTTTCTGGTAAGAGAAATACTTACACTCAACACTCTCCTCTCTCTCTCTCTCTATCCCAAGGTGTGTGCTAACTTGATCGTCGGAGGGATTTTCCGGTCACACACCGCCGGGTAGCTCACCGCCGTTGTCCTCGCAGGTGATCGGATAGAGACGGAGCTTGGAAGAAAGGAGTACGGGCTCGCCGGAATATTTGTTTCCCGTACAGGTTACTTCCTAGTATGCTTCATTCTGGCTTCATTTCCAATGATGATTGCTTATGTTAAAACATCATAGTTAAACACAAAAACTTTTATGAACGTATTCAAGTTGTTTTTGGACTTTGGATCAAAACCTTTTCTCTCTCTTGCCGTTCAAATTCTATGTCAATTTCATAAGAATCTAAGGTGACCAATTTATATGAAGTTTAGTATAGGAGAGTATATTATGGTTTTGTCTTAGAATTATTGTTGTATTTAGTTTAGGGTATCCAATTGATCACTCATGAGGTTTGAAAAATATAATAAATTCTACACGTTTTGTATAATTATATTATTATCTTTTTTAGTAAAGCTAATATAAGACAATAATTCTTTAGTAAAGCTAATATAATTATATTATTATCTAGTTGAGCGCAGGGCCTACTTCTTCGAGCACAAATGCAAGGAATGGTAGGGACGAGGTTTGGTTGGGGATGCTTGAGCTCTGAAACGTCGAAGGCTTGAGGAGAGGCAGTAGGGACGAAATGGGGAAGAAGGGGCATGTATATAGACCTAAGGGCCGCCAAAAATTTGAAATGCCAACAGACTCGCTGGTTGGCTACTCAAGGGCCAATAAGAGGACGACACGTGTCCCCCATTAATGCAACGTCAGAATTGAAGAGACAGGAAGGTCAGATGAGGCGACGACCGAGCAAGTCAAGAGACAGGATGGTGAATCGAGGAGTCGACCGGACAAGTTTTGAGGACAGGCATGTCGACTAACCCGGTCACGTTTTGCAAACCGAGGACCGAGGAAGTGTTACCCCAGTCACGCTTGCGCAGACGGAATTAAGGGGCAATTGAGAGGGAGATTTATGGTCTGGGATTGGGCCAGACAGATTTGGGCCGAACAAGGTTGGACCGAGGTAGTGCGGCCCTGTCCTGAAAGGATCTGCTCGGTTAAGGCAAGGTGTGGTTGGACCGAGCTACTTGGCTTCATGGTATAGAAGCCGGTCAAGTGAGATGTTCAGTGGCAGGCAAGGCATGGGTATTCCGCGGTTCATGAGTTTGCTCAGCAGGAGGGCCGACGGTAAACCAGCATGAGTTGTCCCAAGCTCGGCTAAGCCGGAATGCAACCGAGCTCGGTCCTCCTTGAGCTTGGCTATGAGAACACTTAGGCATAAAGTGTAGCATGGCAGTTGATAGCCGAGATGGTGTAGCCCGGCTGCCGAGCTCCCAGTAGAGTGGGCTGGCAGTTGGATTAGGTGATGTTCAGCAAGATTTGTGCTGACAGATGGGATAGCAATACCACGTGTCGAGAGATCACTGGGAGTAGATTTGGGGCGCAGAGGGTATATAATCATGTCTGCGCCCCCCATACGATGATGGACATTTTTCTGGTAAGAGAAATACTTACACTCAACACTCTCTCTCTCTCTCTCTCTCTCTCTATCCCAAGGTGTGTGCTAACTTGATCGTCGGAGGGGTTTTCCGGCCACACACCGCCGGGTAGCTCACCGCCGTTGTCCTCGCAGGTGATCGGATAGAGACGGAGCTTGGAAGAAAGGAGTACGGGCTCGCCGGAATATTTGCTCCCCGTACAGGTTACTTCCTAGTATGCTTCATTCTGGCTTCATTTCCAATGATGATTGCTTATGTTAAAACATCATAGTTAAACACAAAAACTTTTCTGAACGTATTCAAGTTGCTTTTGGACTTTGGATCAAAACCTTTTCTCTCTCTTGCCGTTCAAATTCTATGTCAATTTCATAAGAATCTAAGGTGACCAATTTATATGAGGTTTAGTATAGGAGAGTATATTATGGTTTTGTCTTAGAATTATTGTTGTATTTAGTTTAGGGTATCCAATTGATCACTCATGAGGTTTGAAAAATATAATAAATTCTACACGTTTTGTATAATTATATTATTATCTTTTTTAGTAAAGCTAATATAACCAGAACTATAAGACAAATGATATGCAAACACATGAATAATTAAGAATAAAAATATATATTTTAGTATAAAATAGATGATAATATTATTTTTCTATCAATTAACTAACGCAAAACTGATGAAAATACAGTAAAGAGTTCAAATAAATTAAAATCTGAAGGGAGCACAGTGTAATTACATCAAACCTTTTAATGTTTGGTCTATTTTTTAAATATCATAGGAGATTATTGTAATTTATCCTATTATTATATAATATTGTAAGGCTTACAAGTACAATATGGTTTTGTCTTAGAATATATATTGTATTACAGTAGCGTATCTTTAGTATTCGGGTAAATTACAACGATCACTTTTTAAGTTTGAAAGAAATATAATGATGTACCCAAAAATATATATATATATATAATAAACTTTATAAATTTTGTATAATTATATTGATATCTTTTTTAGTAAAATTAAAATAATTAAAA
The DNA here is from genome assembly GCA_036172215.1 of Camellia granthamiana. Lineage (NCBI taxonomy): Eukaryota > Viridiplantae > Streptophyta > Magnoliopsida > Ericales > Theaceae > Camellia > Camellia granthamiana. The sequence continues at coordinate 152,319,982 of CM069904.1, forward strand.
CTAATATAGATATTGCGTAAACACTTGAATATTCACAAGTAAAATATATAGTGTAAAAGAGAAGAAGAAAAAATCATTTTCCTTTTACCCTAACCTAGGGCTGTAAATAAATAGAATTGTTCGTAAGCAGACTTGAGTTTGGCTCGATAAGAGTTCGTTTGATCTCAGTTCATTAAATTTTTTTTTGCGTTCAAACTTGAACTTGAGCTTATTAAAATTTTAATAAATAAGTCCAAACATACTAAAACTTGACTCATTAATTAACTCGTTTAACATTTATTATTTATATATTAAATAATGTAAAAATATGTATAAAAAATAATATAAATATGTTAGTTATATATTTAAAAAATATAAATATAAATAATAGTTAACTATAGATAATACATTTATATAATAGTAGTGGTAGATATTATTATTTTAGTAAAATATTGACTTTTTTTTAGCATGTTTTTATATATATTGACTTTTTTTTAGTATGTTTATATATATATTATATATATAATTGTATAATCAAAGTTTTAATTGTAATTTTAATCTCATACGTAATTATGAATTTATAAATTTTGACTCATTAAAGCTCGTGAGCAAGTTCGACCTCAATTCATTAAATTTTTATTAAACTTGAGCTCAAGTTCAAACTTAAACTCATTAAAATTTTAATAAAAAATCCAAACTCTATTAAACTCTGCTCATTTGTAATCCTAAACCTCTACCGGAACTTACTTGGACAGATGGGCCACTGATTCTCGACGGATTTATCACTCAAGCACTGACAATTTTTTCAAATCTCCTGGAAAAAGCTAATCCTTTTAAATTTTGTTGTGCGGTAAGATTTTAATCCACACTGACAAATAAAGCATACAACTATACATATAAACAAAAATTAAGAGATGGTTTGGCATCCTTATATAATTTATTTTTTTATTTTTTTTATTATATCATCTCTCTACTTTTCTACACATCTTTTTATAAAAAGATAAAAAGTACACTTATTTAGATCATCCTAAATAACCCCTAAAATGATAAGTTACATTATAAATTTATCTTTTACAAGACTTAAGCCTCGTTTGGGGAAGCAGCCGGTTTAGTCAAAAAGTCAAAAAATTATTAAAAAAACTAAAAAGCCAACAACTCATATCAAAAAGTCAAAGATTCCATGTTATCTCTACTTTTTGCACATCTTTTCGAAAAAAACTAAAAAGTCATCACAAACATACTAATTTTTTTACATCACATTTTAGCCAAAAAGTCAAAAAGTTATTAAAAAAACCTACTCCCAAATGAGGCCTTAAGCTTTGTTTGGAAATAATGAGTTAGAGCAACTCCAACCGCACTCTCTACTTTTCACTAGCTAAAGTACAAAAAAAAGTACACTCTTTATTTTATCTAATTATTTTAGCTATTGTGTTCTTCAACCACACTCTTTATTTTAGCTAATCATTTAAACTAACTTAATTAATTTTTAAAATAAAAAAATACTAATTGTTAATATTTTACTAATATAAATTTGCAATAATAATAAATTTACCCATACAAACATACAAAACGTGTAGAATGAGGAGAAAAAAATACAAAATATAAAATACAAAATAAGTTATTCCGTAATTCATCAAACAACATTGAAAGAATATATAAAATGACTATACACACACACATATAATATATATATAAAATATATAAAATTCCAAATCCAAGACATAAATATACAAAAATCTAAAATATATACATACATAATTGTTTTGAGAGTCTCTGAGGCTCTTCAATTGTAGCCACCAAAAAAATAGGATGGTAAAGTAGCTAACCCAATAGCTACCCCATTGGAGCTCAAAATTAGACTTACATTGGTTAAAATGCTTAACAAGCCTTGTTCAACTATCCCCTTGGAGATGCTCTTAGGTGGGTTTGAGACTATTTTAATCACAAAAAGAAAAAATATATTTTTTAATCTAATAAGACAAAATATCACATCCAACTCATAATCATTACATTTTTTCTCTCACAAAAAAGTCAAAAAACCCTTCCCAAACGAAATTTTTTGACCTCAAACTAAAATAATCAAAAAGTCAAAAGCCAAAAAATCAATCCACTTCCCAGGCGAACTCTTAAACGTCCATGAATTTTTTATTCAGGGCTTATTAGTAAATAAATCTGATAAGTAGGACCGACTGTAAATTACCTCTAATTTTGAACCTGGGACCAATGGGGATTGGGCTGGAATGCACTTGGTCAAATTTTGATTTGAGTTTTTCATGCACTTGGGCTGATCCAATCCATCAATAGTCCAATCCTGAAGTCGAGTCTAGCTACGTGGCCCATTATCATAAATTTTACTTATTTGTGTATTGTGTTTCAAAGGACTCATTTTTTTTTAAATTTTTTTTTTAAATGTTGCTTTTCTTTATCATTAATTTATTTTTCAAAACCACTAACAAATTTTTGCAAATAATTAATTACAAAATATTTTGATACCATGTAATTTATTAATCTCTAAATTTGACACAAAAGTACATTATATGGTGTAATTTTGACAGTATAATGTCCAATTTGGTCAAGACTTTAGCTAAAAATTTTAAGCCTATATTAAATTCAGATGGGATTTGAAAAATTGTTGTCACAACCCGAGCAATCCTACCAATTCAAATTCTATTGTAATAGATATAATTATACGAAAATGTTTGAGTGCTCGAAATGTGTGGCTCGAATCTGGTTCGAAATCGATTTTTTTTTTTTCATTCTTTTTCTTCCTTCTTCTGTTACAGAGGAGGCGAGAAACAGAGGCGAGAGAGTCGTCGCAGGCAGCTCGTCGTCGTCGCTGGCAGCAGCTCGTCGTCACAGGCAGCTCGTCGTCGTAGGCAGCAGGTTGTCGTCGCAAGCAGCAGGTCGTCGTCGCAGGTCCGTCCCTCGCCTCCGCCGATCGCGTCGCCATGCCTCTGCCTCGCCTCCGCCCCCTCCTCCTCCATTTTTAGGCCCCCTCCAGTCCTTCCTCCCCCTCCTTCTCTTCTTCGTCTTCTTCCTTCTGCTGAAAAAAAAAAAATACAAAAACGATGCCGTTTAAAATTCGAGCCAACGTCGAGCCTGAGTAATTCGAGCTACCAATCGCGGTTGTATAATTATATATAATAAATATGAAAAATTGTAACTAGTAATCATTTTATCACTATTTAGATTAAATAATACTATAATAATTAAATATATTTTACTACTTAATACACATAATTGAAACTAAAATTCTATTATATTTCGTGTTTATATTTTTTAAGATATTTTTTCTCTTTTATTTTAAAAAAGTTCTCCTATAATACATTAACTTAGAGCATCTCCAATAGTTTACTTAAATTTTACCCTAAAATATTATTAAAAAATTCATTCCCTATTTTAGAAATCACTTTTTTACCTATTTCCCCTAACAAACTCCCTATTCTTTTCCTAAAATATTATTAAAATATTATTTCCCTGTTCTTTCACTTTTTCATCTTCTTCTTGGATTGAAATTAAAAATATAAACATTGAAGATACCCGATTCCAGATCAACAGCACAGAAAATGTCTTGAGAAATTGATGTACACTTCCAAAATAAATTTGAACTCAGCAACCTAGGAAGTCACTGCGAGCAGTGCTTTTTCATCTTCTTCTTGCAAGTGCTTTTGGTGTCTTCTTCTGAGAGCAATGACTAAGGGGGTCGACCGGCCAAATGTCTCGGATGGACGACCGGCGAAACAAATTTGTCAGATATGAGGGAGATACAGTGACTCCCTATTTGTAAAGAAACACTGTAACAAATATTAGCTTAAGATGACTTATAAGGGAGCTGATGGAGAGGTATAGAAGGGTTCCAACCCCCTAAAATAGGTAAAGGAATAATTTTGAGATGCTGCTAGGGATGCTCTTAGAGCAACCAAAGTTATATTTTTGTGTTCGAATTTGAGCAATCTGAGCCTAATCCAAATTATTTGAGTTAAACATGACCTTGGGCAAATAAGTTCGGCGGAAATCAGGCTAGGGATTAAGATTCTACACTTTGAACTGAGCCTGAACAGACTCTCATCAGTTCGAATTACAGTCATAGGTACACTCCTTTGACGTTGTGTGCTAGGGCCCGCGGCCTTAAGAACCCAAACGAACCTATTTGGTGGGACAAGTCTGGCCCTTAAAAAATCTGCCCGAAACCCAAGATCGGGCCCAATAGGAGGCCCACCATTGTTTCCTAACAAGCGGGCCTAAAGTTAGCCAATTATATTAAGGATATATTTGCAGCTTCCGCCAAAGACTTCTCTCACATTAGCATTCCTTACAAGCAACAGTTTAGAAGCTGCATCAAGGAAGGACTTATAAAAGTACAAAATTTAAAACATACATTTATGGAAAAATTACGCACACACGGAAAAAAAAAAAAAAAAAGAGTTTGACCCTTATAATAAAATAAATTTTAAATATTTAATTTTATTAATTTAAATTTAAATATTTTGATTTATTTTCAATCTAAACTATTTATTTATTTTCGTTAAGTAAAATTGACGAAAAAATATTATTTTAGCTATTAAACTCAATATAAGTATAAATAAAATGTCTAAAATAATATTTTTTTTATTAGGTTCAATGATTAAAATACTCTTTTTCATTGGTTTTACTCAATAGAAATAGACAAATTTTTTAAATTTGAAAAAAAAAATCAAAACATTTGAGTTTAAATTAATAAAATTAAAATTTTAATATTTATTTTGTTGCAAAGTGCACCTCTAGACGGACAGGGGCCGGCCTCCCATTCTCTTATGCAGCATTTATTAGCTTAACGTATTGACAGAAGTAATGTTTTATAAAATAATTTAACAAAAATACATATAATAGTATCTGTAACTAAATATCTAAGTAGTATCAGTATGTTATAACCAAAATATCACTTAAAGATCAGTTATAAATATGCATATTATATGTATCTGTATCATTTGTTTTATTAACAAAATAGATACATAAGAATTAGATTAAAAATTTCTAAAAAATGAAAAGGATATATTGTATTAATTTTTAATTTAAAAAATAAAATAAAAAATTGTAATAATTACTATTGATAAAATGTAATTTGCCTATAAAATAACTAATTCCCAAACCAGCTTACTTTTATTGATAAGAAAAATACTTGGTAGTTTGAATTTGTATAACTCAAATGATTCGAATATATCAAAACGATATTATTTTATCCTTAAAATGACATTATTTTAAGACATTCAAATCATAAAAATTCAAACTACCAAATATTATTGTAACGACAAACAACTCTTGACGTGTATCAGACCGACATTACATCCGCCAATGCATTGTGAGGTTGTACCTCTATTCGAAACAAAGCAAGGATTCTCTGACAGTAACAAAGGATAATGTTTCAGAGCTCGAATCTTCTCCTCCCTAATCCCCCGAATGCCCAAAACGACGTCGTTTTTTTTTTTTTTTCCTTCGTATTCTTCGTCGTGCAGGCTGAAACAGAGGGAGAGGGAGAGAGAGAAAGAGAGAGAGAGAGAGAGAGAGAGAGAGAGAGAGGAGGCAGGGCGTCGCAGCCCTCCGTCGTCGCCTCTGCCCGATCGTCGCAACCCCGCCTCCGCCGATCGTCGTCGCAGCCTCTGCCTCGCAGCCCCCGCACCTCCTCCGCCTCCTCCTCCAATCCTGTTGGCCCCCTCCAGTCCTTCCTCCTCCATCTCCTTCTTCTTCCCTTCTTCTTCTTCCTTCTCTGATCTTCCTTCTTCTGCAAAAAAAAAAAAAAAAAAAAAAAATCAAAAACGGCATCGTCACAGAATTAGGGGGATTCGGGGGGGAGCTTTCGAGCTCCCTAGCACGGTCCCAGTAACAAAACCCAAAGTACAAGTAAGAAATATGGGATAGATTTCTCCTTTACACAAAAGTGATGTAAATCACACTTTTTTTTTTTTTTTTTGATTCATACGAAGGTTAAAACAAAAAGAGAAGTTTACTATCCTTATAAATTTTTACTTACATCTTATCACAAAATTATATTTACAATAAATTATTAATAACTTTTAATAATTTGATTTAATTCCTATAAAATCTTATTGAAAATAAGTCATAATAAAATCGTCACGAAAAATAATTTTTTGTAACAATTGTCTACATATGTCTCTAAAAATTGATAATTATTTTGACTTTTTTGTTACGATTTTTATAAATTGTGACTAAAACTTACAATTAATGACGTTTTTCTATAACAAATTTTTCAACTATCAATGAAAATTAAAAATTAATAACATTTTTTTATGACGATTGTTTGAAACTATTGTTAGAACTTATAATTAGTGATATTTTTTATGATAAAATTTTCAAATTGTCCTTGAAAATTAACAATTAATGACTTTTTATAATATTTGATGAAAAACGTCATTAATTAAGACTTGTTTGATAATAAATCTATCTATTAAGACTTATACGCAAGTCCCCCAATTATTTACAACCCGTATATTTTTATAATTTGTTTTTCTCTACTGTACTGAAATTCTCCCAAAAATTATTGGTAAAACACGTGAGTAGGACTGAAGCATAACTTTTTAACACATATGCCTCCGTTTGGCAAGTTGGGTTACGGGCTTTTTTGGCTATTTTAGCCACAAAAGACAAAATAGACTATTTTAGCCACAACAAACAAAACATTACATCCAACCCATAATCATTACACTCTTCTCTCACAAAAAAAGTCAAAAAAGCCAAAAAGCCAAAAAGCTCTTCCCAAACCAAACTTTTTAGCTTAGGCTAAAATAGTCAAAAAAGCCAAAAAGCCAAAAAACCAACCCACTTCCCAAACGAAGAGCATCTCCAATAGCAAGTTATTGGAGCTGCCGTTATCAAAATTTCGCAAGAGTCTCCAAAAACCTTGTTTCAGTGGGTTGCTATAACCCTTGTCAAATTTGACAATTGCCATTTCCTCTATCAAATTTAGCAGCAAGTTTGGCAATTACCAAACTTGCCACATCATCCAAATAAACAGAATTTGGCTCCAAAATTTCTATGGAACAAACAAACACAGTGGAAAAAATTCAACAACAATACAATAATAATAAAAAATTACTATTTTCCAAAATTTTGGAGATGGAGATAGAGGCGAACCCCCTCCCCCCCAAAACAAAAACAAAAAAATATATATATATATAATTAAAAAACAACTACCACAATCACTACAAAAACAATAATCATAACAATAATAATCAAATAATTTCAGAGAAAATTTGAGCAATTTCTCACAAATTTCAAGCAATCTCAAACAAAACAGAAGGAATCTCCACTAATTTCAAGCAATTTCATAAATGTAATTTCACAAAAATAAATACTTGGAAAGAGGTTTGAAGTTTCTTCATTTTTTTTACTTAATTTTGTCCTCTACATCTTCTTCAGATTGTGATTTTCTTAAACTTCTGAGATGAAAGAGATAAACCCAGATAATAAAGATTCATAAAAGTAAATATTTAATTTTTAATTTATATTTATATTTTTTTAAAAAAAAATTAATTTTTTATATTTGTCTAGTTGGGTAAAATGTAAATATCTAATTTTTTTAGAAAAAAATTTAAAAAGGTCATGAAAGACAAAAATAAAATATACAATAAAAAAATCACTAAAAAACTTATATCCAAACAACACCTACAAGAGGGAAAGTTTGTTGAATTTGCCAAAATGACACGTGACCATTGAAGTACCATTATTATAATTTGACAATTTGCTACTATTCATTATCAAATTATAGCTAGGAATGGCAACGAGGCGGGGCGGGGCCGGGGATCACACTCCCCGTCCCCGATCCTCGATGGTGGAAATACCCCCGTCCCCGGCCCCGATCCCCGACGGGGAACCCATAACCGCCCCCGTCCCCGTCCCCTAACGGGGATCGGGTTTCCCCGACCCCGAAATTCCGTGACCAAAAAATTAAAAACCTTGATCAACATGTTCATCAACAAACAGAGAGAGAGAGAGATTTTCGACAACAGATCAACAAACAGATCTAACACGGATCAACAAATAGATCTAACACATATCAAAAAATCAAAAACCTTGACCAACATGTTCATCAACAAACAGATCAAAAAATCAAAAACCTTCATCAACACAGATCAACATGTTCATCTTCATCTTCATCTTCATCATTTTCAGATCTGAAGAACAAAATCAATAAACAGAGAACAAAATCAAAAAAACAGAGAGAGAGAGAGAGGAGGAGATACCGTGAGAGAGAGAGAGAGAGACAAGGAGATACCGTGAGAGGGAAAGAGGAGGAGCTGCGGTGAGGAACGACGGTGAGGGAGGAGCCGTCGCCGACATGGTGAGAGACGGTGCGGTGAGCGGCGGTGCGGTGAGAGACGATGCTGTGAGAGGGAGAGAAGAAGAACGGAGGTGCGGTGAGAGGAGACACCATGAGGGGCTGCGGTGAGGAACAGATAAGAGAGAGGGAGAAGATGTGTGTGTGTGGGTTGCGTCTGCCAACAGCCCAAACCCTACACACACTCACACATATATTATATATAAAAGGGGCAATATAGTAATTTTACATTAGGGATTCAGCGGGGCGGGGATCGGGGACGAGGTCGGGCCAGGTCCGGGGCTGAAACATGTATCCCCATCCCCGGCCCGTCGGGGGTATTTTTTGGGGAATAACCGCTCAATTCGGGGTCGGGAGATCGGGTCTCTGTCAAGCTGGGTTCCAATTGCCATCCCTAATTATAGCAATAGCAATACTATTATAGCATTTGCTATTGGAGATGCTCTAACAACTTGCATTCTAAAGTTTTTAGCAACGGTTTCCCCAAAATTATTTAATTTTAAAATTTTCCAACTTAATTTTTATTAACTTAGCACTCGTTTGGCATAAGGTTACGGGGTTAAAATAGTTACAAAAAGATAAAATAGAGTAAAAAAGTTAATAAGATAAAATGTTACATTCAAACCATAATTATTTTATTTTTTATCTCACAAAAGTTAAAAAGCCTATCTCAAATGAAATTTTTTTAGTCCCATGCTAAAATAATCAAAAAATCAACCCACATCTTAAACGAACCTTAATCGATTTGACTATTTTTTGGGGGTAAATAAATAATTTGACTCATGATTTTTATGTTTTCTAAAAAATAATATAATAAATATAAGATGCATAGAATATAGCATTGCTTCAAATTATTAAATTATCCCATATGGTAAGACTATCTCCAACGTTGCATCAATTATTTTACCAAATTCAAATTTGATAAAAAAAAAAAAAAAGAGAATAAATGTCAGTTCCAACGTTGTCATCAAACTCATATCAAATGGAGGAAGAACCAAATATTTCATCAAATGAATAGAGTGCTTATCATTCATCAAATTTGTAGGCAATGTTGGGTCGGATGTCCTTCAGGACAATTGGCTTTCTTTGTCGGAACCCAATTTTTTCCCATGTTTGGACGTCCTTTCGAACAATCAGGCATTTGATGAAAATTTTGAATTTAATGTTGGAGTGAACTATATCATATCAAACTTTTTCATTAAATTTTTACTTAAATTTGATAAAAAGTTTGATGCAACGTTAGATATACTCTAAGTGGGACCGTAGGACCTAACATAAGCCTCTAATGTGTAATTTGACACGTAGAAGTTATATGATATTGATTGGTCATTTTACACATCAAAAATAAATACTAAACTGTATCAAATTTTTTAGAATAATGGTAACTCCAAGTATAGTGGATAAATATGAAATTAAACTAATTTAATTGTTAAATTCCTAAATTAATTTTGATCAACAAGATGATGGTTCATAGACTGATAATAATTGAAAGAAACTTTAGCAATTAAAATTGAAGTTGAAGATAGTGATTTTGGGAAAAACCCAGGGTTATGAATTCACCACTAATTACATGAACAAGGTCTCAAATTAGGAATCAATTGTGTTATGATTTGAACTAATTAATACTTCACAACTACAAGTTTTAAGTATTGATCAAGATGATTATCATGCTTAATGTATAGGTACAAATCATCTCAAGTAGCACGAATCGTTCACTCTAAGCTATGTGTGTGAGTCGATTTTTGACCACACTGCCAAATCAGTATTCAACTAGAGAGCACCGGCAGAATAGATTAAGCCCAAACGACCTGTCACAGAAAGAAGAGATTCCGGCAGTGGTTCGTCCACCCAGAGGCACTCTGACGATCAAGTCAGTTATCTCTCAAAGATAGCAAAAGCGCTTAACTCACTATTCAGAACATAAAAAGCGTACCTTAGACCCATGAAGGTGTCTTTCTTTTATAGCCAACACAAACCTAATCCTATTAGAAGCCTAGCTCCAATGGATTCTGAATTACTACTAATCTTGTACTCCTAGTAGGATTGGGATAAATTCTCTAAGAGTCTTATCTTTTTCCAAACTGAAGTCTTTTCTCATTCTAGGACTCTTGTCCCTTATCCGCTTATCCGGGACTCCGGTATTCTTGCAGATAACCTCGACCTAGCCGAGATAATCTCGGCGTTATGATCAGGACACGTGGCACCTCGGCTGACACTTCAGTGCCACCTCGGCCACGTGTTGCTATTCAAAAATTATATCCCCACAACTGCCCCCTAGGTTCTATTACCTAGGCATCCTGAGGTGATGGAACCTATATCATTTCTTAACACGTCGGCTAAGCTCGCTTTATCCTTCATTATCGAGGTCATCATTCGTTGCCCTCACATGACCAAGACCTATGATCTGTTTTCATCAATGCCTTAGAACAAATAACCAAGTCTGTTCAAATTATTTAGCCGAGATTATCCTCATAGCCGAGGTCTTTGCTTCATTAAACCAAGAACTTCAAGAGTTTCAACATGCGTGTGAGCTATTACGCACAATACTTCAACCGTTTCTGCCACGCGTCTTTCCCTTACTGGATCGTACTTGACACGCGCATTTAAGTCGTCTTTCATTTGCGTGCACCGTCTGACAAGCATGTCGCCCTAGGCACATTGATTGTAATTTTGTCGTCATTTCGTGGTTTTGATCAAAACCACTTCTCTCTCTCCGTCTTTTCACTTTTGCATCCTCAACTTTGTGCTAATTCTCTCTCTCTACTCTCCCAAATCCACCATTGTTTCAAGTTCTCAAGTTCTGTAACCACTGTGTTATCCTCTCTGGCGGAACTCTTGCTGCCTTTCTCCGATTGCTACCATTATCTGACTCCGGCGTACCTCACACCGGCTTCATTCTCTTTGGTGAGTTATTTCTGTCCCCTTCGTTTCAATTTCTTGTTGTTCTTTAAATTGTTGCGTCCATATACTGTTACTATGACTTTATTCATGTTCTTGAATCTTTTTTATGTTGCAAATTTTCCTTTGTTTGCAATTTGTTCATGGAAATACACATGTATACACAATCTGTTTCGCACACTTGGTTTTTTGCCACTGTTCTTGGTCTCGCACCCTTGTACACACTCTGTTACAGTGTTCTTGATAGTTCACTACTATTCTTGATTCTGAATCATTGTTCTTTGTTCTGTTTTCTGTGTTCTTTCCAGATTCTGGCCTTCAATCTTTGTTTGCCTAGACTTAGGTTTGGGTTTTGTCATAGAATTCACGAACCTTAGGGAAAACTGAAACGAATTCCCCTTAGATCCTCACAAATTCTTACCCCTGCATACATTTTGGTTTTAGCCGAGGTCCTTCAAACCTTCACAAGACACTTTCTTCTAAGATCCAATATCTTTCCCTAAGCTGACATCATGGGTATGTGGAGGTATGAGGTAAACACCCTGACTAAGTTAGAATACTTTAAGCAGGAGTTTTCCATCCCGGCCGACGTCCATTTGAGGTTGGCTAGGGAGGATGACTCCATCATGCCCACAGTCGACTCCATGCCTTTCCCAGTTGTACCTTTCATAAAGTGTGGACTTAGGCTCCCACTTGACATCCTTTTTAGAGAAATCCTCCATTACTACAAATTGAACCCAATGCAACTCGCCATCAACTCTTACCGAGTTATCAACGGTATAATAGCCTTAGCCAAAAAAAGAGAACGCTAGGGTAACCTTAGCCGACATCCAATACTACTACATCATGTGTGGCCTCAAATTAGAAAAAGGCTACATCTACTATCTCAAACCGAGGTCTATAGAATACAAACTTATTGCCGACCTCCCAAATTCCAACAAGGGAGCCAGGGACGATTATTTTATTGTCTCGGGCAACTGGGAGTTCGCTTCAGATGAGGTCCTTCACCTCTACCCTCTTAGCCGAACAGTATTCATAGAGGGTAATGGTAAGAGCCAAGTGTTACACTTACTTATTTTTCAAGTCTTCAAGACTTTATTATTTCTATATGTTCTAATCGTCTGTTTTTCTTGCAGCTCTTCTATAGCCGGCGAAAGACTTCCATAAGTCCTTTTTCCCTAGCAAGGACCTTAAGAAGCTGTTGGATCTGCTAGTTCAGAAGCGGAGAGCTCCTTTGCTGTTGAACTACATCCCGACTTACAAGTCAGTTCTTCCTGACATCCCAAAGAAGAAGATCAAGTCTCCTTCTTCCGCCACAACTCCACCAACAACTTCATCACCTCGGCTAGATCAGGGGTCAACTTCCGAGTTAGCTGTGCAACTGTCAACCTCGGCTCCATATCTGATCCCTCTATCTTAACGCAAACGCCGACGCCGAACTGCCATCGCTGCCGAGATGGGTCGCAAGAAAGCAGTTGCAAAAGATTTTCTGGCCGACATCCCCGACACTGTCAATGCTTAACCAGCACAATCCAAGCCTCAACCAAAGCTAAAGCCCAAAAAACTGAAGAAGGCCCAGCCTAAGGCAACGGTGACTCAGATTGATACTGAGGACAACTTGCCAATTTCAAAATTGGCCGAAAGTGAGAAGACCCCCTCCGCTACCGAGAAGAGGCCCGCCGAGGCCGAACCATCCCAATCAACTCGGTCGAAGAGACCGAGGTCTGAGTCAGCCACAACCTCGGGCTCTCTGAAATCTAATGCCCCCTAGGCTCCCCCCATTACCATTGAGGACAAGCCGGTTAGAGCTAGCGACAGCGCCGATGACATTGAAGTCGGCGTTGCCCTCTCTACCGCTTTACTCCTTCCAAACGATCTCGAGCACAACGCCGGGATGAGCGAGTACGAAAATTTTGCTTTGATGTTGCAGCACTCCATACAGGTAAGCCCCCATCACTTGACACTCTCCACTTTTTGTTTTTCCCATACTTACAGATTTTTACTAACATTTGTTTTTTCCATTTCTTCCAGGCGATCCAGCATGGCCACTCATTCGCGATGCAAGCTTTTGACATTAAGAAGGAGTTGGTCCAAAAGACAAAGGAGGCTGCCAATTTGTCCAAGTCCCTTAACAAGGCCGAGGTCAAAATGAAGGCCTTGATAGATCGGGTCGAGGCAACCAAAAAGGCCCAGGACGAGGCCGAGGAAAAGGCTGACGCTGCAGAGGCCATTGCCAAGGTCCTTGCGGCCGAAAAAAAAGAGGCCAAGGCAAAGATGGTTGAGGCCCAAAAAGAGCTTCAAGATACCCTGGCCACAAAAGAGGCCGAGATCAAGGTTACTAATGAGAAGGCGTACGCCGAGGGGGCGGCCGACGTCAATGGAGACTACAAAAAACAAGTGAAGCAGGCATGCAACAAGGGTTTCACCCTTGGTTGGATGGCTATCCTCAAAAAGCTGGATGTCCCTGAGGACGCCCCCCTTAAGAATGTTGGTGACCTCCCCCTGCCATTCCCCCTTACTCCAAGCCAATCCGAAGACGATTTTGAGTCCGAAGATGAAGCTTTGGTCAGGAAGAAGAAGGAAGCTGCTGGGGCCAAGTCCCCTACTCTGAATGAGCAAGTCGTGGAATTGTCTCAGGATAATGAGGGTGAGGTCTCCAAAGATGCCACTCCTGAGAAGACAACATCGGACGCGCCTATCGCCGACAAGAGCCTCGACCAGACTCTCAAAGAGATCGATGCCGAGCTCGCGGCTGAGAAGGCCACCGAGAAGAGTTCCCAAATGTCTTCTGAGCCCCAAACCCAACCAGCTAATGACGTTAAATAGTCTAGTTTCTTTATTTCTTGTACTTTTTCTTACTTTTGAAACAATGTAATCACAATGTTAGCTTTAGTTGGGCCGACGTGCCACTTTTTGTAATTCGCACAAGTAATCTTTTTGTAGGCCGAAGTGCCCTTTCTTTGAATGTGAATACAACATCTTCTTTTGAATGCTTGCATGTTTGTCTTCTTTTTACTCTTGTATGACTCTTATACTTAGAATATTTTACATGTCTTCAACGTACACCTTAACTGCGTAATCTTCCCGATGTGGAATACTTCGGCTATTCCCACTAATAGTTTATCTCGGCTTTGTCCCAATACTTGAAAATATTAATAATATTTTCACAAGTGTTACTTACAACTTGCCACTTCGCTCAAGACTTCTGTCTTCTTTTATTCCAACATAACCTTGGGTTAACTTTAACTTGTAAACTTTTCTCAAAATTTCAACAAGTGTTAAACTAACTTCCTTTAACATAACCTCGGCTTAACTTCAACTTGTAAATTTTTCTCAAAATTTCAACAAGTGTCATACAAACTTCAGCTTGTAGATTACAACTTCCAAGCATCATTCTCCAGCCCTCTGTCCCCTAATGTGAACCCAAGTTCCACTTGGGTTCTTATTAAGCATGTGGGTTGGACCCTTTCGCCGAGGTCAGATTCTGTAATAACCTCGACCTCCGATTAATGCTAAATCATGATTAATTATGCCTAACAGCAATTTAGAAGGAATCTGAAATTAATTGGTATTTGAATTGCGTTAATTATGTGTTTCTATCTATTTGCGTTATAATGATCTGTTCATGTCTTTGACTTTAAACTGCGAATTGAAAGACTTATCGGCGTCCGATTCCGAAATTGATTTGTGTTAAGTGTTAGTTAGAATTTATAAAATTTTATGGTAGGTTTAATTAAAATTCGGTTCAGAACAATTAAATTAGATTAAATAATGTTAATGTATACTTGATTGGGTTATTACAAGTTTGCCACTTAGTGGCTTGATTGAGGCTAACTTTATCACCTTATTACACTTAGAAGCACCTTTTCCTCAGCCATTTTGAGACCAAGACAAAACGTAGGAAAGAGTGAGGGAGGAGAAAAACTTAGCTTCAACAAGAATTACTTGGGGAACTTAGGAGAATTGAAGAGGCTTTGCAAGTTTGAGCTCTTAGACTTGGAATTCAAGGTTTAAGGTAGGAGATTTTCCTTTCAATTGTAAATTCAATATTAATTCTTGCATGGTTCATGTGACATTAGTGATCTAAGTCATGAATTGGTCGAAAATGTTGAATTGAAGTCTATATCATGCATGCATGTCTACATTCTTGAGTTGTGAGGTTGTTCTCATAGAATCCCCACATGCATGTCCATATTTTTGTGATAGTCCATGAATTCATCCCATTCTTGAGCTTAATCTTGCTTTGGATCACATTTTGGAGCATTAGAAGTCATGAGAATTCATGCATGTTACATTTAAGTTTTGTTCTTGAGATTTTATTTGAAATTGTGTTCAATTGAACTACCTTTGGGCTTTGATTTTGCAAATTGATCTTCAAAACATGTTATACTATGAGGTTACAAGAGTTTTCTAGAAAATTAGCCCAAAAGGATCAAATGAGGATAAGACTTTCTAATGAGGATAAGAGATTAGAAACACACTAAGAGTCAACGATATAAGTTTTGTACAATTAGAACGTGTGTTTCAAGTGTGCATCTGTTATGTGTTGTGTAGGTCACGTGCCACGTACTGTTTGACCAAACTTACTCCGTTTGTCTGTCTCAAGGCCCACTGTGAGTAATAACTTTGTAAAGTTATGTTCAATTATAAGTATTTTCTGAACGATATAAGATGATCTGCTTTCTGAGATGATATTTTCTGTAATGAATGAATGGTTGTCCAATGTTCCTGAAATGTATTCGTGACATTCTTAGGCTCAAATGATAACTGTTATCTGTTCTGTTACATCCCAATTATGGGTCAACTGTACGTCTCATGAGCCAACTGTACCGTCTCCGTGCGCGTGAGTCAACTGTATGCCTTTATGGCCGTCCCTTATGGGTCAACTATTCCTGTTAGTACTAAAGAATGTATCACGTAAATTTAAACAAGGCTTATGATTTCTGTCTGTATATGATCTAGACAAGTTTATGATTTTGATACGAAACTGAATTATGGATTCTGAATCTGTATGGACTCATTCATAAAACCCCTTTACTCTGTTATTATTCACTGGGCTTTCGCTCACAGTTTATATTATGTATGTAGGTGAGCCGGCACATGACTAGGGCCAGAGTTGACGGCATTCTGTACTGTTTTTGTCAGCCAACCGTTGTGCCTCCTGAGGAGGTTCCGATCGAAGTCTAATGCCATGGCTGTTTTTGTTTTCATGCTAGTCTTTGTAACTGTTGTAAAGTCAGATCTTGGGAAGTTCACTTTTGTAAATATTTTGTAAATATTGGTGTCCTTGACTAGCATGCTTATATATATATGATTAAGTTTTAAAATATTCTGTCCCATGTACGTTATCACAGCTCATTGGACCTTGTCTATTTCGTATTATTGCTTTCGCAGCCCCTTATTATTTGCTAATCTGTTCAAAGGCCCTTTGGTAATCCACGGATTACTGGCCAGTTACGGTGCTAAACCTATAGGGGCGGGTTTGGGTCGTGACAGAGTGGTATCAGAGCACGTGTTCTACCGCACACACAGGTCCGTATGAGCTTAGGATGTCCTAGTAAGAGTTAGGGGCATTCCATTTGCATGTGTGAGTGTGTGGTAATGCAACTGAATATGAAAACTGAATGTGCATTTGAATCAAATGAATTGAAGGAAACGAATAAGATTATGCCTGTGTTTATTATCATTTGATGTCTGTATAGTAAGATGGAGAATGCAAGGGGAAGTGGTGAAAGTGAATCTTCAGAGGCTCGCATGGGCCGAATGGAACAGATGCTTGCAGCATTGACTGAAACCTTGGTACAACAACAGAGACAACAACCTTTCCCCCATCCGCCTCCACCGGTACAAGCCGAGGCAGATAATAATGACATCATCAATCTAACACAGAAATTCATGAAAATGAAACCGCTGGCATTCTATGGTGGAATTGAACCTCTGAAAGCAGAGACGTGGTTGCTTGAGATGGAAAAATTGTATGAAGTGTTCCCTTGTACTGAAACTCAGAAAGTCCTTCTAGCCACCTACACTCTAAAAGATGAAGCCCGCAAGTGGTGGTTACTGATTCGAAATGGCAATGGAAATATGACATGGGTACAGTTTAATGCTATCTTCTACGACAAGTATTTTCCCCAATGTTTCAGGGACCGGAAAGTGTCTGAATTTCAGGAACTCAAACAAGGAAGAATGTCTGTAGCAGAGTATGAAGCTAAATTCACCAAACTGGCACGGTTTGCTCCACACATGGTGGATACTGATTACAAGAAAACACGAAAATTCGAAGGTGGATTGGATTTGGAGGTGTTTGATCGGGTGGGTGTGTTGAAATTGCCTACTTATGTAGAAGTCTTAGACAGATCCTTAATGGCGGAAGCTACCATAGCCGCTATGAGACAAAGTAAGGCCCCAGCAGCTACAACAACTGATTAGAGAGGAAAAAGGTCTGGGTTTGGTTTTAAACGAGGCCGATCCTTTGTTAGTAAGAAGCAAAATACAGGATCCTCCAGCAGCTCGAGCCAGAGTAGTGGGTCCATCCCGGTCTGTTCTGATTATGGTAGAAGACACAGGGGTGTGTGCTACCAAGTGTCCGGTGCTTGTTACTGATGTGGCTAGCCAGATCATGTAGTGAAAGATTGCCCATTCAGAAATGAGAATGCTAGTCGTCCTGTGGCAAGCTCAGCCGAATCCGCCTCCGTAGCCAAAACAAATGTAAAGGCCAACACTGGGAAAGAACCTCTGAGACAAGGTCGAGTGTTCGCCTTAGTGCCTGGTGACGTACCGAACACCTATACTGTGGTGTCAGGTACACTCCTTATATGTTCTTAGAATGCATGTGTACTGATAGATTCTGGTTCTACACATTCCTTTGTATCGCATGCTTTTTCTCGAAAATTGACTAGACCATTAGAACTTATGACCTATGTGTTATTTGTGACTACACCGTCTGGGGATTCTATGATGTGTACTCATGTTTATCCGGCATGTGATATTATGATTGGCGATATGATGTTATATGTGGATTTATTACCCTTAGACATTAGTCATTTTGATTGTATTTTGGGGATGGACTGGTTGACTAAATATTGTGCTACCATTGACTGTGCAAATAAAACTGTTGTGTTTAGACCACCGGGTATGCCTGAATTTACTTTTATTGGGAATGGGGTAGTTCGTCCCACTTATTTGATTTCGGCTATGAAAGCTGTAAAACTCCTTAGGAAAGGATGTAGGGGTTATCTGTGTTGTATACTGACTGCACCATCTGACAGTACGACTGTAGAAACAATTCCGATTGTTTGTGAATTTCCCGATGTGTTTCCGACTGACTTACCTGGGGACTTAGTTGATAGAGAAATTGAATTCACTGTTGAAGTATTTCCGGGGACACAACCTATTTCCAAGACTCCCTATAGAATGTCTACCTCTGAATTGAAAGAATTGAAAACCCAACTTCAGGAACTGTTAGATAAGAAATTTATCCGTCCGAGTACATCACCTTGGGGTGCTCCAGTTTTGTTTGTCAAAAAGAAGGATGGATCTTTGAGATTGTGTATAGACTACCGAGAACTGAATAAAGTGACTATCAAGAATAAATACCCTCTACCTCGAATAGATGACTTGTTTGATCAACTTCAGGGTGCCCAAGCGTTTTCCAAAATTGACCTCAGGTCCGGGTATCATCAATTAAAAGTTAGAGCTGAGGACATAGAGAAGACTGCATTCCGAACTAGATATGGACATTATGAATTTTTAGTAATGCCGTTTGGGATGACTAATGCACCCGCAGCATTCATAGATCTTATGAACAGGGTGTTTAAATCATATCTGGATGATTTCATTGTTGCATTTATTGACGACATTTTGATTTATTCTAAAGACAGGGAAGAACATGTGAACCATCTGAGAACCACCTTGTAGATTTTGAGAGAAAAGAAATTGTATGCTAAATTGTCCAAGTGTGAATTCTGGCTTGACAGTGTGGCATTTTTGGGACATGTAATCAACAAGGATGGAGTTTCTGTTGACCCTCAGAAAATTGAAGCCGTTGTGGATTGGCCTAGACCGACAAATGTGACAGAAGTCCGAAGCTTTCTGGGACTTGCAGGTTACTACAGGAGGTTTGTGAAAGACTTTTCCAAGCTTGCCCTGCCATTGACTCAATTAACTCAGAAAAATGTGCCATTTGACTGGAGTGAACAAAGAGAGGCAGCTTTCCAAGAATTGAAAACCAAGTTAGTGACTGCACCAATCTTAACTTTGCCTAATGGTACTGATGGGTTTCAAGTGTACAGTGATGCTTCCTATAAAGACTTGGGGTGTGTACTAATGCAAAATGGAAGGGTGATTGCCTATGCTTCTAGAGAACTTCGACCACATGAAAAGAATTACCCAACGCATGATCTTGAGTTACAGCTGTGGTGTTTGTTTTGAAAATCTGGCGTCACTACTTGTATGGGGTAACTTGTGAGGTATACACCGACCATAAGAGCTTGAAATACTTCTTCACCCAAAAGGAATTGAACATGAGGCAGAGGCGATGGTTAGAGTTAATCAAGGATTATGATTTGCAAATCCTGTATCATCAAGGAAAGGCTAATACCGTAGCAGATGCCTTGAGCCGAAAATCCAGTGCGAATTTGTCATGTTTGTTATCCAACCGAAAAGAATTGTTGACTGACCTAGAACAAGTTGGGCTGTTGACTGCTATTTCTGCTCAACCTGCTATTCTTGATGAGATCAAACAAAAACAATGTGAAGATGAATACTTGAAAAAGATCATAGAGGAATTTGATTCGAAGCCAAGGCCAGGATTTGTGTTTGAGAATGGAATGCTGAAATTTCAGAACCGTCTTTGTGTACCCGATTGTGGTGAATTGAGAAAACGTATTATGACTATAGCTCACAGTAGTAAGTTTGCTATGCATCCGAGAAACACGAAGATGTATCATAATTTGAAATAGAATTTTTGGTGGCCTGGGATGAAACGGAGTATTGCAGACTTTGTGGCTAGATGTTTACATTGCCAACAAGTTAAAGCTGAGCATCAACGACCCGTTGGGTTGCTACAACCACTCCCAATACCAGAATGAAAATGGGAGCACATTACCATGGACTTCATTGTGGGATTGCCTCGTTCTTCTCGAGGTATGGACTCTATCTGGGTTATAGTTGACCGTTTAACTAAGTCTGCCCATTTTCTGCCTGTCAAAACTATTTATAACACTGATAAATTGGCCAATATCTATATGACTGAAATTGTGAGATTGCATGGAGTGCTAGTATCTATTGTGTCTGATAGGGACTCAAAGTTTGTATCGAGATTTTGGCAGAGTTTGCAACAGGCTTTGGGGACTGAATTGAGACTGAGCAGTGCCTATCACCCACAGACAGATGGCGAAACTGAACGAACGAACCAAACTCTAGAGGATATGCTCAGAATGTGTGTGCTAGACTTCCAAGGAAATTGGGAGACCTACTTGCCATTAGCTGAATTTGTATACAACAACAGTTACCATTCAAGCATTGGGATGGCTCCTTACGAAGCTTTGTATGGAAGAAAATGTCGTTCTCCGATATGCTGGGCTGAAGTTGGTGATAGACCTTTGTTGGGACCGGAGCTTGTGCAAGAAACACCCGAGAAAGTGAAACTGATCCAGCAATGCCTGAAAACTGCACAAAGTCGGCAGAAAAGCTATGCTGATGTCCGAAGAAGAGATAGGGAATATGAAGTTGGAGACCATGTTTTCATAAAGGTGACCCCGATGAAGGGTCAAACTCGGTTCGGTGTTAAGGGAAAGTTGGCGCCAAGATGTATTGGACCTTATGAAGTCCTTGAAAAGATCAATCCGGTATCGTATCGGGTAGCCTTGCCTCCAGTAATGAAACATATGCATAACGTCTTTCATGTATCGATGTTTCGAGAATATTTGAGGGATCCACTCCATATCATCGAACCGACACATGTGCTTTTGAAAGACGACTACACTTACGAGGAAAGGCCTATCCAGATTGTGAACCGTAGGATCAAGAGGTTGAGAAATAAAGAAATACCGTTGGTAAAAATTGATTGACAAAACCACGGAGACACCTATGCAACTTGGGAAACCGAGGAAGACATGATGAGGAGATATCCGGATTTGTTCCCGTTGGACCCAATGTTGATTCCGAACGAAGGTAATTCGAGTTTGGAGGACCAAACTCTTTTAAGGGCGGAAGACTATAATAACCCCGACCTCCGATTAATGCTAAATCATGATTAATTATGCCTAACAACAATTTAGAAGGAATCTGAAATTAATTGGTATTTGAATTGCGTTAATTATGTGTTTCTATCTGTTTGCGTTATAATGATCTGTTCATGTCTTTGACTTTAAACTGCGAATTGAAAGCCTTATCAGTGCCCGATTCCGAAATTGATTTGTGTTAAGTGTTAGTTAGAATTTATAGAATTTTATGGTAGGTTTAATTAAAATTCGGTTCAGAACAATTAAATTAGATTAAATAATGTTAATGTATACTTGATTGGGTTATTACAAGTTTGCCACTTAGTGGCTTGATTGAGGCTAACTTTATCACCTTATTACACTTAGAAGCACCTTTTCCTCAGCCATTTTGAGACCAAGACAAAACGTAGGAAAGAGTAAGGAAGGAGAAAAACTTAGCTTCAACAAGAATTACTTGGGGAACTTAGGAGAATTGAAGAGGCTTTGCAAGTTTGAGCTCTTAGACTTGGAATTCAAGGTTTAATGTAGGAGATTTTCCTTTCAATTGTAAATTCAATATTAATTCTTGCATGGTTCATGTGACATTAGTGATCTAAGTCATGAATTGGTTGAAAATGTTGAATTGAAGTCTATATCATGCATGCATGTCTACATTCTTGAGTTGTGAGGTTGTTCTCATAGAATCCCCACATGCATGTCCATATTTTTGTGATAGTCCATGAATTCATCCCATTCTTGAGCTTAATCTTGTTTTGGATCACATTTTGGAGCATTAGAAGTCATGAGAATTCATGCATGTTACATTTAAGTTTTGTTCTTGAGATTTTATTTGAAATTGTGTTCAATTGAACTACCTTTGGGCTTTGATTTTGCAAATTGATCTTCAAAACATGTTATACTATGAGGTTACAAGAGTTTTCTAGAAAATTAGCCCAAAAGGATCGAATTTGATGCTTTGTAGTTGAGTTTTGAGCTTAAGGTTCAAATATGGAAATTCCAGATTTTGGACTCACGCTCGAGCGGGGAACTCCACGCTCGAGCGTACACACTGAGTTCATGCAGTCCGCTCGAGCGTGTAGAGTAACGCTCGAGCGTGAAATGCATGTATCTAGTACTTTTCACATGTTTACAGTTCGCTCGAGCGGGGTAATGCACGCTCGAGCGAGGACTTGTGTCTCACGCTCGAGCGGGTATCGAGCGCCCATCGAGCGTGAATTTCATGCATCCAGTACTTTTACTGTAGTTTACAGTCCGTTCGAGCGGAGTAATACACGCTCGAGCGGATCCCTTTTTGTCTGCATGTCCGCTCGAGCAGATAAAGACACGCTCGAACGGGACCCCTGTTTCAGCAAATTTTGAAAAGTATTTCTAAGTGCATCTTTGTATTCTCATTCCATCCTAGGCATTCCTAGGCCATGTTTAAGACTCTCTAATGAGGATAAGAGATTAGAAACACACTAAGAGCCAATGAAATAAGTTTTGTACAATTAGAACGTATGTTTCAAGTATGCATCTGTTATGTGTTGTGTAGGTCACGTGCCACGTACTGTTTGACCAAGCTTACTCCGTCTGTCTGTCTCAAGGCCCACTGTGAGTAATAACTTTGTAAAGTTATGTTCAATTATAAGTATTTTCTGAACGATATAAAATGATCTGCTTTCTAAGATGATATTTTCTGTAATGAATGAATGGTTGTCTAATGTTCCTGAAATGTATTCGTGACATTCTTAGGCTCAAATGATAACTGTTATCTGTTCTGTTACGTCCCAATTATGGATTAACTGTACGCCTCATGAGCCAACTGTTATGGATCCTTACGTCCCATTTATGGGTCAACTGTACGTCTCATGAGCCAACTGTACCGTCTCCGTGCACGTGAGTCAACTGTATGCCTTTATGGTCGTCCCTTATGGGTCAACTATTCCTGTTAGTACTAAAGAATGTATCACGTAAATTTAAAGAAGGCTTATGATTTCTGTCTGTATATGATCTAGACAAGTTTATGATTTTGATACGAAACTGAATTATGGATTCTGAATCTGTATAGACTCATTCATAAAACCCCTTTACTCTGTTATTATTCACTGGGCTTTCGCTCACAATTTATATTATGTATGTAGGTGAGCCAGCATATGACCAGGGCCAGAGTTGACGACATTCTGTACTGTTTTTGTCAGCCAACTGTTGTGCCTCCTGAGGAGGTTCCGATCGAAGTCTAATGCCATGGCTGTTTTTGTTTTCATGCTAGTCTCTGTAACTGTTGTAAAGTCAGATCTTGGGAAGTTCACTTTTGTAAATATTTTGTAAATATTGGTGTCCTTGACTAGCATGCTTATATATATAATTAAGTTTTAAAATATTCTGTCCCATGTACGTTATCACAGCTCATTGGACCTTGTCTATTTCGTATTATTGCTTTCGCAGCCCCTTATTATTTGCTAATCTGTTCAGAGGCCTTTGGTAATCCACGGATTACTGGCCAGTTACGGTGCTAAACCTACATGGGCGGGTTTGGGTCGTGACAGATTCCAACAAAGGCTGGCCGAGGTTACCAAACTTGATCTCTTTGTTAATCTGACTGATATGCACCTAATTCCAATCTGTGTCTGACTCTGCCGATATGGCAAGTTCAAGTTGATTCAACTTAGTTCAACTCTATTATATGCAAGTAGGAACTCTGCCATATAATAAGTCTAAGTTTATTCGTCATGTTTCAATCAAAAACATCGCCAACTTAGTTCAACTCTATTAGATGCAAGTAGGAACTCTGCCATATAATAAGTCTAAGTTATTCGTCATGTTTCAATCAGAAATATCGTCAACTTAGTTCAACTCTAATATATGCAAGTAGGAACTCTACCATATAATAAGTCTAAGTTATTCGTCATGTTTCACTTTAGAAACATCGTCAAGTATCTGGTTAGTCACAATAAACAAGTTTAAAAAATCAAACTAAAACTTTATTAATACTTCGGCTAATAACAAAACAAAAGAAAATTTTAAAAAACAAGAAAATCTAGTGATAGAAAAACTTTAGATTGCAAGTATTCCAGGGTCTTGGCAGCTCTTTGCCTTCATTATCCTCAAGCCGATATGCCCCACTGCCTAAGACCGAGTTGATTCTATAGGGTCCCTCCCAATTCGGGCCAAGCTTGCCCTCTCTGGGATCCTTCTTATTGCCGACGACCTTTCTCAGGACGAGGTCACCAACTTGGAACTCTTGTGGGTTCACTTTTCTATTATAAGCCCTGACAAGCTGCTGTTGGTATGCTCCCAGTTGAATTGCTGCTTTCTCCCTTCTTTCTTCTAGCAGATCTAGATCTCGGGCTAGGAATGCCTCATTGGTCCCATTTTCTACTCCCTAGGTTCTGATCCCTAGGATGCCGACCTCCAGTGGAATTACTGTCTCTGTGCCATAAGCCATGGCAAATGGGGATTCCCCAGTTGATCTTCTCGGCGTAGTTCGATATGCCCAAAGTACGCTGGGCAACTCATCCACCCATTTTCCTTTTACTGCTTACAGCCTCTTCTTAATCCCATCCAAGATGACTTTGTTGGATGCTTCTGCTTGTCCATTGCTTTGAGGAAAACTTGGGGTGGAATAGTAATTCTTGATCTTGTACTTTGCACAGAAGTTCTTGATTAGCTTACTGTCAAACTGTGTACCATTGTCTGCTATTATTGCCCTTGGGATCCCAAACCTGGTGATGATGTTCTTCCATATGAAGTTTTTCACATCGACGTCCCGAATTTTTGCAAAGGGTTCGACTTCTACCCACTTGGTGAAGTAATCTGTTGCCACCAGCAGGTATTTCCTTTGTCCAATTGCTTGAGGCAATTGCCCAACAAGATCCATGCCTCATTAGGCAAATGGCCAAGGACTGGACACCGGGTTCAAGTCTGCTGCTAGTTGGTGTATCAAAGGTGCAAACCTCTGGCACTTCTTATACTTCTTGACATAAGCTTCAGCATCTTTCTACATGTAGGGCTACCAGTACCCTTGAGTAATGACCCTATGAACAAGTGACCTACCCCCAGCGTGGCTTCCACACACTCCTTCATGTATCTCATATAGAAAGTCTTCAACTTGTGCAAGATGCACACACCTCAGAAGGGGTCCAGTAAAAGACCTTCTGTAGAGATGTCCTTCTACTGTCAAACAGAACCTTGCCGACTTCAGTCTGATTTTGTGTACCTCTTTATAATCATCTAGGAGTTTTCCTTCTTTAAGGAATACTATTATTACATCCATCCAGCTTGGTCCCATCTCCACATACATTGTTTCATGCTCTATGTTCAGTGGTTCTATACTTGGTCCTAGCAAGTAGTCAACCATTATTGTTCTTGCCTCTCCTGGTTTCATTGCACTAGCCAGGTTGGCCAGGGCATCGGCATGGCTGTTGTCATCTCAGCTGACTTGCTGTAGCCGGCAATTTTGGAACAATGCCATCAGTCTGCCCACTTCCTTTACATAGGCCGACATCTTTTCATCTCGGGCTGCATATTCGCTTGTTGCCTGGTTGACTATTAGCTGGGAGTCACAGAAGACTATTACCTCGCAGCTTTCATGGTTGCTGCCAGCTTTAATCCTGCTATTAGTGCTTTATACTCTACTTTATTGTTTGAGGCCTTAAACCCCAAACGAATGGATTGCTCCAGTATCTACCCATCTGGAGATACTAGCACTACTTCTGCCCCCGTTCCTTGTCGGTTTGAACTTCCATCAACAAACAGTTGGAAGGAGTCGTCGATGTAAATACTGCAGGGCCTGAGTTTCTCTTCCTTCCTTTGTTCTGCTGTCCCCCGCTGGGTTTTTCCTTGCTCACTTGGACGTTGTATACCTTGGCTCAACAGAGCCCAATGTATGACGGCGTCTGGTGTGAACTCGGCCACGAAGTCGACTAAGACTTGGCCTTTGATTGCTGTTCTGGGTCTGAATTCCAGGTCATATTGGCCCATTATTACTGCATATCTGGCTATTCTGCCTGTTAAATCTCCTTGCTGCAACAGGGACCTCAAAGGATGTTCAGTTAACACCACAATTTTGTGGGCTTGAAAGTAGTGATTCAGCTTCTTGGAAGCCATTACTAAAGCCAGTGTTAACTTCTCCAAGGGTAGGTATCTGGTCTCTGCATCTGCCAGGGTTTTACTCACGTAGTAAACTGCCTTTTGCTCTCCCTTTTCTTCTCTGACTATTACTGCACTTACTGTATGTTTTGAAACTGCCAAGTATAAGAACAGTTTATCTCCAGGTACTAGATTTGAGAGAACTGGAGCTGTGGTCAGGTACTTCTTCAAGTCGGCCAAGGCGACTTCGCACTCTTCTATCCATAAGAAGTCTGTGGTTTTCTTCACTAAACTGAAGAAAGGTTTACACTTGTCAGAGCTTCTGCTTATAAACTTGTTTAGGGCTGCAGCCCTTCCAGTCAACATCTGCACTTGCTTCGCCGATGTTGGGCTTTTCAATTCTAGGATGGCCTTAATTTGATCCAGGCTAGCCTCAATGCCCCTTCTAGTAACCAAATATCCTAAGAACTTACCAGACCCAACTCCAAATGCACACTTCGATGCATTGAGTCGAAGCCGATATGTTCTACGGATGTCAAAAACTGTCTTTAAGTCTTCCAGATGACCCTCAGGTTCCTTGGTCTTCACGGCCATATCGTCTATGTATACCTCCACAGTTTTGCCAATTAGATGTCTAAACATCTTTGTCACCAATCTCTGGTAAGTTGCTCCTACATTTTTTAATCCAAAAGGCATTACTCTGTAGCAGTACAGCCCTTTTGGGGTGATAAATGCAGTCTTCTCCTCATCTGGGGGATACACGGCTATCTGATGGTACCCCTTGTAGGCATCCAGGAAGCTCATCCTTCCATGCCCTGAAGTGGTATCTACCAATTGGTCAATTTTGGGTAATGGGAAGGTGTCTTTGGGACAAGCCTTGTTCAGGCTGGTGAAGTCCACACAGACTCTCCACTTTCCATTCTTTTTCTTCACCACTACTGCGTTTGATAACTATGTCGGGTAATTTACCTCTCGAATGGCTCTGGCCTCCAGAAGTCTATCTACTTCCTCTTCTACTGCCTCAACATGCATTAATGTCGGCCTCCTTGCTCGCTGGATGACAGGTTTGGCCGACCTGTCCACATTCAGTCTATGGCAAGTAACCTCGTGGTCAATATCAGGTATCTCGTATGGTGTCCATGCAAACACCTCTAGATTTGCTCTCAGGAATGCCTCTAGCTCTTTTTACTCTTCCTCGGCCAAACCCGAGCTGAGAAGGAAGAAGCGTTCTTCATCCCCTTGCTGGACAACGATTTTCTTCAGGGCTTCCTCACTCCTCTCGGCTGGCTCTTTGCCAACGCCATCCAAGACTTTCACGTCCTCGTCCTCGATCTCTGATGTTTCTGCCTCTCGTATGTTGCAGGTAGATTTCATTGCTGGAGCAATTCTTTGCCTGCCGTTGATCACCCCTGACCTCCTCAATTCCATGCTCTGTTGAGAACTGCAACAGTTGGTGCAATGTTGAGGGAACTGCCCCCATTGCATGCAGCCATGGCTTTCCCAGGATAGTATTGTAAGGTGAGGAAGTATCAATTACAGTGAACTCAGTTTTAATCTTCTTGGTGCCAGCCTGCACCTCCAAACTTACTGCTTTCAAGGGCCACGTCAGTGTTCCATTGAACCCGACCATAGGACCATTGGATTGCTCCAGATCGTCTTGATGAAGGCCAAGCTCCTTGTAACATCTGACATACACGATGTCACAAGAGCTGCCCTGGTTGATTAAGATGCGCTTCACTTGGCACTCTCCAATCTAGAGGGATACTACCAAGGCATCGTTGTGTGGATTCTGCACCATCTCTAGATCATCTTCTGTAAAGGACACTATTGGTCCCTGGCACTCGTCTGCCCTAGGTCTTTTCTGACGGACCTGATATACATGTTGTAAGTGCTTTACCTTCTGAGTCTCCCCACGAATTTCGGTCTCATTGACCTTCGAGTGAATCACATTAATCACTCGAGGTCCGCCTGCCTACGGTTGTAGTGCTGGGGGTGGCGGTGCTGCCGGTGCCTAAGGCAGTCTTGCTTGCTCTTCTCTTGTCCTGGTCGCGTCTACCAGGTCCCTTAGATGACCTTGTCTTACCAGGTCTTCTAGATGTGTCTTTAGGGCTCTGCTCCCCTGAGTTAGATGCCCATTCTCATTGTGGTAGGCACAGTGCTTTCCCAGGCTTCGTCCTATAAACTCGCCAGGAGCCTTCTCTGGTGCCCTATAATACGGTTGGTTTCTGATCCTCTCTAGGACTTTATAGATCAGAATCTGGAATACGGTAGTGACTGTTTGTGTAGCCCTCAGTCCTATCTCTGGCTTATTGTATCCACCATCACCTCGGCCTCGCTTCGGCGAACCGCTCTTCTTCTCTTGTTTTGACACCTTTGTCCTCAACATGTCCTCCTTGGCCCTGGCATATTTTTCTATCCTGGCCATAAGTTCCTCCATACTTTTTGGCAATGTCTTTGCCAATGACTTTCGAAGCATGTAATCATCTTTTAGGCCGTTCTTAAAAGACACGACGGCCACCTCCTAGTTGCATCCTGGTATTCGGTTAAATACCTCATAATACCTTTTGGCATAGGCCCTAAGGCTTTCGTTCTCGCCAATTCTCAAGGCCATCAAGGCGTCCACCCTTAATGGCTGTAGTTTGTTTGTCACGAACCTGGCCACAAACGTTTCGGCCAAGCTTTCCCAATTTTTCACAGTTCTTTTCGGCAACTTGTAAAACCAGTCTGATACAATCTCCCCAAAGGATGAGGGGAACACCTTGCAGAGCAATGGTTCGTTCCCGGTGTATAACGCCATTGAGTTCAGGTACAAGCTGACGTAAAAGTTAGGGTCTGACTTACTGTCGTATATCTGTAATCTCGACATATTGAACCTTTTTGAGGCCTCAAATTTTTCCAACTCCACCAAGAACGGTGTTCTCGGCTTGACCGGAGAGGTTACTTCGGCATTTTGTTGCTTCCTTTGGAGGTAACCCCTCAGATCCTTCTTGGTACGTCCCGGAGCTCGGCTATTAACGGATTTCAGCCTTTTTGGTGTGCTACTCCCAGTATCATTGTGAGTCCTTTTGGACCGCTCTCCCTTAGTTGCGTCGAAACACAGCTCTTTCCCCTGAACATGCCGATGTTCTTTGGGGTTAGCTTCCTTGGTGCGATGCGTCCTCCGTGAATCTCCCCTTCTTGATTCTCCTCGTCCGACCTTTCTTGAAGGCCGGTGAAAATGTTCTTTGGTCCTATCGTGCTGAGGAGTCGTAGGAATTGTCCTCTGTCTTCCTGTCTGGGCATCTTTTTTGGCCGCTGGAATCGACATCTCTTGTAACAGAAATGGTGGTTGCATGACATTGTTCTGCATCATGAAATTGACGACCGATTGTAGGTCCACCAGTTTGTTTGCCAGTTCCTTCATCTCGCCGTCCCTCCGTAGGCATCTATCTTTCCATACCTGGAGGTCGTCCTCGTTATAATACCCGCCTCGGTCCTATTTCTTTGTTACGTCGCCTTCCTTGCCGACGTCTTTTTCTCCGTGATTCTTATCACGATTCTCTTCGTTACAGTTGTCTTCGTTGACATCAAGGTCAATAGGTTTTCCACTCCCAGTAGGAATGTCGTTCCCAACCTTCTCTTTCTGTCCGTCGTTGGCCATCTATTCTCCTTTCTTTCCCACAGACGGCGCCAAATTGTGTGAGTCGATTTCTAACCACATTGCCAAATCAGTATTCAACTGGAGAGCACCGGCAGAATAGATTAAGCCTGAATGACTTGTCATAGAAAGAAGAGATTCCGACGGTGGTTCGTCCACCAAGGGGCATTCCGACGATCAAGTCAGTTATCTCTCAAAGATAGCAAAAGTGTTTAACTCACTATTCAGAACATAAAAAGCGTACCTTAGACCCATGAGGGTGCCTTTCTTTTATAGCCAACACAAACCTAATCCTATTAGAAGCCTAGCTCCAATGGATTCTGGAATACTACTAATCTTGGACTCATAGTAGGATTGGGATAAATTCTCTAAGAGTCTTATCTTTATCCAAACTAAAGTCTTTTCTCATTCTAGGACTCTTGTCCCTTATCCGCTTATCCCAGATTTCGGTATTCTCGCAAATAACCTCAGCCTAGCTGAGATAATCTCGGCGTTATGATTAGGACACGTGGCACCTCGGCTGACACTTTGATGCCACCTTGGCCGACACTTTGGTGCCACCTTGGCCACGTGTTGCTATTCAAAAATTATGTCCCCACACTATGATAGCAACACGACTTGTCCCTTGTAGTATGGCTCGTCTCACACCTTGATTATGAAAAAATAAAAAATCATTGTATGGAAAGTATTCAACAATCAGTAAAATACTTGAAGGGAATAATGGAATATATATTTAAAAACTTCTTGAATATCATACAACTTGTTCAAATCATTACAAGAATAAGAACCAAAGAGAAAATTCTATTTACTTGATTAGAGTTTCATCAAAACCCTAGAAATAGAAGAACTAGCCACTTATAGAGGAGTGAGAATAGGTAAATGTGACGACCCCACCACGTATAATGATTAGCACTTAATTAATTAAGGAGATTGAATTTTAATTGCCTATTACTCTAATTTAATCTGGGATGTACGAAAATTATGGAGACTGATTCGTACATGATTCTATTGAAGATTTATTTTGGGCTTAGGAATTGAAAGCCTAAATGGCTCAAGAGAGTATAATTGGTGAATTAAATTATTTTAATTTCAATTATCGGACCATATGGGAGTTTAATTAAATATTAGATTCAGAATAGTAAAATTGAGATTTTATTAAGTGGGTCTGAATTGGAGTTGATTAAGTCGTGAGAATTGGGACTTAAGATTATTATGAATTAAATTTATTTATGAGGTGTTCTATGTGTTTGGGAACTTGGTTTTTGGGGTTTTTTTTTTTTTTTTTTTTTTTTTTTTCACTACAAGACAAATGTTTTACAAAATAAAAAAAAAATAAATCCAAACAAAATATCACATCAAACCCCATAATCATTTCACTTTTTCTTTCATAAACATCATATCCAACCACAAAAAAATCCAACTATCTTCCCAAACATAAAAAAAAAATTCTCTAATAATATCCTACAACTTAAAAAACCTACAAAAAAATCCACTTCCTAAACACCCACTAAATATGTAATTTGTTGACGAAGATTTTGAAGTTTAATTTGAAATTGAAAGTCTTAATAATTTAAGAAACCAAAATTGAGGTTGGAAATAAGTTTAATTTAATAGTTGGAGCCTTTTGGGAGTTTGATTAAAAATCTAATTCAGAATGATAAATTTAAATATAATTAATTGGGCTCTAATATAAGTCAATTAGGCTAATTAAATTATGTGGGATTTGAGATTAGTTATAATTAATTAATTTTGTGTTAATCAAGATTTATTAAGATTAAGTGATAATTAATTAAATTAATCCTAGACATAAATTAAATTATGGAACAAACTAGAATTGTGGGTGTAGGTGTGGGTGTGGTTGTGCTGAGAATTCTGTGGGTGTACTGAGCAATTCTGTGAGTGTGTTGGCAAGTGTGTGTGCACGTGCGATATTGAGGACAAATGGGGTGAATTGTATGTGTGTATGTGTGTGTGTTGGTGAGTTCAAGAAGTATAACTTCATTTGGCCCAAAACAACACTTGTAGAAGTAAAGAAAAAAAAGAGAGAGAAAGAACAGCTGAGACAGAGAGAGGGTGTGTTGACTGCTGGAAAACAAAAAGAGGAAAAGAAAATTGAACTTGTACGAGCACGAAATAATGTTCTCGTATAATCCTATTGATCAAGTCTATGTTCCTCCAAACGTCGTCGCTTTACTCCCTGAAAACACAAACGTGAGCTAGCCGGCGGGTGTGTGCCAGATATCTCTTCAATGCCTAAGTCAGCAAAATAGACAAATAGACAAAAGCTCTATGTATTCGGGAATCAAAGTTGTATTACCTCTACATAGGTTATGTTGTGAGCTTTTATAGTTTTTGCCTGGCACAATCCTAGTAGGACTCTTATTCCTCAATGTAGAGTCCTCCTAGGAATCACACTCCTGAAAGATAATGCTTATCCTTCAACACCCCCCCTCACTGCTTAAACCAAGTGAGATGGTTTTACCATGGTTGGATAACAGTATGACCGAGCTAACACTAGCCTTTTATCATACTTAATCCAACGCCTTCATTTGCAACACATAGCTTGACTCTTGTTCACTTGTACCTTGGTTTTGTCTGTTTAGACCGAGCTAACTGCAGCAAGCTTTGACCGAGCTAACAAGGACAAGGTCCACCTTAAGAAGCTCAAACACCTCGGCTCCGAATATTATGACCGAGCTGATTATCACCACTCTGACCGTGGTGACTGTAACCATACTTGGACCGAGCTAACAGCAAAGTCCTCTTCACTAAGCCCTTTTTATCGCGGCCCATAAAACGGCCCATTACTACACCTTGGCCTAGCTCGGCCCTAATGCACATAAAAACTCCCTCTCAATTGCCCCTTAATTCCATCTGCGTAGCATGATTGGGATTACCTGTTACCAGCCGAGCTAAAACTTTAGACTTTCAGCCAAGCTAAAGTGCCACCGAGCTACCGATTTGTCCGGTCAAAAAATGTCTCTTCAGTCGCGCTGTACATCTGAATTGCTTGTTATCCCCATAGACACGTGGCTGGTCCCTATTGGTAGAGTACAGCTGTCAACGCCGTCTTCGTACCTCGCGAATTTTGAACAGTCCCGCCAAAATCAAGGTTTTATACAAAAACTCTATTTTTTCAAATCAAAACATTTCTATTCACCTTCACTCTCTCCCTCTAAGCCTCTATTTTCCCAAACAAAGTACCTGCGAAGCTCTTCCTTATGGTCTCGATCTTCATCCTCTCGTCTTCAAACTGTAAGTAACTCAATCCCATTTCCTTTTTGTTTGTATAGTTTCTGCAGTATGTAGCATAATATTCGTATGTTTCTCAAAACACACTATTTTATCTTCTATTTTTCTGGGAAATAACCACCAAAAACCATGTAATAGAACCACTGGATTCACGAACAATTTGAAAAAACGACGCTTTTGATCCAAAATAATACTTCAACCGAACTAGAAGCTTGTTTGTTTTAGGTATGAACCTAGCCAAACTAGATAACTCCTCTAATAACCAAACTAAAACTTCATGCCACACCTTAAGTTTCAGTCGGACTAAGATCCTTTCGCTTCATTTATCCGAGCTAAAGTTTTTCGCACCGACCGAACTAAGAACAGATAGTATTCCACGTAGCTGAGCTAGGATTATACTTATTTTGCCTTTGTACTTAGCACGGTCCAACGATCTGTGCTTAACACTTTTCCTTTTCACTTTGCAGACTGACTTAGGTTGGCCAGGCACTCCTTTGAACGCTCAACCGAGATACTCAACACCATCTCAACACCGAGCCAATTTATACATAATTTAAGTCCACATGTGCAAATATAGATTCCTAGTAAACTCACCAGGGGCTATTACCGAATTCCGCAAGGACTACAACGTCCCCGATGACGTCCACCTTTCACTAATCGAGCTAGATACAACTCCATGGGGAAAACAGGGCTTCGTTTCCTTTACTGTCCTTTCCATTGTAGAAGTTGGACTTCGATTCCCTGTTTAACCCCTCCTTTGTGAATTTTTAAGGCAGACTAGAATAATAAATGGCAGACTAGAATAATAAATGGCAGACTAGAATAATAATTTTTAAGGCCCAACCCAACTCAGCACCAATCCTTACAGAATAATAAATGGCATCGCCGAACTAAATCGCCGGCTTGGCCTCAACTTCGGTTTAGCCGACCTATTTCACCAATATTCTCTAGGTCAGAACGAAGACGGCTGGGTATACTATTTAAGAATAAGACGCCGTCGAGAGAAAATAATAAAAAACACTCCAGATAAAGACATAAACGACGATGATTTTTTCTGGGTTTCTGGTAACTTCGAGGACCAAGAAGCCCAAATACCAGGAGACCGGATTAACTGGAATAAAGGAGTAGTCGGTATACATACCTCGGCTCAGTTTTGTGCGTTCTTTACTCTGTTTATAAATTTTGCACCGTGCTAACCGTTGCCTTTTTCTTTATGCAGATTTGAACCAACTAAAGTCGCAGTACAGTTACCCAAATCTAGACACACTCCGCGCGAAGGAAGACCAGGGTAACAGATTTCCTCCTGTAACCTTCCTTAGAACCTGGTCTATCATTACCCCAAATCAATCTCATCCCACTAACCAAAGAACAAGAGATGGCCAAGAAGAGGGCAGTCAGAGCACTCATCACTGAAACAAACGCACCAGCTGTTGGGGACCAAACCGCGGTACAACAAGCTGGCCAAACACAAGAGACTGTGGTAACCCTCCTAACAACCCGGGCCTCGTCATCCCGGCCAAGCAAGCGCGCTCGTACTTCCACAACCGAGCCGCGCCTTGTTGATGAAGAAGACACCATACTTCCCCAAAACACTCCACCGAGCCCAGAACCCGAGCGTTCTGACCGGGCTAGCCCTTCTGAATGGGCCCCAAAGCTATCATACAAAAACCGAGCCATAAGAAGCACAGACTCAGTGGTGGCAGACAAAGACCACACGCTTGCTTTTAACCTAGCTAGGAGCGTGTGTTTGCCCTCTAACATGGAACATCATGACCATTTGACCGAGCTAAAGGCCATCCGGTCGGCGATGAAGTTAATGGTTCTGGTAAGTGCTCCTTCTAATCGTCTTTCATTTTATACCGTCTGTTTGCTCAGTTTTTATCATAATTGCAATCTCTCCTTTTGCAAGCCATGCAGAAGAACCACGTTGCTCACAAGCGCATGCTAGAGCTGTGCAAGACAACATAGCAGGCCATGGCCGAGGCCAATGATAAGACGGCCGAACGAGAAGAGGCCCAACGAAAGACCACCGAGCTTCAGACTAAAATCGACCGTCTTACCGGACTGGTCAACTCGGCGGAAACAGACAAGCAAAAGGCTTTGGCCAAACGGAAGGACAAATACCTGCGTGAGCTAGTCAAGCTCGAGAAAAAGAAAGATGCAGAGATCACCGAGCTGAAGAAGAAAGCGGACGAGGCTGAGGACCGGGGTTATAAGGAAGGTGAAGCCACCTATATCCTGCAGTGTGAAGCTGTTAAGGATATATTTTTCAAATGTGGATGGAAAGCAGCCGTGATACAGCTCGGTTATGGCCAGGAGACCGAGGTTTTTCAGAGCCCTCCTCCCCATTTTATTCCAAGCTACATGGTGGAGTATGCTAACGCTATTCAACAAAAATTTCTTCAAGAAGAGGAGGAAGACGGGGACCCTGCTCCTGAAAATAACGCCCAACTCAATCGCCAGTCTATCTCTCCCACTCCAGTGGTCTCCATCCCACCCTCGCCTGTTGTGACAAACGCGGTGCCTTCGATCGAGCTCAACCAAGGTGTGCTTGCCACAACCAAGCTAACCTTTGGGTGAAGCCCGGGTTGATTTGGACACCGATTTGGAAGACCTTTTCTCCTGGTTTTTCTTTTCCTTGTTAACAAAAAAGTTTGTAACCGGGCCATAGCCCCACCTTTTGTAATGCACTTTGGAATGAAATCTTCAATTTCTGCATCTTTTTGTTCGGTTATGCTTTATCTTGTAGTATGTTTGGTCATACCTGCCACCCGCTCTTTAGCCTAGATCCTTATCTCGGCTGAAGAGTACTCAAAGTTGGTTATTCCAGCCAACCACTCTTCAACCTAGATTCTTATCTCGGCTGAAGAGTACTTAAGGTTGGCTATTCCAGCCAACCACTCTTCAGCCTAAATCCTTATCTCGGCTAAAGAGTATTTAAAGTTAGTTATTCCTACCAACCACTCTTCAGCCTAGATCCTTATCTCGGCTGAAGAGTACTTAAAGTTGGTTATTCCAACCAACCACTCTTTAGCCTAGATCCTTATCTCGGCTGAAGAGTACTTAAAGTTGGTTATGTCAGCTAACCACTCTTTAGCCTAGATCCTTATCTCGGCTGAAGAGAAATAAATGTTGGTCATACCTGCCAACTTCCTGCAGCCTGGATCCTTATCTCGGCTTAGAAGAGCTAAATGTTGGTTATTCCTGCCAACCTTCTTCAGCCTAGATCCTGATCTCGGCTGAAGAAAAGTAAGTGTTGGTTTTTCCAGCCAACCTCTTCAGCCTAGATCCTGATCTCGGCTAAAGAGAATAAAGTGTTGGTTTTTCTAGCCAACCTCTTCAGCTTAGATCCTGATCTCCGCTGAAGAGAGCTCAAAATT
Source organism: Camellia granthamiana (assembly GCA_036172215.1). Lineage (NCBI taxonomy): Eukaryota > Viridiplantae > Streptophyta > Magnoliopsida > Ericales > Theaceae > Camellia > Camellia granthamiana. The sequence continues at coordinate 152,356,750 of CM069904.1, forward strand.
GGTTGTTCCTGCCAATCTAGAGCGAAGTGTTTGGTTATTCCTGCCAAACTTCTTCAACCTAGATCCTGATCTTGGCTGAAGAGAGCTCAAAGTTGGTTATTCCTGCCAACCTAGAGCGAAGTGTTGGTTATTCCGGCCAACTCTGCTTTTAATGCCCCTAGCTTACTAAAACAACTTTTACAAAAGAAAACAATTATGCTCAAAAGGAAACTACTTATTTTATTGAAGAAAAAAAAACTACAAGTACTTTAATGAAAAGCTAAAAATAAAATAGTTTGAGATTGGCAGTGTTCCACGGCCTGGGAATGGCCTTGCTGTCTCCATCTTCCAAGTGGTATGCCCATTTTCCTACTAATCCAATCACTTTGTAAGGTCTTTCCCAATTAGGCCCTAACTTGCCATCTCCGGATACCAGGGTGTTTCACATTACTTTACGCAGCACCCAATCTCCAATCTTGAATTGCCTCAGATGTACTGTCTTGTTATATTTTCTGGATAACTCTTGCTAATATGAGGCGATGTGGATCAGTGCTCTTTCCCTTCTTTCTTCTGCTAGGTCAAGTTCCAAGGTTATGGCTTCTCCATTCAAGTCTGGGTCAAAATTTTCACTTCTAATTGTGGGGAGGCCGACTTCCAGTTGGATTACTGCCTCCATGCTGTAGGTTAAGGAAAATTGTGTTTCTCCAGTTGACTGCCGATGTATGGTATGGTAAGCCCATAAAACATGAGGAAGCTCCTTAGCCCACTTGCCTTTTGTTTTCTCTAACCTTTTCTTCAATCCATCCAAGACGACTTTGTTTAATGCTTCCGCCTGGCCATTTGCTTGGGGGTATGCCGGTGTAGAGTTGTAGAATTCTATCTTGTACTCCTCACAGAAGCCTCTAAAAATTTTGCCATCAAACTGAGTGCCGTTGTCAGATATTAATGCCTTGGGTATGTTGAACCGAGTGATGATATTCTGCCAGATGAACTTTTTCACATCTTTCTCCTTTATTGATGCGAGTGCTTCTGCTTCCACCCATTTTATGAAGTAGTCTGTTGCTGCAAGAAAGAACTTTCTACTGTCGGGTGCTGTTGGAAGTGGTCCTACTATGTCCAAGCCCCACATTGCGAAGGGCCAAGGGCTAGTTAATGGTAAAAGCTCTCTGGCTGGCTGATGTATTTGGTGTGCGAACTTCTGACGTTTCTCGTACCTCTTGACATACTTCTCTGAATTTGCTTGCATGTAAGGCCACCAATACCCTTGTGAAATTGCTCTGTAGGCCAATGATCTTCCCCCTTGGTGGCTTCTACATACGCCTTCGTGTATCTCGAACAAGAATGCCTCGACCTTGCTCGGATTGACACATTTCAAGTAGGGTCCCGTGAAGGATTTTTTGTACAAGGCCATTGATGGGGAGAGCCAAAATCGCTGTGACTTTGCTCTTATTTTGTTGGCCTCTTTCTTCACTTCGGGTAAGACGCCGTCTTTTAAGAATACTATAATGGGATCCATCCATGAATGGTCTAATTCGGCGCAGCATATCTCAGCTACTTCGGGTTCTTCAATGCTTGGTCTTGGTAAGAAGTCGATCAATAATGGATGTGGGGTGGATGTATCTGCCATCGAAGCAAAGCCTGCTAGTTCGTCTGCTCTACTGTTTTCTTCTCGGCCGATCTGCTCTATCCTTACTACTTCGAATTTCATGATCTCCTTTCTTACTAACTCTTGGTACTTAGTCATTCTCTCATCTTTTGCCTCATAGTCGCCTGAAATCTGGTTTACTACTAGCTGGGAGTCACTGTAAACCATTAGCTCGATGGCCTGCATGAAAAGTGCTGATTTGAGGCCTACTAAAAGCGCTTCATACTCCGTCTCATTGTTTGATGTTGGGAAGCCAAGGTTGACTGCTTGTTCCACTATTAGGCCATCTGGTGAGATGAGGACTATGCCAAGTCCTGCACCCTGCCTGTTGGATGCTCCGTCCACGAAGAGTTTCCACATTTCTCCAACGAAAAGTTTCCAGCAAGTGGAGGGGTCGGATGATGTCTTGGAGTCATGAGTTTTGCTAATGTCTTCTTCCAAGTCCACACCTACTATTTGCTCCTCACTATCTGTTTATACCAAGTTTTTACTTGTTGATGAGTCTTTGCCAGGCATAGCGCGGTCTGCCTCTTCCTCCCTTTCTTCAATCTGGTATGTCTTGGGACGTGGCTGGGCATTTTGTTTTGGGGGCTGCGTAATTCATACCGCACTTTCTATCCCCTCGTCTGTTGTACTAGTCAAGTCGACTGGGCAGATGTGATGACTTCCTGGTGTGAACTCCGCCACAAAGTCTGCCAAAGCTTGGGCTTTCATTGAGGTTCTGGGTTGAAACTTGATATCAAATTGTCCCAATTCCACCGCCCACTTCAAAATTCGCCCAGAAAAGTCCACCCTCTCAAACAAAGCTTTCAATGGAAAAGTTGTTAGAACGATTATGGTGTGGGCGTGGAAGTAGTACGATAGTTTCCTTGAGGCCATTATCAAGGCTAAGGCTAGTTTTTCCAATGGTAGGTACCTGATTTCTGCACCTAGCAAGGTTTTGCTAACATAAAAGATGGGCAGGTGTTGGATTCCTTCTGCTTTGACCAACACTGCGCTGATTGCGTGCTATGAAACTGCTAGGTATAGAAAGAGCTCTTCTCCAGGTATTGGAGTTACTAGCAATGGTGGAGAAGACATGTGGTCTTTCAAGCTTTCTAGGGCGCGGTGGCATTCTTCATCCCACTCAAACTTGGCCTTTAGTGCTTGGAAGAATGGTCGACATCCTTCTAACGAATAACTTATGAACCGATTAAGCGCGGCTGCTAGGCCAGTGAGATGCTGCACCTCTTTTACTGTGTTGGGCCTTTCTAGATCCTGGATTGCTTTGATCTGGGAAGGGTCTGCTTCTATACCTCGGTTGGTCACCAGGAAGCCTAGGAATTTGCCTGATCCTACGCCGAACGCGCACTTGGATGCATTTAGGCGTAACTTGTTCTTCTTCAGAATCTGGAACATTTCACCAAGGTCCCTGAGATGGTCTTTCTCATCCTTGATTTTGACTACCATGTCGTCTATATAAGCCTCCATTGTTCTGCCTAACAATGGTTCAAACATCTTGGTGACCATTCGTTGGAATGTTGCCCCTGCGTTTTTTAGGCCAAAGGGCATGACCTTGTAACAATACAATCCTCTAGGTGTTGTAAAGGATGTGACCTCCTGATCTGGTTCATACATAGCGATCTGATGGTAACCTCTGTACGCATCAAGGAAACTAAGTCAATTGTGTCCTACCGTCAGGTCTACCAGTTGGTCTATCCGTGGTAAGGGAAAGTTGTCCTTTGGGCATGCCTTGTTGACTGTTTTGTAGTCCATGCAGACACGGTATTTTTCATTCTTCTTTGGCACTACTACGGTATTGGAGATCCACCTGGGATAGTGCACTTCTCTGATAGCTCCTCCCTCCAGCAAGTTTCCCACTTCTTCCGCTACTATCTCGGCATGGTGGAGTGCTGATTTGCGAGTGCGCTGTATAACTGGTCTGGCAGTTGGGTAGACGTTCAGTTGGTGACAGATCAAGTTTGGGTCAATGCCAGGCATGTCATACGGTGTTCAAGCAAACACTTCGATGTTAGAGATTAAGAATTCTATGACCTCTATTCTCTCAGTGCTGGACAAAGATGAGCCGAGCAAAAAGAACTTTTTTGGGTCTTTTTCATCTATCATTACCTGTACCAAGTCTTCCGCTGCCTTTTGTTCAGCTGCCTTGCCAACATCCGCAAATAGTTCATTGCTCTCAGGCTCTTCCACCATCTGTACATACCCTTTTGCAGCACGGCTGCCATTTACTATGACGAAGCACTGTTTGGACATAATTTGGTCTCCAAAGACCTCTTCAATTACTCCGGCTTCATTGGGGAACCACAATCCTTGATGGTAGGTTGACGCTACCAATTGCATGGCATGCAACCATGTCCTCCCCAAAATTATGTTGTAAGTGGAAGGGACTTTCAATACCCAGAATTCTACCTGTTTCATCATAGTTCATGCCTTAACTGGGAGGATTATCTTGCCCACTGGTGTCTGTAGACACCCTATTTTTGACCGACCTTAAGACTCAGACGTCACCAATTGAGCGCTTGGTGATGTTGCATATCGTGCTCGTCCAGAGGTTTCAGAGTCTCGGCTGCGAGCCTTGCCTCCGGACTTCCGGACTCTTTCGTGCTTTGCCTCGGTTTGTGAACCAGGCTCTGTTTTCTTTGTTTTCTCTTCCCGAAGGGAGGGAGAGGTCTCGTAGATCATCTCTCAGTGGCCGTAGGCTACGTTTCGTGGTCGCAGGCCATTTTTCCCATTTCGGAGCCCGGTTCTCGGTTTTCAAAGCCGTCAGGCCGTGTGCCTCGGTTCGGGACCGCCTAACCACCTCCGTTTACTCCGGTTTTTGGCACACACCTTATTTCCTCCCTTTCAAGGGACACTGTGGTCCGAGAGACCAACTTCGTGGTCGGACACCACTTCCGGTGCCTAACAGCCCACTTTCGGGGCCTCGAATTGTGTGTTTCAGCTCCCGAACCTTTATTTTGCATTTTTGGGCTCCGACCCGAACTTGAGATAGTCATATTTTGAGGTCCTTTTCATGTTTGATTAAGGACCTTTTTTTGTTTGAGATCTCCATCTGTCACTTGCCTCTTTACCTCTTTTTAGGCCTATTTTGCACGGTATTTTAGGCATACTTGTGGGCTGTGTTGGACTTGGTCATAAACTACAAAGTGTCTTATTTTGAGCCCCTCTTCAACTTTGTTGAAGGGCTCTCGGCCGTTTGGAACCAGCAGCTACCACTTTCCTTTATACTCCTCTTTAGGCCAATTTTTGGAGGGAAACTTGAAATATTTCCCCCCCTTTTTTTCCCCCTCTTTTCCAGCCTCTTTTGCCTATAAATACAGCACCCCAGGTCTATATTAAAGGGTTAGAAATTTTTGTATAAGCCTCTCACATTAAATTTCTCTCTCTCTCTCTCTCTATATTCTAACTATCAAAACTCCAAGTTCCTTCCACCATTTCTTCACCACCACCTAGCACCACCACCACCACTCCATTCCAGTGGCTTGGAGGACCTTCTCAGAGGCTAGAAGTGCTGCATTTTGGACCAAGAGGCTGCTAAAGGGTTGGTCTTCAAGGGTGAGTCTCGTTTTTCCCTTTTTTGCTCTTTTCTTGGTCTATTTCTTAGCCCTTCTTGCTTGTACATTTGAGCTCCGACCAAAACTGAAAGTATCATTTTTTTGGGCTCTATTTCATCTTTCATTAAGGGTCCCTCACAGTTTGGGACCTCCTTGTTGCACTTGCTTCATTATCCTCTTGGATGCCATATTTTTGCATGATATTTTTGGCCTACATATAATCTGTTTTGGAGCATGATGTAAACTGTAGATAGGCCTATTTTGAGCCCTTCTTCAACATTGAAGAGGGTTCACCACTGTTTGGGACCTCCATGTACCACTTACCATTGTACCCCTCTTTGGTCCCCATTTTTGCATGTTTTATTAGCCTATCATGCTTCTATTTTTCGGGCATGATCAGAGCTGAAAGTGGCCATATTTTGACCCCCTTGTCATGTTTAATTAAGGGTCTTTGGCTGTTTGATGAATATTTTGTATACTTTGTGTTATAGCCTTCTTGTGGCCTTAATCTTGCATTGCATTTTGAGCATGTTTGTATACTGATTTGGGGCTTGTCATCTACTGCAAAACATCATATTTTTTGTCCCTCTTCAGTGTTGTAGAAGGGTCTTTTTCTGTTTGGGCTTTGCATCTACCACTTGCCTCATTACCTCTCTTGGCCCCCCATTTTTGCATGCTTATTTTGCCCTATTTGTACCCACTGTTTGGCCATTCTTTGAACTGTAAAAATGCTTATTTTTGGGCTTCCTTGCTTCTGTCTTTTCATTCCATGTACCAATCATGCATGCATTGCATAGCTATAGGCCATTTCATGTGCTTAATTCCATGTTTCGGGACTCGTCCCTTGCATCGGGTTTCATTTCGCCATGTTTCGGGGCTGTTTTGCATGTCATTTTGCCTCTGAAATTTGCATGTTTGCATATCATATTCCATGTCTTGCCATGTCTCATTAGAGTGGCATTCCGTGCCGTAGGTTCGGTCCTCGGTTTGCGTGCACGTGTGCATGCATTTCGAGTGTCTCATTTCCATCTTATGGCCTCCTATGTGAGTGTGGCTGAGGCTCTCTCATGTTGGTGTAAGCCCATATTGCATTGCGTATGCCATTTCATCCATAGCATTGTGTATGCTCGGTTGTGTATCACCTCGTATAACGTGTATGCCATTCCATAACATTGCGTATGTTAGAATTGTATCTTAGTTGCATTTCACACATATCATGCATATTGCATCGTGTTCGGGATAGGAGTTAGCCTGGGCACGGGAAACGAGGTACGTTCCGTACTCCGAGTGACGGAACGTGTCTCAATTCCCAAGTCACCGACACTCCGGATTATCCATGATGGAGTTAGGTTTTGTCGTAGTGTTCATATGCATTCATTCTACATTGAGTTGTGCAATTCTGCTCCTCGACCATCATGCATCGAGATGCGTGATTGGTGGTACGAGGATCGAGACATGCATATATTTGTGAAAATACATTGCTATGCCCCTTTCCTGCTCTCTGTTGCAGCAAAATGAAGAATCAGCAACTTTTCGAAGTTTGGCACGCATTTCAAGAACAGGTGCAAACAGAGGCTAATTGGGGCATCGTCATGGATTTCCGCGCAAGACAGCCCAAACATGCATCATTCCATCATCCGGAGCAGAATCAAGGCAGTCCCTGGCTTGCATGCCATTTTTAATATTTTCTTAGTTAATTTGTAAATTAATTAGGAATTTGTACATTATTTGGACTGTATTATTTGGACTGTAATATTCTTTTATTCGGGACTGTATATTTATTCGGACCCTCTGCGTGAGGGCATAATTGTAATAAGTGTGCGTGAGTGTGATGTATGTCTTCCAACCCCACGTCTTTCTTCCCTTTTATTTACCAGCTTACGATGGTTAGATTAGGGCATATTTCAATTAGCATACAGTATGACAGCATGTTTGCATCATTCATCTGTTTTGCACGCACCGGGTACATTTGTATTTCAATTCCAAGTTGAATACATGTTAGCTGTAGCATTCCATATGCCATGTTTAGAATAGCCGAGCCTGCTATAGTTTGCATTTTTGCATGTGTTGCATTAGGCAATTCTGTGTATCTAGGATCATGCATGGATTTCTAATCAGATTCTGTTTTGGCTTGGAGTACTCGGTGAGTTTTTATGCTTTAGCATCCTTGCATGCGTGTGAGTGACTGCCATGAATAGCATGCTTACCATGAGGCTAACTGCTTATGTGATATAACTGCTTGAATGCTTGTGGGTGAAGGTTGAGTTATTTGGATTGGAACAATTCATCAAATGTTTGTTTTAAGCCCACTAGATAGTGGCAAAACCATGTTTTCTAAGCCCACTCGAGGGTGGCAAAATCTGCATTTTAAGCCTACCTGCGGGTAGCAAACCATCTTTCAAAAACAAACATGAAATGTGTCGTTCCAATTCAGGCGATCCAGTCTATACTTGTATGCTGTGCGCATCACATAGTAAATCTAGGCTAATAACCGGAATAAGAACAAACAAGGTTTTCAAAATAAGATATCATGGTTAGTAGAGGTCGGTCTTTGACCGGGCGAGCGGGGGTGCTCACGAAGTGACCTTCCCCAATCGTACCCAAGTTCCCGAGCCGAGGCAACTTTGGTGATGACGGACACGTGGCCTTTGGCACCGAGTCAGGGTTTCCTAAATTTTCCCATAAAAAATATTTAGGTGGCGACTCTGTATCTGGCAAAGCAGTCCATGTTTGGCACTTCTTTCAAAAATCTTTTTTCTCAAAAACGATTTGCCGGATTTGGACTCTTTGGTTCAAGATTTAGAACCGTGACATTCGAGTCCTTCGAACTGTAGTGAGCCCAATATGAACGGAACAGGACTTAACCCTTCCGGGGCGTTCGGGGACGTCTATAGTGTCACGACCCAAACCCGCCCCTATGGATTTAGCACCGTAACCGGCCAGTAATCCGTGATTACCGAAGGCCTGCTTAGCAGTAAAGACAGTAATACAGAGTACAGGGGCTGGTGGAAGCCAAAACAATAATAAAAGATGTCCAATGAGCTATGACAGTCTGTATGCAAAAAGACTTTTCCGAATTTATTCACATTGATAAGCAAAACATATATACACCATATGTACAAACGTTCAGGTTAGAGACCAAACCCCTAATTAGCACAGTACAATATAAGTCTTAAATAGTATTACAAAACAGAGACGGAAGGGTGAAACTGGGACACCTTAAAACAGCCTTAGCTCGGTCAGACTTAGAACCTCGAGGTGAGGCACAATGGTTGGCTTGACAAAAAGGGAGTCAACCCGACGCTCCTAGCTCCGGTCTAGTGCCTGGACACCTACATATAACTATAAACAGTGAGCTAAAGCTCAGTGAATAACATATGCGTAAAGGGGTTAAGAATGAATGTCCTTTCAGTAAATAAACAGTTATATCAGTCACTTAGAAACCATAGCAGTCACATGTGGTGCATCCCATAGCAAAACAATACAGTAGGTCTTAACAGACCGAACAGTCAGTTGATGGCCATCATGACAGTAAACAGTAGTGGTTCCAAACATGGGAACCGACAAAGATCTTTGTGACAGTAGCAGTAACAGTACAGTAACAATAAATTGCTATGGATGCCACAGTTACAGTTGACAAACAGGACAAACATTCATTCATTAAACAATAACGTTTCAGTAAGCAGAACAGTTGATCATTCAGAAAATATTTATAATTGAACATATCTTTACAACATTGTTACTCACAGAGCTTTGGGCTATAAGCAGCTAATGAGCGTCATCGGATGCCAACCCTACACAGTTGCAGAACGAACACATACTAAGTTACACACTTGGGATTAACATCTTAGCTCCTATCTTGACTCGGTGTGGTTCTACATCAATATCCTCATTAAGATGCCTTAAACATGGCCTAGGAATGCCTAGGATAGAAAGAGGATGCAAAGATGTACTTTAAAATACTTTTCAAGATTTTTAGTAAACAGGGGTCTCGCTCGAGCGTGGCTTTCTTCGCTTGAGCGAGCTTGTCAAAACGGTGGGGTCGCTCGAGCGTGGACTTCCTCGCTCGAGTGGTCTGTAAAAATGCAAAAAGTGCTGCATGTTGAAAATCCCCGCTCGACGCTCGCTCGAGCGTGAGACACAGTCCTCGCTCGAGCATAGGTTCTCTCGCTCGAGCGTGCGTTTGTGTGCACCAAAAACCTGAGAGCTTGCAATTCACGCTCGAGCCAACATTCCGTTGCTTGAGCGGACCTCTGAATACACAAGGGCTCACTCGAGCATGGAATCCTTCGCATGAGCGTAGAAGCCAAAATCTGAAATTTCTAGATTTGCCTCCCAAGCTCAAACCAAGCATTCAACACCTCAAAACTCAACCTTTTGGGCCAATTTTCTGGAAAAAACTTGAAAACCAACAATATAACATGATTCAAAGATCAATTTTGTAAAATCAAGCCCAAAGGTAAACCAATTGAACACCAATTTCAAATAAACTTCAAGAACAAGATGTACATTTAATATGCATGTGATCAATTGAATTCAAAGCTACTAACACATGACCAAATGCAAGTTTTAGCTCAAGAACATGGTGAATTCATGGACTATAACAAAAATGTGGACATGCATGTGGAAATTCATGAAGAACAACCTCCAAATTCAAGAATATGAACATGTATGCATGGATTAAGCCTCAATCCAACACTTTACTTTAATTCTTGACTTAGATCACCAATTTACCATGAATCATGCAAGGTACAACTAAAACTCACAATTGAAAGGATGAAATTCTTACCTAGGTCTTGAATTTCAAGTATGGAGGCTCAAAAATACAATCACTCTTCAATTTCTTCTAGTTTCCAAGCTAAATTTGATGAACTCAAGTTTTCTCCCAACTCTCTCTCTTTCTCTCACGTTTTGCTCTAAGAGATGGAGAAATGGTGCAACAAATATGAACAAGGCTCCAAACATGTAATAACAAAGTGGCCCACTCGATGGTAATTTGGTAAATAACTTGAACTAATGCGATTTAACATTAATTAGTCTAATTTAATCATACCAAATCAAATTTCAATTAAATCTACCATAAAATCACATAAATCCTAATTAGCATAAAATACCAATCAATTTCAGATTCGGCCACCGATAAGGCTTTCAATTTGCAGTTCAAAACTTAAAACATGAACAGATCAATCAATTGATAAACAGATAGAAATGCAATTAAGCAACATACTCATGCTATCAGTTTAGGATTTCATCCTAATCAGTTACTTATCATATTCAGTCACAGTTTAGCAGTAATCAGAGGTGAGGGTTGTCACAACTGGCCACTCTGGCATTGAGTTGAATCCGATTAGGAGAGGTGTTGTAGGTGCCATGTCTTTGTCCTTCAGTTTCAGTTGTTTGAAGGTTTCGTAATACATTATCTCACATGAGCTTCCTTGTTCGATCAGAATCCGCTTGATGTCGAAATTCTTGACACGTAGAGTGACAACCAGTGCATCATTGTGAGGGCAATATATCCTTGCTAAATCTTTATCTGAAAAAGATATGACATTTGTGGCCTCTGTTCTCCCCTTTTTGATGGCAGGTTGTGCACTTAATACCTCCCTCAAGTGCTCAGCCTTTTTGATCATTCCCCTGAGCTTACACACCCGCTCAGGTTCGAATACCCCATGTATTACGTTAATTACGTCTTGAAGTGGAGCATCGACCGGCATCCCGTTTGGGTTGTTGTGGTTCTGGGGGTCTGGCTGCGTCCCTCCTTCTATGTACTGGTCCAGTTGCCCAGCTGCCACTAACTCCTCCAAATGCTGCCTCAACAGCGTCCAATTTTCAGTGCGGTGCCCCTTTTCATCATGGAAGGTGCACCGGGACCTCTCGTCATAGTCTTTTTGCACTTCTCCCAACTTAGCTGGCCATCGGACGAAAGGTTCATTGCATATCTCACTGAGAATTTGATAGATTGGTTTTTTGAACACTGTGGTAATGGCAGTGCGGACTCTTAACCTCCTTTTGTCTGGGTCTTCTCTGTTGGCCCGCCTGCCTCGCCCATTCCTGTTAGGCTGCTCTACCGTGTTGACTTTTGCTGTAGTCTTTTTATCTGGCATTCATGTTGTGCCGAATTTTGCCTTAGCATGGGCGCTATCTTCCTCCACGCGAATATGTTGGTGCACTCTCTCCATTAAGGCCTCCATCATGAGGGGTGGCGTCATAGTAATTGAGTCTCTCAATTTGTTACCGACTGGCAAGCCCCGTTTATATTGCGTAATGGTGAGGTTCGTAGGACAATCCCCAATCTGGTTGAAGGTTTCCCAGTAGCAACTGTTGTAGGATCTCAACGTCTCTTTTTCGCCCATGTCAATGGAGAGTAGCTGGTCGATCTCCACTGGTGTCTAGGTGTTCGTCCTGAATTTAGTCACGAACGCCTCTGCTAATTGTGCCCAGGAGGCGATGCTACCTTCTGGTAGCCTTTCGAACCAGGTTAGACCTAGATCGCCAAGGCTGGATGGAAACAGGATACACATCAGAGCCTCGTTCCGCCGGTATACTGCCATAACCTGGCGAAAGTGGCTTAAGTGCATGTAGGGGTCTGTCTTCCCTTCATAAGTGGTGAATTTGGGCTGGTGGAAGCCTGAAGGTAGTGGCGCGTTCTCTATTGCCGGAACGAACGGCGAGCTCTGTAACCTTGCTAATATTTTATCTGTTGGTTCGTAAGCAAGGCACGGCATTGGCATTCCTACCTCGACGCTCCCATGCGTCCAAGGGGCCAACCGCTAAAGGGATGAAACTCTGCGCGGGTCGCGTGCCCTAGTATCCTCCTTCCATCGGGCCTTTTCTTCAAGCACAGTTCGTAAGTCAGATGATCTAGGCAACTCCGTGTGCCTAGATGACATCTGGTACATGTGCGAGGGCCGATAGGTGCTTCCCTCAGTATATGGCCTCTCAGTTCTCGTTCTCTCAGACCTGGAGTAACGAGTCCTGGAAGTCCTTGATTAAGTGTCGCCTGTTCTAAGGCTCCTATTTTCTGCTTGCGATGGCGTGGTACGCCTATCACGATCCTCCGAGTGGCGAGGGGGCGTGTTGCCTTTGTGCACCTCTCTTGTCGCCACCCATTTTCCTTTTATTTGGCGCTTCATTGACTCCATATCTGCCACCATCCTCCTTATTAACTCGTCCTGCTCCTTCACGCGACCCTCCAGAACTTGAGGGTCCATCATTCACCTCTGTCTTTCAGGACTTTGAGAGCGACGGGGGCTGCCAGCCCGCCTCCCCCTTGCATCCCTCTGGGGGTTCTGTCGCTGGGGTTCTAAATCCGCCATGGAAGGGATAGAAGGCAAACCTTCGCGCCTCTCACCCCGCTCCGAGGTTTTCCCATCAATAGCTAATTGCGGCAAGTCTTCATTGTGTGCCATTGCTTCCAACTAGAGAGGAAAGCTTGATCAAGAGGTTTTGTTCTTTGTGGAATTCCCACAGACGGTGCCAATTGTACGAGCACAAAATAATGTTCTCGTATAATCATGTTGATCAAGTCTGCGCTCCTCCAAACGTCATCGCTTTACTCCTTGAAAACACAAACGTGAGTTAGCCGGCGAATGTGTGCCGGATACCTCTCCAATGCCTAAGTTAGCAAAATAAACAAATAGACAAAAGCTCTATGTATTTGGGAATCAAAGTTGTGTTACCTCTACATAGGTTATGTTGTGAGCTTTTATAGTTTTTGCCTGGCACAATCCTAGTAGGACTCTTATTCCTTAATGTAGAGTCCTCCTAGGAATCACACTCCTGAAAGATAATGCTTATCCTTCAACACCCCCCTCACTGCTTAAACTAAGTGAGATGGTTTTACCATGGTTGGATAACAGTATGACCGAGCTAACACTAGCCTTTTATCCTACTTAATCCAGCGCCTTCATTTGCAACACATAGCTCGGCTCTTGTTCACTTGTATCTCGGTTTTGTCTGTTTAGACCGAGCCAATTGCAGCAATCTTTGACCGAGCTAACAAGGACAGGGTCCACCTTAAGAAGCCCAAACACCTCGGCTCCGAATACTATGACCGAGCTGATTATCAACACTCCGACCGTGGTAACTGTAACCATTCTTGGACCGAGCTAACAGCAAAGTCCTCTTCACTAAGCGTTTTTTACCGCGGCCCATAAAACGGCCCATTACTACACCTTGGCCTAGCTCGGCCCTAATGCACATAAAAACTCCCTTTCAGAACTCAAGAGAAGAAAAGCTCAAGGAAATTGAAATAGAGGAAGAAGATTCAAAAGAAAATCAACCATAAATTCTGAAATTAAAGTTTAAGGTATGAAATTTATGCTTGATTTTTGTACAGTTGAAATTAAAAGATGAAATTGGAATCAAAATCATGTGATTAAAAGGAATTAGCAAGAAGATAAAGAAAATTAAGCTAGACTCATGTTTATGGAAACTAATTATTTTGATTTTGATTTTGATTTTTATAATCTTGCATGAAATTAAGTCCCATTGTTACATGCATGAGGGAATTCTATGAGTATTTGAATCTATATTTACATGCATCGTGGATTTTGAAGAAATTGAGCCATTCAAGTTCATATTTTAAAGAAAAAAATGAAATGTTTTATGAAAATCAAGTTTATGGAAATTTAGAATTAATCCTAAAGTTAGATAAAGTTTTGATTTTATAATTAAATTTTTAATCCATGCATGTAATGTAATTTAAGAGTTTTAGCCAAATTAAACATATTTTGGAACATTTATGATTATGAATTAAGTTGAAATTACAAATTGAGTTAAGTTTAAGATTATGAAAATAAGTTTGGAAATTAATTAGTTTGAGTTTGATTTTTGTTATTCTTCATAAATTTAAAACTCAACCTTACATGCATCTTGGGATTTCAAGGTTTTAGACTTTAATTCATGTTTAAAAATAAAATTTAAAAAAAAAAAAACTTATCAGTTTGAATTTGGGGTTTAATATGAAGAAAATTAATTTTGATGTCAATTTCATACATGCAAATGATTTTCTAAGAAATTTACAACTTTGATGTCATGTTTTGAAGGAAATGGGAAAGAGTTTGAAATCAATTTATGTGATTAGAAAGAAATTGACAAGAAAATGAAGAATTGAAGCTAAACTCAAGTTTATGAAAGTTAATTTAGAAATTAATTATTTTAGATTTGATTTTGAAAGTTGTAATTAAATTAAGCTCCATAAATTATATGCAATTTTATTGTGCATTTGATTTTGAAAAAGAATTTTAGAATCATTAGTTCATGAGTTTGATTTAAATATTGTGTTTTAAGATTTTGAGCAAATAATTTATAAATAAATAAGCGTTTATGTTTTCTAAAATATTTTCAAGTTTTGATTAAGATTAGTATGGGTTTAAAGATGGAAAATGCACTGGGAAGCTATTTTTGAGAAATTTAGAATTCTGGAATTTTACAGACCGCTCGAGCGCACATTGAAGACTTTCTGTATTTTTGTAGTCTTTACAAACCGCTCGAGCGACTAAAGGTTCGCTCAAGCGAAAAACTATTTTCAACACATTTTGGAAAATTGCATTTAGTTCATATTTTTATTCTCATCTCTTTCCAAAGCACTCTAGACATGATTTATGGCTCAATAAAGATTAATAAGCTAACAATCAATATTAATTAGTTGATTAAAGAATAAATCATTAACTTAGTAGTAATTGATTAAGAAGCCAAGTAAAAAATTGGTTTATTTAGAAAAGAATGATTTAGTAATGAAAGAATATGTGAAAAGAGAACTCGATTCATTTGAATAAGAAAGAATAAACATAGTAGAACTTCGGACTACTTAAACAGAAAAAGACAAGAAAAGTCAAGTTTGATCAAGGAATTGATATTATATTTCAATATGTATATGTTATGTGTTTGTTTAGGTTGCGCGCTATTGTCTGTTTGATTTGTCTGATCTGCTTTTGCAGCTATCTGTAAGTAATAACATAGTAAAGCTATGTTCGATATGAAATACTTTCTGAACATTATGATATGATATGAACTGTTCTGAATGATACAAAAGGTTATTTTGTGATTACATGAATAGTGATCCAATTCTTTGAAATGTCTTTGTGGTATCCTTAGCAGAGGCCTTCACCTAGGGGAATAATACTATGGCTTATGGTCATGAGGGCCTCGCCCGGAGGAGACAATACCGTGGCCCAGGCCCTTGCCCGGGGGAAACAATACCGTGGCACAAGCCCTCACCCAGGGGAAACAATATCGTGGCCCACATATGAGATATGTTACCCGGTACCGGAGGTTCCATTATGGAACTTAATATGCTTGACCAACATGATATGTTACACTAAAGGAAGTACCACACATGATTTGAATATGAATATGAAGATGACTTTGGTTTTGATATGAATACGAACATGACTATGTTTTTGATTTGATAAAAGATTTGAAATCTGATTTCTGAATTTGTTATGGACATCATTCACTAAAATCATTACTCTGTTATTATTCACTGGGCTCCAGCTCACTGTTTATATTTATGTATGTAGGTGATCAGGCACGTGACCAGGCCTAAAGTTTCTATTTGGACTGTGTTTTGTCAGCCAACTTATGTGCCTCCCGTGAAGGTTCTGAATATGTCAAGTGGTTATAGCTATGTGCATAAAGTTCAAGTTTGTTGTCTTGTTTTGGTTTAATAAGTGTTGCTGTTTATTCTGTATTTAGGGCTAAGTCCCTTTTAGTCTATCCTATATATATGATGATGTGTAAATGTATGTATATAAAGTTTAAAATTTTTCGATCTCATATAAGTCTGTACAGCTCAATGGACATTGTATATTTGTTATTTGCTTCCGTTAGCCCCTAATATTATGTTAATCTATCTTAGAAGCCTTCGGTAATCCCAGGATTACTGGCCGGTTACGATACTAAATCCATAGGGACGGGTTTGGGTCATGACAGTAAAGGAAGAGGAAACCCCGATGGAAGATATTCTTGAAGCTTGATAACCGCTCTCTTCAAACCCTAATGCCTCATCTCCTTTGGAAAATTTCAGAACTCTATTCCAGTCTCTTTTTTCTTATTTTATTCTCAGCAAAATGAAATCAAAATTTCGCGCATGTGTCCCTAGGTAGGCCACTTAAGCGCCCACATTTTCCATTCGAGCAGTGATGGGCCGCACGTGCGGTGAAGTTTGGCCATAAAGTGGTGAGATGGTAGGCTGAGAAATTTCATTGCTTGAGCAGCAAAACTGCTTTGGTACCATTTTTAGCTTGAATTTGCGTATTGCATGCCAAATCTACACAAGTACGCAAAACACATCATATTCGCCAAATAGTCATAATTCAAAAATTATAAATATAACTTAAGTAGTTTCATTGTGGTACCTTTCAGCCTACATCAAGTATTCCTTGGTTAATGACCACGAAACTAAGACAAATAGTTAATTGTTTAAATTTGATTTAAATATTTTAATAAGTTCTAAAATTTGTTTAAGTCAATAATCAGCTTGGGTGATAACCAAGACAAATAGTTGATTGTTTAAATTTGATTTGAATATTTTATTAAGTTTTAAAATTTGTTTAAGTTTGATTAGTTAAATTTCTAAATCAATCTCAAACAAGTTTTTGTCAAGCCAAGCTTAAATAATGTGGTATTTTTATATAATTTTAGACTTATCAAATTAAACCACAATGACCAATTGATTGTTCAAGTTTGTTTAAAAATTTTAACGAATTTTAAAATATATTCAAAATTTGTCTGTTTACTTAATGAACTAAGAGTTTAAACAATTTTTTAACGAAGCAAACACGAGTCAAACTTAAGGTTTATTTATTACCTCTATCTAAAGCCACACTATTATAGAGAGGGAAAATTTTTAAATATTATATAGAATTATACATGCGGTACTTTTACAAATGAAAAAGGAAGACAGGTAATAAGTATTTTTTGTAAGTATTTTTTTTCCTTCTCTCAACTCTTTAACACAAAAAATTTATTTGTAATTTTTATTTTTTAATTTAGAACACCAAGTAAAAATACCACATAATGCTATGAAATTATAGAATAATTACCCATATAGCTTGGCTCCTGAAAAAAGTAGTACATTAACCTCAAAATTACTATAAATACTTTTTTCAACTCATAAAAAAAAAAAAAAACAAATTATAGTGGTGTTATTATGATATCACTAACACATGATATTATCATCTAAAAATATATTATCAAAAAATGATAGTCATACATATAATTTTGTGGGGACATAATTTTTGAATAACAACACGTGGTCGAGGTGTCACCGAAGTGTCAGCCGAGGTGCCACGTGTCCTGGTCATGACGCCGAGATGATCTCGACTAGGCCGAGGTTATCTACGAAGAAACCGGAATCTGGGATAAGCAGATAAGGGACAAGAGTTATAGAATGGGAAAGGACTTCAGTTTGGGTAAAGATAAGACTCTTAGAGAGTTTATCCCAATCCTACTGGGAGTCTAAGATTAGCAGTAATCCTAAGTCCATTGAAGCTAGGCTTCTATTGGGACTAGGTTTGTGTTGGCTATAAAAGAGAGGCACCCTCATGGGTCTAAGGTATGCTTTTTATGCTCTGAATAGTGAGTTAAGCACTTTTGTTATCTTTGAGAGATAACTGACTTGATCGACGGAGTGCCCCCGGGTGGACGAACCACCGTCGGAATCTCTTTTTTTTGTGACAAGCCGTTCGGGCTTCATCTATTCTGCCAGTGTTCTCCAGCTAAGTGCTTGATTGACAGTGTGGTTGGAAATTGACATACACAATTCGGCACCGTCTGTGGGAAAAAAAAGAGAATAGATGGCCAACAACAGACAGAAAGAAAGGGCTGGAGAATGATGCTTGGGAGTTGGAATTTACAAGCTAAGGTTGGTTTGACATTTGTTGAAATTTTAAAAAACATTTACAAGTTGAAGTTAAACCAAGGTCATGTTTAACACTTATTGAAATTTAAATTTACAAGTTGAAGTTAAACCGAGGATGTGTTTGACACTTGTTGAAATTTAAATTTACAACTTGAAGTTAAACCGAGGTCGTGTTTAACACTTGTTGAAATTTAAATTTACAAGTTGAAGTTAAACCAAGGATGTGTTTAACACTTGTTGAAATTTAAATTTACAAGTTGAAGTTAAACCGAGGTCATGTTTAACACTTGTTGAAATTTTAAAAATTTACCAGTTGAAGTTAAATCGATGTCATGTTTAACACTTGTTGAAATTTAAATTTACAAGTTGTAGTTAAACCGAGGTCATGTTTAACACTTCTTGAAATTCTAAAGAAAAATTTACAAGTTGAAGTTAAACCGAAGTCATATTTAACACTTGTTGAAATTTAAATTTACAAGTTGAAGTTAAACCGAGGATGTGTTTAACACTTGTTGAAATTTAAATTTACAAGTTGAAATTAAACCGAGGTCATGTTTAACACTTGTTGAAATTTTAAAAATTTACAAGTTGAAATTAAACCGATGTCATATTTAACACTTGTTAAAATTTAAATTTATAAGTTGAAATTAAACCGATGACATGTTTAACACTTGTTGAAATTTTAAAAATTTACAAGCTGAAGTTAAACCGGGGCCATGATTAAAGGAATGAATGATATAGGTTCCATCACCTCAGGATGCCGAGGTAATAGAACCTAGGGGCAGTTGTGGGGACATAATTTTTGAATGACAACACGTGGTCGAGGTGTCACTGAAGTGCCAGCCGAGGTGTCACGTGTCCTAGTCATGACGCCGAGATGATCTCGGCTAGGCCGAGGTTATCTACGAAGAAACCGGAATCCGGAATAAGCGGATAAAGGACAAGAGTCCTAGAATGGGAAAGGACTTCAGTTTGGGTAAAGATAAGACTCTTAGAGAGTTTATCTCAATCCTACTGGGAGTCCAAGATTAGCAGTAATCCTAAGTCCATTGAAGCTAGGCTTCTATTGGGACTAGGTTTGTGTTGGCTATAAAAGAGAGGCACCCTCATGGGTCTAATGTATGCTTTTTATGCTCTGAATAGTCAGTTAAGCACTTTTGCTATCTTTGAGAGATAACTGACTTGATCGTCGAAGTGCCCCCGGGTGGACGAACCACCGCCGGAATCTCTTCTTTTTGTGACAGATCGTTCGGGCTTAATTTATTTTGCCAGTGTTCTCCAGCTGAGTGCTTGATTGGCAGTGTGGTCGGAAATTGACACACACAAATTTATATAAAAAATATTATAAGAATGATGTGACAATATCATTTTGCTAAATAAATATCATCTTTGTGGGTATCTAGTTTTGGGTTAGACTTTTATCAAGTTCAAATCTCAACTTGAGATATTCGTGAAACCCACTATGGGTTCCGTTTTTATGATTCGAACCGTTCATTTTATACAACCTTTCATTTACATCGTCTATGAAAAAAATTAACTCAATTCGATAATCGTAACATTTTCATTTTATCCTGTTTATCTCTATATTTTTAAAAAACATTCTTGTAGTCCATTTATTTAAAGACAAATATGATAAAATAAAAATATTGCAATTATCGAATCGAATTAATTTTTTCACAAATTATATATACGGACGCTCTACAAATGAAATGTTTGGATCTTTAAAACATAACCCATAGTGGGAGCCTCCTCAAGTTCTCTCATATTAGACATTTGAATTTGAGAGAAGTCAAATCCTTTTGTTTTAAAATAAATAATTTATATTGAGTCACATCAGTATATAAAAAAACTCATATTATATATGTAATTTAATAGTATTGAGTAATTTTACACAATTTTTTTAAAAATCTTATTTCCTTAATAGAGGTCAAAAAAATTGGATTTAAAAAAAATTATCGCTAAATATTTTTTTATTTGATGATTAGTGAAATTTTACTCAAACTCGTGGGTCTTGCGTAAAATAAACATGACTCTCGGACAGTTTCTCCCTCTAATATTCTCTCCCCAATCACCAAAAAACCATTTCTCACGCTCCTTTTCCAACCTCGAATACCACGCTCCCCCAAATAGTGAACTACTTAAGGCCAGTTTAGCTTAACATTCCTTGAGTTGTCAGGAATTTTGTATGGTAAATTTATTTTAAAAATTAAGTGTGGTAAAAAATATATATTCACAATGCGCTTGATTTCAATTTTTTGAATTCAATTTTTTAAAAATTAAGTTTTTTTTTTATTTTTCATACTTTTTTTTTGTTTCTAATGAATATTTTTAAAATTTTAAGTAATTTTTTTATTTTGTTGAATGCACCTTACTTATATGTATTTAAAAAGTAAAATATTTGTGAAAAAATTAATAAATACAAAAAAATGTACTGAATTTTCTTTTTTTTTGTATTTTTGGTATTTAGTGAATTTTTTTAAGATTTTTTTTCACAAATATTATACTTTTTAGTATATTTTATGTTAGGTGTGTTTAAATTTTTTTTTTAAAAATGCTTAAAAAATCAGTAAAAATAAAAAATACAAAAAACAAAAAACAGATTTTCTAAAAAGTGAATTTTGGAAATCAAAACCACGGAGTGATTTTTTTTCCATGTGTGTTCATTTGTTTGGAAAACAAAAATATATTGTTGAGATTATTGTACAATTAGTATTATCATTTTTTTTTTTTTGGGATAAAACATGTTTTGATGAAAAAAATGTACCTTTGGGAAAAGTTAAAAAATAAATTCAGAATTTTCTTTTTTACAAAATAGCGATTTGTATGGTAGTATCCAAACCAACTTCACAAAATCAACAACTTTCTTAAATAAACATATAAGAAGTTAACATATACTTTATTTTTTTGATAAATAATAAATACACACTTTAATATTTGCTTAAAATACGATTTGTTTCTTATAATTTTAAAAATATATCCTACCCATTAAAATTTCTAAATTTATAATAAATGACCCATTTTATTAATAAATCATTAAATCAATTAATAATTTTTAACAATATTATAAATTTATTTTAATTAATAGTTTAGATGATTTTATCATCGTATATAAGAGAAGTTGATAATTTTATTTTTTTAGTTAATTCTATCAAATAAAAAAAAAAACTAACAATGTGGTATTTATAATTTTTCAAACTGCATAGAATAATATGTATTTTAAGAATATCTCAAAAGGTGTATTTGTAATTTACGTTTTTTTATTTTTTACCCCTAACAACTAAATGGAGTTTTACATTTTTTTACACTTAGGCCAATTTTGGCAAATAGTCAAAAAGTCAAAAAATTACTCAAAAAGTTAAAAAGTTATCACTATTCACAAAAAGTCAAAGATTACGGCTGCACAACTCTCAATCCTAATTTTCCCCTACACACTAATTTATACAATTTTTTAATACACATTTTTCCATAAAAAGTTAAAAAGTTAACCCAAACATCCATATTTTTTTCCTCAATTTTTTAGTCCAAAAAGACAAAAAGTGCACTTATTTAGGATAACCCAAACAACCCCTTAAATTGTAACGGCTAAACTTTCGGGCCATTAATAAATCAACTCAACCTCAAATTTAAACCTCTAACTAATTAATAACCTCAAAAAAATACAAATTTATCTCCAAAATAATTACACAAATGTATCTAAAATATATCTTATATAAATCTCAAAAAAATAATAATAATAATAACATATAATGATGATCCCAAAATATCTAACTCTAATAATCTTCTTTAGAACTTCAAATCTAATCTCCACTTAATTGCTCCGCACATGAAAAATAAATTAATTCGGGAAGTATACAATACGACAAAAATAACAAAGCTCAGACAAAGAATAAATTCAAAGGGATCCAATAATTACACAAATGATTCAATTCAAGATACTAAGCAATGTACCAAATTGCAAAAACAAGTCAACTCAACATATTTTAATTTATCTAGAACCAAATACCCGGTCCTACTCAGTATATGACCAGTGACTAGCCTCACCCCCTCACCCAAGCACAACTGCTGATCCGGGCTATTGGTATAGAGCCTATTGGCAAAGTCTACTCGATCTATGTACGGAGCATTTCCACGTCATTTATCTAGAAAAATCAACATTTCCAACATAGAATAACTACACAAAGTTCATCAAATGACTAGAGTAATCAAACGAATCAATAAAGAATAATTTCACAGAATTTATCAAATTATCAAAATCATCAAGAGAAGTACAAATTGAAGGTGATTAAAATAACATTGTTTACAAAAGAGATTTGAAGGAAACATATTGTATACCACTCGAATTACTTCAAATCAATCTCCTCCGTTGCCAACTCTCTAATCTCGATATTTCTCCATGGATCTCCAAAAATAACTTTGATCTTACATTGATAATATCTACAACTCTCATCTGCTATATCACCAAGGCGAAACATAATTTTTAGATTCAAAACCACTTAAAGATTGAAATTAAAAGGACCATTTCAGATTTTTGCCGAGCTCGGCTTTCTTATGGTTCGTAGAGAATTTTCTCTAGTTTCAAAACATTTTTCGGAAATGGAATAACTTTTCTAGATTTTTAGTTATTTCATAAATAATCCAGCTCTATCTAGATTTTTCGACCATTACGAAAATCGGACGTTCTCACAAATCGCTCACTCTTTTTCAATGGAACCAATTTTCCTTGATAGCTGGCTCCTTAAAGAAGATTTTGACATAAAATTTAGGTCCAGAAGATTTTTCTATGTTTTTCTAAAATTTTCGAAAGTTGGCTGTAAAACATATTTCTTTGGCACAATTCTTGAAATAAGAAAGTTGGAAAGAAAAGAGGCTAACTAGGGGAAATTTTCCACTTCTCTTGTGATGAAAACATGCTAAATAATATTAAACTCAGAAATTTAAGGTGAAAGTATGCCTTTGGAAATTTTGAGAGATTGATATGAAAAAAGGTACTCTTATACTGATTAAGAGAAATACAAAAAGGGTGTAATCAAGGCTCAACTCCTTTCAATTTTAACACAAGAATACCATTAAAGCACATCTGAAATGAATGTTTGAAACTTCTAAGAGCATGTATTTGAAAGGAAAAGCAAGAGAGAGTTGTATTGTGACTTACTTGAGGCTAGTTAGAATTGCTAGCAAATTTCTCTTCCTCTCCTATCTTCCACCAAGCTCACCCTCCTCCCTCTCTTTCTCTGAGCAGAATATAGTGTTTGTGTGTATTTTTGTATGTAAAATGCTAAGGAAGGGGTTGCTTTTATAGAAAAATTGGTGTGAAAGGTCTAAAATGCCATTTGGTTGGAAATGGATTGGATATTTTGGATTTACTTGGAACCTAATAGAATAGTGAATGATCAGAGGCCTTAATTATGCAATTAATCATGATCTAGTTGGGCTGTAGTTAGGATGGAACTTGAGGTGGAGACAAGGTTCCATGTTTTGAGGTGTACTAGTAAACTTTTTCCTTAATTTCATTTATGGTTTGAAAAAGTTATATCGATTTCTCTTCCCAAGGGTGGCTGGCCATGTGTAAGGATTTTTGGGAGATTTTTGTTGATTTGATATATATATATATGAAGATATTTTTTGTACAAAATTATTTATTTAAGAGAGGTACAAATATGTATATATATATATATATGTGTGTGTGTGTAATGATACTAGTTTGGGGTCAAAATGTGATTCAAGAAAAATATGAGGGTTTGAGCTCAATTAAAATATATATCTCAAGTGTAGAGTTAATAAATTAGAGTTAGGAAAAATAATTTGGTTTGTATTATTTTGCTTTGAATTTAAAGGTGAATAACTGAACGAAAACTATAAAAACTAGAAGTTAAGGTTTAGAGAGATTAATCTAAAATTTGAGAGTTAAATAATTAATATTAGAGTGTTAGAAATGATTTCTACGCTTCCAAGGTCGATTAGGGTTTGTATGGATTCGTTCATGATGCGTTTTCAGTTCTAGGGTTTAATTTGCGAATAATCAATGAACTAAGGGCTTCATTATAATAATTCAAAATTTAGGGACCTAATAGGGTTTACTAAAGTTAGGGGTCTCACATAAATTGAGTTCAAAATGGGCTATATTAATGAGTGCCTTAAGAGTATAAATAAATAAAGTGAGTGATATTATATCCTCTAATATATCACTTTTATTTTGATCTCTAATGAAGTGAAAAAGAGAGATGGAGAAAGGAAGGATAAGAAGTGAGAAGTGGAATCTATTTCACATCATTAGGGGTGCTCAATTAGAACTCTTAACTATTTTTTTTTTTTTAATAAGAATTAAAAGTAGGCTGTATTAATGAGTGTCATAAAATTATAAATTAATATAATATTTACTTTTTATAATTATTCACTGTGTTTAGTTTCAATTTTCTGGATTCAATTTTCTAAAAATTAAGTTTTTTATTTTTCGTATTTTTTTTTTGTTTTTAGTGAATATTTTAAAAATTTTAATCAATTTTTTTTCTTTTTTATATGCATCTTTGTTAGATATATCTAAAAACTAAAATATTTTTTAAAAAATCAATAAATACACAAGAATATAAAAAATGTACTGAATTCTCGTATTTTTTTAATTATATATTTTTAGTATTTAGTGAATTTTCTAAATATTTTTTTCACAAATATTATAATTTTTTAAGTATATTAATATTAGATGTATCTATAAATAAAAAAAGTAATGTTTAGAATATTAAAAAAAAATGAGTGAAAACAAAAAAAATACGAAAAATAAAAAATTTCAATTTTTTTGAAAAATGAATCCTAAAAAAACCAAGCCAAACAAGTT
This sequence comes from Camellia granthamiana, assembly GCA_036172215.1. Lineage (NCBI taxonomy): Eukaryota > Viridiplantae > Streptophyta > Magnoliopsida > Ericales > Theaceae > Camellia > Camellia granthamiana. The sequence continues at coordinate 152,381,622 of CM069904.1, forward strand.
GATTAGTAATTCAGCGTTGCCACGTAGCTTGAAAGGCAGCTGACCTGACTGGCTTGAATCCAAAACGACGTCATTTTGGATTATTATTATTCTTTGTTTTTTTTCTTTCTTTCTTTCTCTTTTCTTATCTATTTCTTCTTGACTTCTTCTTCTTCTTCTGTTCAATAAATAATGTTCATCTCTCATTCTGTTCACAATTACCAAACTGAAATCAAAATCAAAATTTTTTTTTTCTTCTAGTCGGCCAACAGTCTACAAAGAAGAAGAAAAAAAGAAGAGAATAGGAGAGAAAAGAGAGAATCAAAACCAAAAAAAATCAATCAGACAAATCAAAACCATTCAAACCTAAAAATCAAACCCACCTGCCGAGAGAGAGAGCATCAACATTAATAACAGCACATCATCATCATCATCTTCATGTATTTGTTCTTGCTTTTTTTTTTTTTTTTTTTTCTTTTCTTTTCTTCTTCCATAACTCAAAACACACAGAGAGAGAGAGAGAGAGAGAGAGAGAGAGAGAGAGAAAGAGGTACACAGATCTATCTTTGTATACACACAGAGAATGGCGGTGCCAATGATAGCACTGGTGATGGGTGCTCTCTCTTCCCCCTCCCCTTTCTCTCTTCCTCTTTTTTTTTTCTTTTTCTCTCCTCTCTCTTCCTCCATCTGTTTCAGCAATATAAGAGGAAAATGAGGGGAAAAAAATTTACCCAAAATAACGTCGTTTTGGGTATTTGAACCATTTCGAGCCAAGTTTTTTTTTCGAGTTATGACGGATTATTCTTAGTAATTCCTTGGGATGATTCAAACTTGATACTTTTAATATTTTTCTTAAATTTTTACCACTCGATCATTAAATGATTTAACTATATTTTATATAAAAAAAAGAGTTATATAACCATTTTAAACATACTATTAAATGTTCTATGAAAACCCATTAACAAAATTTTTATGTGAATTTTGTTAATGTATATGTTTAAGAATTTGTTTTTAAAAATTTGTATATTTTACATTAAAGTGAGTGATTAAAAATTATACAATTTTTTAAGTTTGCTAATTTGTACTCTAATGGTATATATTAACAATATTATTTTTTTTATATAAGGAAATACTAAAAATTGAGGGAGGTTTTAGTTTAAGGTTTGTGATGGTATAATTTTATAAGATAAATTATATATAATATTTTTATAGTAATTGGGGTCTCTCAAAATTTTCACAATTATATAGAAATTTTTAGATATTCACAGATAAATTTCTTTTTTCATAGAAAAAATTTATTTATTCACAAAGAAATTTCAGTTCGTCACAAAGAAATGTGATGAACTAAAATTTCTCTAGTAATATCATTAAGAGATCTTAACTAATAAGAAAAAATATGTTGGGTATCTCTTACTATCCAAAATTGAAGAGGGATATTTTACTTATTTTCCCAAAATTAAGGCCTCATTTGGGGAGTAACCATTTTAGCTAAAAAATCAAAAAATTATTATAAGTTGTCACATCACTCTCTCTATTTTTCTGTACATATTTTTGTAAAAAACTAAAAAATTACTAAAATAGCATGTTCTTAAATGAAGCCTAAGTTAACCAAGTGGAAAGAAAAAGATGGCTAATTTGTACATTTGAGTTCAATCTTTCGCAATCAACTATTCGTAAAATCGACGTTATATTATGTAGAAATGATACATTTCTTTAATTTGAGAGCTTTAAAAGAGCATTGATGATGTGAAAATAAAATAAAATCAAGACTAAAATATCACATCACATAGGACTTACACACCAATTAGAGCTATTAGAGCTCTTAATTTGTAGCTCTCAATCTTTATTTTTTTATTTTATATTATATGTTGATTAATTAAACAAGGGTAAATTACATTAACACCCCTTGAGATTTGGTCCAATTACTATCCATTCCTTGACGTTTTAGAAATTACATTCTCATCCCTATGGTTAATAGTCTCATTTCACAAACCTTTTGCTTATATAAAAAGTAACAACTCCTAATAGAAAAATAGAGAAAATTACATTAAAAAAAAAGTAAAGGAAATGGGAAAAAAAGAGAAAGTAAAGCAAAGTAAAAAAAGAGAGAGTATATGAGTTCAATATCTTTATTCCGTCTAAATAATTATAATGACAGAGGAGTTAGTGTAATTTTTCAAACGTCAAACGATGATATATATTAAACCCAAATCTTAGGAGTGTAAGTGTAATTTACCCATTAAACAAGGTACGGTGCTTTGCCGGGTTTGTTGTGGTTAGCCTAAATTCTCTTTGTTTTGCAATGACTTTTAAATTGAGTTTTTTTAATAAATTTTTGATGTGTTCTTTATTTTGTTTTTAACTTTGTACGTGCATTCACTGTAAAAACAAAGAAATCATTTTCCTCAATTTTATAAATATATTTTTCATCTTTAGCAAAAATTTCAAATTTGGTTCAACTTTAAATTTTTTAAAGGACTTTACTCTGAAAACACGAAAAACTAATAACTTTTGATAAAAAATTGAAAATGGTTCATTAGGTGTTTTCATTTTCGATCTTTCTTTCTTTCTCCTTCATTTTTTTTAGATAAAAAATAAAATAAAATCATAATTGGTATATTATTTTAAATTACAAAATTAGAATTGATATAAAATCTTAAAATAGAAAAATATTTTCATTTATTTTCGTAACAACTTTTTATTATTTCCTCTCTTTTCTACCCTTTACGACCACCATCCACCACATTCAGTGCGTGCTACTACCACCAAACGCTCATAGGAAAACTTCGACTACTTTCTAGTCACTCTTTACTATTGTAAGTTACATCAATAATTGCTGTGAGCTTTCGTATGACATTATTTTGGATTTATTTTAATGATTTGAATTATTCATATTATAAGTTTTGTTAAATATATTATCTATGTAAAAATGAGATTAATCAGATATTTATAACTCCATGATCGGGTTCTAATTATTTTTAAAAATATTATCAAAATCATATTAGCTATTTATTTTCTTACAAAAAAAAGGGTTGATTATGAGACTATAAATATTCGATTAACTTGATTTTTTAATTAATAATCTACTCGATAAACTTTCGATTATGTTAAACGATTTAGTTTATTGAAATAAATTCAAGCAAGTCACAACGTACCTCACAATGATTATTACTCACAACAGTAACTCCAGGTCCCATCAACCGGTAAACATTGTAATTTGTGGCAACCACTTGTCCATCCTATGACCGCCCACCAACTTCGGCGGCTACCCATCACCGATCATCATATTCGTCCACTATCTAGTATCTAACACCATATCCTACAATTCATTATCATAGAATTTGTTGCCAAACAAATATGTTTAATAAGACATTGCTATGTTTGGCCCAGCGGTTTAATAACCACATCTTAGGATGTAGTGAGGGGAGATCATGGGTTCAAGTTGATGAAGTAACAACGAATCTTTCAATTGTAATCTAACTACATCACACTGAAATTATATTTATAAAATAAAGGAAAAAAAAAAGTAAAGTACAAATAGGTGCTAATAGTTAGATTTAATTTTTATCAAATTCTACTGAAAATAAATTATAGTAAAATCATCGTTAAAAATAATTTTTTGTGACGATTTTTTTTTACAAATATCACTAAAAATTGGCAATTAGCGATTTTTTTTCATGATTTTTATAAATTGTTGTTAAAATTTACAATTAGTGACATTTTTATATGACAAATTTTTTAAACTGTTGTTGAAAGTTAAAATTTAGTGACTTTTTTTGTGATCACTAAAACTTATAATTGGTGACTTTTTTATGACAATTTTCAAATTGTGGTTAAAAATTAACAATTAATGACATTTTTTAATAGTATTTGATGGAAAATGATATTAATTATTATAAAATTTATTGGATAATAAGTTCATTTATTAAAAGCTAGACGTAAGTCATTAAAAAAAAAAAAAAAATCTAATAGCGCGTGTGCAACAACATCCGAACAGAGCGTGGCAGTAACCACTGGACTTAAGGGTTCTTTTTTAGCCCTTTTATGAAGGAAGCCTCGAGTACCGGCTGCGGTGATTCAGATTCTTACTTGTGCCTTGGGCTTTCTCAACTCATCTCTCTCTCTCTCTCTCTCTCTCTCTCTATAGAGGTTTCCGCAGACGGATCGGAGCAGAGAAGTCGAGACCTTGCGGCCGAAGATCGAGCACAATCTCTACAATGAAGATTTTCGTCAAAACCTTGAAAGGCAGTCACTTTGAAATTGAAGTGAAACCTCAAGATACGGTTCGACTTCTCTCTTCTCTCTTCTCCTCCCCCTCCTCCTCCTGTCTTTATATTCATAATCGCGTGTACTAGGGTTTTTCTCTTGTCGTTGTTGATTGAGGATTAGGGTTTTCACTGACTTTTTTGATATGCTATGTACTCGAATTGGTTATGAGACTATCACTATTTGCTTTTGTTTGCTGTTTATGTATCGTTTTTTGCGTGTGAATATGTGTTGCTGTTTTGAATTTTGGGTTTTGTTATTCTTTGAATTAGTTGGGAGTTTTCAATTTAGGAACTTGAATTGGTTTGCTTATCTGGGATCATTAGAAATTGGGGTTTTCAAATTGTTAGCAAGCGAAGCGTTTCCTATTTGAATTCGCAAGCCTCATTGCTTAAAAATGTAGGTTTTGCTGATGTGTAGATACTTCTTAATTAAGAGAAATCTATTTTACTTCGTATTTTTAGTTCATTAGTTGACACGTCTTACTTCTGATGAATTAGTTGGGACTTATCAATTTAGGAACTTGAATTGGGTTGCTATATGGATTGATACGAAACTGGGGTTTTGAAGCTGTTAGTGAAGCCTTTTGTATTTGAATTCACTAGCCTCATTGCTCAAAATGTAGGTTTTGCTGATGTGTAGATACTTCTTAGTTAAGAGAAATCTATTTTACTCCATATTCTTGGTTCATTATTGTCATGCCTAAATTCTGATGGATTGGTTCGGAGTTATCAATTTAGGAACTTGAATTGGGCTGCTATATGGATTGATACGAAATTGGGGTTTTGAAGCTGTTAGTGAAGCCTTTTGTAGTTGTATTCAGTAGCCTCATTGCTTAAAAATGTAGGTTTTACTGATATGCAGATACTTCTTAATCAAGGGAATTCTATTTTACTCTGTATTCTTAGTCCATTAGTTGACACATCTTGCTTCTGTTTTTGTATTTGCTGACTTCCGACGATACATGGATATATCGGAGAAACAATTGTCTTAAACAAGATTGTAGTTATTAATTTTGTGTAGAGGATATTAATTTACATCTTTGTGGTACACTGATATTCTTAGTTCATTACTCGACATGTCTTGCTTCTGTTTTAGCATTTGTTTGCTACATATGATACTTTTAAGGATGGATTCATCGGAAAAATAAATGTCTAAAACAACATTGTAGTTATTAATTCTGTTCTGTGTGGAGGATATTAATTTCATCTCTGTTGGGGAGCAGGCTGCACTTATGTCTGGAATTTGGGTTATGGTGGTACCTAATAATGCTAGATGTCCAAACCTATCTTTGTTGCTATCTTGTTGTAGAACTCGTTGCGTTTTGTGGTGAGATCAAGGTTTTGAAAAGCGGTTGCGGTCGCCGTAACGGTTGCGGAGTGTAAAGGCCGTAGTGTAATGGTTGCGGTAACCGGAACCGTGATTTTTTTTTTTTCCGCACAATTTGAAGAAAACTTACTGATACGGATATATATATTTTTTTCTTTTCAGAATCATATTTATTGGGGTTTAAAATAAATTTTGATAAATTGTTGTTAATTTTTAAGTATGATCCAATATCTTTCACATTTTCAAATCACTATAAAATGAGTTTTTTACATTTTATTTCAATAATCAATGATTTTAAGAATAATTGATTTTAAATGTCTGCAAATTAGTTTTTACCAATACCTGAACTAACTGAATAAAAAATATTCATAATTATTAAATTAAAAGATTATAAAATAAAAATTATGCCATAAATTAAAAAAAAATTATAAAGAAAAAAAATTCATATAAGATTTTTTTTTTTAAAGCTTGGATCAGTTGAGTATTTATTCTTTTTTTTGTAAGTTTTTATTTTTTATTTTTTTTGAAAAAAGAAAACTATTTAGAGTATTGTAAAAAGGTGTACGGTGTTTAACGGACCGTTACGTTACCAATACGGCTGTCACGTAACATCGAAACGGCCGTTTCACATGTGAATTTCTGTTACAACCGCTATAGCGGCCGTAACGGGTGGTAGTAACCACCACAACTGTTACGTAACGGTTACGACTGTTTTTTAAAATCTTGACAAGGTTTTGAAAAGCGGTTGCGGTCGCCATAACGGTTGCAGTGACGCGGTAGCGGTTGCGGGGTATAAAGACCATAGCGTAACGGTTGCGGTAACCGGAACCATGATTTTTTTTTTCCGCACAATTTGAAGAAAACTTACCGATACTTTTTTTTTTTTTTTTCTTTTAAAATCACATTTATTGGGGTTCAAAATAAATTTTGATAAATTGTTGTTAATTTTTAAGTGTGATCCAATATATGTCATATTTTCAAATCACTATAAAATGAGCTTTTTACATTTTATTTCAATAATCAATGATTTTAAGAATAATTGATTTTAAATGTCTGCAAATTAACTAACTGAATAAAAAATATTCACAATTATTAAATGAAAAGATTATAAAATAAAAATTATGCCATAAATTAAAAAAATTATAAAAAAAAAAGAAATTTTTTTTTAGTTTGGATCAATTGAGTATTTATTCTTTTGTTGTAAGTTTTTATTTATTTATTTTTTTTGGAAAAAGGAAGTTATTCAGAATATTGTAAAAAGGTGTAACGGTGTCTAATGGACCGTTACGGTACTACTACGGTCGTTACGTAACACCGAAATGGCCGTTACACATGTGAATTTCTGTCACACCGCTATAGCGGCCGTAATGGGTGGTGGTAACTATCACAGCCGTTACGTAACGGTGTTACGTAACAGTTACGGCCACTTTTAAAACTTTGCTTATACGTGAAGTTTGGAAGTCAACTTTAACACTGTGTAGAAAATAAGAAAATTTTAATATTTACAAAAATTTTAACACAAACAAATATTTCTAGAATTCTTATAATTGTAATAACATAATTGGATAAATTAGAATAGAAAAATAAGTAACATCTTATGCAATAATAAAAAATATGAGAATAAAATAAATGAACAGTAGCAACTAAGCAATTAAGTAGCAGGTAGCAGGTTTAATGAGAATAACATTGCTCAGCATGATGAGAATAAAATAAGCAATAACATTGAACAACTTATGTGGCAATAACATGACCAATCAAACATGGATAAAAATAAGCAACTGCATGTGCAGGCAGTTGGCTTAATGAGAATAAAATTGCTCAGCATATTTAGAGAGAGAGAGAGGGAGGGAGGGAGGGAGCCCACCCTTTGCTCGATTTTCTGTTCGGCAACGAGGTATGTTCTTCAGATTTTGGTGTTTGATTTGAGTCATCAATTTCTTCAATTTGTAGCCAACGCTTTCAATTGACCATCAGAGTGTGAGGGGTATGTAGAAAGGAATTAAATTTGTTTTGAGAAAGAAAGAGAGAGTCCACCCTTCGCTCGATTTTGTTTGCAACGAGGTATATTCTTTGGATTACTGGTGATTTGTGAATAGTCATGGTTTGCATTGAGGGTAATTCATGGGGTACGAAAAAGCTAAATTATAGATGTGGTACTCACAAATTTATTTCAATTGTGACCCCAGATGGAGTTGAATGGTGAAATACGATTCATGTAGCCAATCTAAGTGCACAAGGTTTTGTAGGAGTTTTTGTTGCAAGCTTGCCCTTGTCCTTTTAATTCACTGTTGAAATTTACTCGAGTTGAAACTGATCAATATATTGTTCTTCAGGTTGTTGATGTCAAGAAAAACATTGAATCTGTTCAAGGGGCAGATGTGTATCCTGCTCCACAACTGATGCTTATTCATCAAGGGAAGGTTCTGAAAGATGGCACAACATTGGAAGAAAACAACGTTGCTGAAAATAGTTTTGTTGTCATCATGTTAACGAAGGTAATGTTTTGATTTGAAGTTTTTAAAAACTATATTCTTATATCTACATATATGCATGTATATCATCAATGAAATGACTTTAGCTAGTTTTGATTTTATGTGCACTTTAATGTTTCTCTTGTTCTTAGAAAGTTATCTTCTTATAGTTGTTCCACGAGAAAAATGTAATTCTTATCCTGTGTAACGTAATTGGTTCAAAGCAAAAGGTAGCCTGCTACATGACACGTCAAGGCCTCTACTGCCTAGTTGATTCCCTGGAAGGACTATAATTTTCCCTTGGTAGTTCATGAACTTGGTGGAGTGAGCAACTAAAACTTGTAGTGGTGTGATGAATTACAATTTACACGGTAGTGTCTATTGGGAGGCTTTGAAGGGAAGACGTGCTTTTCCTGGTATTATCAAAGTGATAAGTGATAAGGAAATGATTATTTCCGCTTGGAATTGGACAATCTCAATAGGGTCTGGTATTATTTGATAAAGGTTTATATTAATTGTCAATCACAACTTCTTGCATAAATATGGGACCATTATGAGTTGTGCACTGGAGGCTATGAATTGATTGGACCTGCCAATGCAATAACTCACAATCTTGTATAAATCTGTTGTTATACATGATATTAAAAGTACAACAATGAACGGATGGACATAAAAAAGTGAAAAACACATTAAAATGACAACAACAAAGTAAAAAACGCATTAAAACAACAATAACAAAGTGGTGAAAATCAGAAAGTGAAAAACACATCAGAAATTTTGTTTATTTATTTGTTGGGCAAAGAAAACAAATGGCATACGCATAACCTTCTAATGAAAGCTGTACACTGTTAGTGCTCGTTATACAATCCTCAGAAGCAGTCTATGTTGTAATTATCCTCTGGTCATATTTCCTTAGGCTTCTTCCAAATATTTGAGACACATATGAACATGCTCCCTTAACCCTTTTTTTTTGTGTTTCTGTTTATTGATGTTGTTTTATGAATCTCTTTGTTGGATCTCAACCAGACGTTATTTGTTTTTTTTTACTGATTTCTCACTTTGCGTGCTTGAACATTGCTAGAATAAGAGCTCATCTGGTGAAGGTTCAACCACATCGACCGCACCTACAACTAAGGTAATTACAACTTATTTTCGTGATGTTTCTAGTGGTGATTTTTGTGTTGTTGTTGTAATGTTACTGCCATTGTTGCTTAGACAAGTGAAACCTCCCATCAATCTTATTATTACTGCCAAGCCCTTACATTCGTGATTTAATTTACTGACGATGACACAGAAGGTGGTCAGCATTAGCGTCACAGACACCTTTTCAGAGATTTCTCGAGTATGAAGTTCTTGAGAAGAGTTCGATATCATTGAAATTCCATAAATGAGTTAATGGTGTCTCCCTGGACCAGCTTTTTTTTTTATTGTTAATGGGAAAGTAGGGGCCCGAGATATTTTGAGACCTGAAACTAAACATCTAAAGAGGACTTATCTTATTGAACCTTCAAAAAATTGAGGCCATTGACAATAAATTTTTTTTTGATATTTTATAAGTAGGCCTTAGGCAACAGACTAAGTAGCCTAATGGTTGAGCCACATTTGTTAATGGGCATATTGATTTGCCAATATGCTATTGAGCACCTTTTCCTCAATAATGGAAACCATAGGACAGTGTATCACTCAACTTAATTACTGGAGAGCAGCTATAAAGAATTCCCATTAAACCCATGACAAGGATAGGGCATAGTGGATCCCTTAGTCTAGTTTCTTGAGAGCTATGGAAGAAGTCTCATGGCACCTTATGAACTAGGACTGAGAAAGGTCAAGGAGATTTAACCTTATACTAAGTTCAATGTCCGTACTCTATTGAAGAGTTCTAAATGCCTTTTTCTTTTTCAAATATACCCGTGAATGCAATTTGAAAGTGTTACATAAGGTCCTGCCATAATGGAAAACTTCTAATTTGATTATAAAAATGTGTACAATGACTCCCTAAGAAGCATGAACGCTTCTGCTGGGGAAGCTTGTCGTGTCCAACACTTGTGTCCCAAGCATGACATGTCCAGTGTTTTTTAAAATCGGCATGTATGTATTGTGACCGTGTCTGTGCTATTTAGATGACACCTTAATGCCTTTCAAACTAAATTTGTGCATGCAGATTAGAACTTATGCAGAAACTATTTCCATAATGAAAACCTTTAGTTTGACAATGAAATATGAAATATCATTATCTGAAGCTAATATATTGCTAGTTTCTCGTTCCATGCGTAAATTGGTAGGATTTAATATACGTAGGAGAAGAACAGTGAGGGATAGAGCATTTGGTGTTGCTCCTCCTCCCAAACACACACTCACATGCACACACTTTCGTATGTTAATTTTTCTTCCTCAGTTAAATTTGATCCTTGGAAAATGAAGGAGAATTTTTTTTCCCTCATAAGTAATATATATATATTCAACTTATCAATTTATAACTACAATTAAATCACTTACAGAAGAAACTAAGTTTGGTTTGAGTTTTCTGGATTAAGTTTTTTGAAAATTGAGTTTTTTGTTTTTCGTATTTTTTTGTTTTTAGTGAATATTTTTAAAATTTTAAACATTTTTTTTAGTTTTTTAGATGCACCTTACTTAGATGTATCTAAGAAGTAAAAAATTTGTGAAAAAATATTTAAAAAAATTATTAAATACATAAAAATGTAAAAAATGTATTGAATTCTCGTATTTTTTTTTGTATTTTTGGTATTTAGTGAATTTTTAAAAGGTTTTTTTCACAATTTTTTTACTTTTTAGGTATATTTATGTTAGGTATATCTAAAAATTAAAAAAATTGCTTAAAATATTAAAAAAATTCATTAAAATTAAAAAATATGGAAAATAAGAAAGTAGAATTTTCAGAAAACTGTTTTCAGAAAAACGAAACCAAACAAGCTGTGATTTCCAATCACTGTAGGATTGCATTAAGGGTCAACTTTGACTGTTTACCTATTTGTCTTAGTCATGGATAAATTAACAAAACACATTAAGTATAATATCCTATAGTGTATATTGCTAGTAGATGATATTGTTTTAGTAGAAGAAGTTTAGGGAGCAATTAAATTAGAAATTTTGAGAGAAGCATTCGAGTTGAAAAGATTTAAAATTGGTAGAACTGCAACTGATTATATGGAATGTAACTTTAATAACAATAGAAGTAGAAATAATGGAGAAATAAAGATTGAAAATCAGGAGATAACAAGGAGTGAACAATTTTTTTACTGAGGATGGCCAGGTTGGAGAACATATGTAGGAATGGCAACGGGGCGGGGCGGGGCGGGGCGGGGGGGGGGGCCGGGGGACTACACCCCCGTCCCCGAAAGTAATATATGCCTCGTCCCCACCCCCGATCCCCGACGGGGACCCATAGCCCGGCCCCATCCCCGCCCCCGATTGGGGATCCCCGACCCCGAAAAATCCCCGGTGGTTTTTTTTTTTTTTTTATATGTAAAAATCTGTAAATGGATTAAAATATTCAATAAATCAATAAATCAACATACAAAACATCCATTTACAAAACATCCTAAAGCAACAAACTAAATATCAATAAACATCCATTTACATCCTGTAGCAGCATCCTGAAAATTCAGCTTCAATAAATCAATAAATCAACATACAAAACATCCATTTACAAAACATCCTGAAGCAACATACAAAACATCAATAAACATCCATTTACATCCTGTAGCAACATCCTGAAAATTCAGCTTCAATAAATCAATAAATCAACATACAAAACATCCCGTAGCAACATACAAAACATCCATTTACAAAACATCCTGAAGCAACATACAAAACATCAATAAACTTCCATTTACATCCTGTAGCAACATCTTGAAAATTCAGCTTCAATAAATCAATAAATCAACATACAAAACATCCATTTACATCCTGAAAATTCAGCATCCATTACATCCTGTAGCAACATTCTGAAAATTCAACATCCATTACATCTTGAAAATTCAGCAGCCCATACACAACCCACACACAAAACATCCTGTAGCAACAAAATAGCACAAACAAAACATCTGTCCAGCAGCCCACACACAAGAAAATTCAACAAGTAGCAAAGAGAATAATTAATCTCAAGCACAACCCGCAAGGGATAGGTTACACAAAAATTGAAATTAAAAAAAAAAAAAAAACATAAAAAATCAAGTCCATTGTTTCTCCGATACCCATACAAACCACACAACTTTCATCATCTCCTTCAACTTGAATTCCTGTTAAATAACAAAAGGAAAAAAATAAATAATTAATACTAATAATAAAATGTAAAAAATGTTAACAATTAAAACAAAAAAGATGACAACTAATACAAAAGTGGCACGTGACTGATCCGACTCGATCTCATCATCATCATATATAGTTGCATAGCCCACCGATTCCAATGTTAAATTTCCTAAAAAGTAAAGAATATAAATTCAGTATTGAAATTATTCCATGGTAATATAAATAACAAAAAGTGAAATAATAATATGTAGATTGGATGAAATAATACCTTTCATCTCTGCACCCCACAATCAACTTTGTGCACACATTAATGCTTGTAATGTGTTTGGATGAAGTCTACTACGATGTGGACTCACCAACCTTCCACTAGTACTAAATGCTGACTCAGAAGTAACAGTGGATACAGGAATAGCTAAAATGTCCCTAGCTATTGCTTGTAAGGTCGGATACTTTGGTCCATTAGCTTTCCACCAATTCAAAACATCAAAACCTGAAGTTCTTAGCAAAACATCATCTTCTAGATAATGGTCCAACTCTGATCTTACATTCTTTATTTTTTTGCTTCTCTTTCTACTAATAAACAAATCAAATTTTGAAAGGGTCTCTGTAACAATTTCTGGATGAGTAGAAGAGTCACCAACAACATCGGTCTCCATACCAATTCGGTGCTGATACTCTTGCAACAAATCATAACAAATATGACGAACCCTATCAACTTCATCTTCAGCTTTGTCTCCATAAAGTTTTTCAAAATAAAACTCCAATACACTCATCTTATACCTAGGATCAAGTACAACTGCAACTCCAATAACACCATGTATCACTAACCAATATTTTTCAAAATTTTCCACCATTTTTGATGCCATTGTTCTGATCACTTCAATTTCACAAGAGAGCCATTGAGACAGTGTCATCCTAATCTCACATAAAGCTGGGAAACAAACATTGGTTGTGGGATACTTTGTACCAGAAAACAACTCTGTGATAGAAAAATTTTTTTAAACCTCTCACTAATCTCTCTAGCAAACTCCTATTCTTGCTCAGTTGGCACAGTCTTATATTGGGGCTCTCTAATTTTCAACCTAGAAAAGACATCCTTATACAATAAGGCTGTCTGAAGCATCAAGTAGTTTGAATTCCACCTAGTTGCACAATCAAGTCCTAATTTCTTAGTATGTGGAATACGCAATTGGTTGACTGTTTCTTCAAATTTTTCTAGTCTTTTTGGTGTTGCTGTCCAATAAGCTACACTCTCTCGAATTTTCTCCACACCAACTCGCATGACATCCAATCCATCTTTCACTATCAAATTCAAAATATGCGCACAGCAACGCATATGAAACAAAGTACCACCCAACAAAAGCGATGAATTACTTAACTTATCCATCAGCATGGTAATCATGGCATCATTTGTGGAACAATTATCAACAGTAACAGTCGAGATTTTTCTATCAATATTCCAGTCCATCATGCACTCAAGCAAAGTATCACAAAGAACTTCTTTTGTGTGGGGACATGGAATATAAATAAACCTAAAATATGATATTTATAAACAAGTATTAATAACATGCAAATTGAACTGAATAAGATAGAATTTTTAAATGATTTGCAAATTTACAAAAATATACCTCAAAATGCGACTGTGCAATGTCCATGAATCATCAATAAAGTGTGCGGTGACAGCCATGAATCCTTTCTTTTGATTGCTAGCCGTCCACATATCAATTGTTATTGCCACCCTACTTTTATTATGCTCTACCAAACTCAATGTCTTCGCCCTCTCATAATCATAAATCTTTAAAATATCACTCTTTATCGTATTTCGAGAAGGCACTTTAAACAATGGTTGAAGTGTTGCTGAATATCGTTTAAAACCAACATGGTCTACGATAGAGAGGGGATATTCATGCAAGATTATGGCATGTGACAATTCTTTCCTAGCAAAATCTTGATAAAAAATATAAGAATTCATTTTTGGACTCTCTCTATTAAAATTGTTAGTTAACACTTTTTGCCTTATGTCCATCACTTTTTTCCTAGTACAACTCTTATGGTGATCATGCAAATGCCTAGTTCTATTTTTTGAATCACCTCCAAGATGCTTATTACAATAATTACATATTGCCTTCCACACCCCATTGACTTGTTTTTTAAAATGTTCCCACATAACACTAGGTTTTCTTTTAGTTACTCCACAAGTAGTATTAGACTCTTCTTCTAAATCAATAACATTTTGATTAGAGAGGGGAGACGGTGAGATCGTAGGTGAGTTTGTAGCTGGCGATGAATGTTGTGACGTGTCACTCTCAAATGGTACTTGAGAGTTAACGGGTACTTGAGAATTAACGGGTACTTCAGAGTTAACTGGTGCTTGAGAGTTAACATTTGACATTTTTAACCTTTATAAAAATAATATAGATTGAATTAATATTAACAGAGGTAACATAAAAGTAGATTACTGGAACTAAGAAACAAATTAATAATAACTAATAACATGGATTGAATTAATGCAACTGAGAAACAAATTAACTAAAAGAGCTAAAGACATTACCCAACAAAAAGAAGAATAGCCATAAACAATAAAATAGATCACAAAAACTGCATAAATCTGCAGAACACTGAGAGTTTATAATTGAGAATCCAAGAAAAAACTAGCCACAAGCTGAAAATAAGCAGAACAGAACATCATATAGGAAGTCAAAAAATAAGTGATAAGCATATAAACAGTTGAGAAAGAGCAGAATGGGACTCATGGTTCTTAACAGTAAATGGTTGATAAAAAGCAATAAGGACTTTTTTTGTTATCATCACTAATACACTATCATTACTGCAAAGGAAAATTTTAACAGGGAAAGCTGTACAACTTGAGAAAGGCTAATGAAATGTTTGCTCCATCACACCATTGACAATAACTATGTCCTGCATGTTACATCCTATCATACTGCTTACATTCACTATTTACATGATTGGTTATGCAAAACACCACACAAACAAACAACTGTAGCATGCTCATAAACACAAATAATAAAAATTTCAAGGTACCAAAAGTTAAGAGATCCAAAGATTAGCTTTCATTACCTATCAAACAACTGTACCAAAAGTTAATAAAAATTTCACTATTTACAATAATTTCGTTTTTCATAAAGAGAATGGCTTTCTTTAGACACATCCACCTAAAAGAGATCCAAAGACAAAGAACACAATGACAAAAAAAGAAAGGAATCACAAAACTTGCCACTTTAGCTATCATTTCAATGTGGATTTGGCTCAACTATTGATAAGAGAACTCCAAAACATGGTCCATATATTACTATGTCAATATTATTATTAAAAAATAAATAAATTGATCAAATAAAATCAACCACTCTACAGAGCTTAAGTGGTTGGTAGGTTAGGAACAATAAGTTTACAGATAAAAAGGTCCAATGAAATTTTTATAACAGATTTCACTATCTGATATGTATAATTAAAATTTATTTTACAAAATTAGTTTTATATTGATTCTCTGTCTATAAACTTACTATCAAGAAAAGAATGCCAAATAGAATGGATTCCCAATCAAAGGTAATCTCAACCAACTTTACATGGAATTTTAAGGTACAGATGGGGTACTTTGTCCCCCAATGTTGGGAGATCAACAGAGTTAAAGGTGCTTCACTTTTTTGGTTGAAAAATCCAAAGCTAGAGTGTTACAATGATAAGATACTTTTTTGGGAGATCAACAGAGTTAAAGGTACTTTATCTCCATTTTTCATCATAATTTGAATTTAAAATTCTCTGTTAGTGTGTTACAATGATAAGATAGAGACTTGGAATAAAGATTAGGAATAGAAAATCCAAAGCCCATTTCTATTTGCTCTCTCCTAAGTTTGGAATTCGAATTGAAGAGTCTAATTTACTGATTAGATAGTGCCATACTAAATTTTTTTCACAAATTGAAGTCATCAATTTAATTACCACAAGCAAATCCAAATTTAAATTTAATCAAAAAATCCGATTCAATATTAAGTTTGTCAACATATTTTGTCAACATATTAATCTTCACATAATTAACAAATTAATTATGTTAACTTTCAACTTTCAACAAATTAACAAATTAACAATTCAACTACAAACAGATATCTTCAACATCATCATCTTCAATAATGAACAATGAACAATAATTCCCACACACAGAATAACATCATCAAATCATCATCTTCAATAACATATAAAGGCCAAGTTTGGGAAGACTAAATAAGTGCACTTTTTGTCTTTTTTGACTAAAAAATTGAGGTTGAAAATATGGATGTTTAGGTTAACTTTTTGACTTTTTATGGAAAAATGTGTAATAAAAAATTGTGAAAATTGATTTTTAGAGGAAAATTTGAATTGGGAGTTGTGCAGCCGTAATTGTTGACTTTTGGTGAATAGTGTTAACTTTTAAACTTTTTAAGTAACTTTTTGGCTTTTTGGCTTTTTGGATTATTTGGGAGTACCCAAACAAGGCCAAAATAAACAGATTTAAACAGATAAACAGAGGTTGAAGAAATATATAAACAGATATATATATATATATAAAATAAATAAATTTAGAGAAAAAAAAAAAAAAAAAAACAGAGGCTGAAGAAACAGATCTATACACTCAGATATACAGATCTATACACTCATATATATATATAATATACATATATGTAAACCCTAGATCGAAATCCCTAGAGAGAGAGAGAGATACCTAAACAGAGAGAGCAGCGACGGAGGAGCGGCAGTGAGGGAGGATCGTCGGTGAGGAGGGAGGCACGGCAGTGACAGATGAAAGAGAGAGAGAGAGACCAGTGGCGAGCGAGCGAGAGAGAGAGAGGAGCGCCGTGTGTGAGTGAGAGGCTCGGTGGTGACGGAGGATCGCCGGTGAGGAGAGAGACGCGGCGGTGACAGATGAAAGAGAGAGGCAGAGACCAGTGGCGAGCGAGAGAGAGAGAGGAGCGCCGTGTGAGTGAGAGGCAGAGGCTGAGTGTGTGTTTGTGTCTCTGTGTCAAACCCTAACAAATACAAGCATATATATATCCAGGGACAAAACGGTAATTTCACCTCGGGGATTAAGCGGGCGGGGCTGGGGCCGGGCCAGGTCCGGGTCTGAAACACCTATCCTCGTTCCCGGCCCGGATATCATCGGGGATGAATTTTTGGATACCATCCCCGGCCCGTAGGGGATATTTTTTGGTGAATAACCACTGAATTCGGGGTCGGGAGGCGGGTCACCATCGGGCCGGTTTCAGATTGCCATCCCTAATCATATGATCCATAGAATCAAAATAGGTCAGCTGTGCACATAGGCCAAACCAGGGGGGTAAAGTGAAATTTGTCCTATAATTATGGCAAGTAAGGTTGATTTGCAAGCCAGCTATGCTTTTTTGAATTTTTTCCTTTTAGTGTTTTTTAGTGTTCTATCCCCCTTTTTTCCTTTTTAGTTATAATGTATTTCAGATTAACGTGTGAGATGCATCTAATTTTTCTCTCGACATTTAGGTGCCACAGACAAGTGCCCCACCTCCTACTATAGCCATTCAAGCTCCTGCAGTGACCTCAGCAGTGTGAGTCTTAAATTTTTCCATGGCACTAATATGAAAAATATTTCTTAACAGTTATTTATTTTTCATTTGTTGGAATATATTTCTCATTATGATTATCTCCACTCCACAGCCCTGCGGCTGTCTCCTCACCTGCACCAGCACCAGCTCCAGTTCCAGCTCCTGACTCTTCAGTTATTGCTGTGTAAGTTTTTTTTTCCCTTTTTTCTTACTTAACTTGTGAAGTGTGCATTTCCATCTCATATTGTCAATTTGTTTTATTTGGAGAATTCCTGCACAGGCTTCACCTCTTTCACTGATAGTCAATAATGCATGTTGAACCAGGTCAGAGTCTGGTGTTTATGATCAAGCAGCATCGAACCTGGTTGCTGGTAGTAATCTTGAGGGAACAATTCAGCAAATTCTTGACATGGGTGGAGGGATTTGGGATAGGGATACTGTTGTTCGTGCTCTTCGAGCTGCTTTCAACAACCCAGAGAGAGCTGTTGAATATTTATATTCTGTAAGTGTGTTCGCATCTGCTTGATCCTTTGGTATGTCCATTTCAGTTGGAAGTAATGTTTAAAGAGACATTGGTTGGAGAGTTTATTCTGTCATTAACATTCAAATACAGTATACTTAATTGGAAAATATCAGCAGAGGCTGTGAATTATTTGCCTCAGGAAAATTATTGCAAATGGGAATCCACTTAATTTTGTTATAATGTTTTTGTTAGACGAGGCATGAGTCTGGCATAATGTTCTGTCTTTTGTTAAAATGACTAGTAGTCTCATGACTCTCAGCTTGTATAATGCATGGGAATAATATGGAGGGAAAAGAAAATAAAAATGAAATTGTGGGGCGCACGACTATTTCTCATGACTCTATTCCTTAAATAAATAAATAAATAGGAAAAGACCTAATGATTCTGTCTTTTCTCCTCTCTCTCTCTCTCTCAGCTATATTTCACATTTACAAGGGGAGAAAAGGGAGGGTAAGGTTAGGCCATACACTCTCTGTCTTGATATGGAGAAACTGGATGTGTATGGAGTTATGAGTTTAAAAACATATTAGGGAAAGATAAAATATAAAAAGACAATAGGCATTGGCAATGAGCCTGTAAAAGTTGATCAGGTGGTCAGAGGTTCATCAGAACACGTCAGAGGCACCATAGATCCAGTGATTAGGAAAGAGATAGTGCAGTCCAATCCAGAAGAGAAGGAGCTAGTGGTGAACCATAACTCAAAAATTACAATGCTCAAGTGAAAACATCAATCTTAGGTGAAATCTTTAATTAAATGTAATGGCAATTCCATATCTATAGGGAAGTGATTAGGCTGTGTTAGGATTTAGATAGACCATTAGGATTGTCTCTTGATGAGGCGCCTTAGGCAGCTTGACTCATGCGGGTTGTGGTGCCTTGGAGAAACCTCCTTCTCTAGCTTTGAGTCACAAATCCCAAAGAATACCACGGTGGGTGCCAAAGGATTCAACATGCCTAGGCTTTGCCTCTTGGCTATGTTTATGAGCTTGCGGGGCAACTTCCACGATGATGAAGGATTAGCTGTATAATCACTGCAGTCAAGTAATGTGGTGCTTGGTATGAACACTGCAACAATGAAGTCCATAAGACCGCCTATATATACTCCTGACTCCCACAGGGGGTTAGATTAGTGAGCTTCATAATAATGAGGTGTAGAATCTAAGCAAACGAAGTGCTGTTGTTTTTGTAAACCTGTTCATCATGACCGAACATGTGGGCCATACACATGGACTTAGGCACCTGCTGACATGTATAGGTCTACATGCCAACATGTAAGGCACAACTCATTGCTTACATGTTTATAACACATTGCATGTTAGGAAGTATCTACAGAGAAGAATTGGGAAGAGATCACATTTGTTATCCTGCAGATATGTTTTTTTAATTCATATGCTTTATTTACATTTAACTGTGAAGAGTGAGAGACATTTTGGAACATAAATGCGGGTGGGGAGATTATTGTGTAATTTTTATTTATTTATTTACTATTCCTCATAATAGAACTTAGTTGCCTGTACCATCATATTCTGCTAGTTAATAATTTTCATTTAGGAATCACTCATTTTGAAAGATGTACTCATATTTCCAGACTGGTGGCTGGTGAACTTAAAGATGGTGTGATGACATAACTGATAATAGAGAATGAATAGAAATCTTGTCTAGCTTAATCAATCAACGGAGTACAATTATATAAGCTAATAGAATACAAATCCTAACAACCTAAAGGACCAAACTATCCTTAATGAACAATATAAATTACAAATTCACACCCCCCCTCAAACTGAGGATGCGAGTGCAGAAAGCATTGAAAGTTTGTCAAGAAGAAAACGAAAACGAGCAATAGTGTGAGTCTTCGTAAAAAAATCAGCCAACTGAAGAGAAGAGGGAACGAAAGGGAGAGTAATGGTACCAGTCTGAAGATGCTGTTTGACAAAGTGACAATCTATTTCAACATGCTTGGTCCGCTCATGGAAGACTGAATTATGGGCAAAATCTGGACAACATTCTGATTATCACAATACAACGGAGTCGGATCAGAAAGAGAGACACCCATATTAGAAAGAAGCCACCGAAGCCGAACGATCTTGGAGGTAGCATGAGCCATGGCACGATACTCAGCCTTAGCGGTGGAACGAGCAACAACAAACTGTTTCTTACTCTTCCAGGATATGAGAGAATCGCCGAGGAAAACATAAAGACCAGAAGTGGATTTACGATCAGAGATGTTACCTGCCCAATTAGCGTCAGCATAGGCACGAAGAGTCAAGTCCGAAGAAGCAGATAACAGCAAACATTGTAACAAAGTACCACGAAGGTAGCGCAGTGTACGGAGTAAGGCAGTCCAATGTGTGGAACGAGGAGCAGAAACAAACTAACTGAGAATGTGCACAACATAGGAGATATCCGGACGAGCAACGGTGAGATAACCAAGGCACCCAACCAACTCGCGATACATAGTGGGATCCTCAAGGAACGCCATCAGAAGCCGAAAACTTAGCATGCAACTCAAGAGGAGTGTTAACAATTTTGTCATCAGTGAGATTGGCACGAGAAAGAATATCACGAGCATATTTAGTCTGAGAGAGAAGATATCGAGTAGGAGAAGTAGCAACCTCAATACTAAGAAAATACCAACGAGGGCCCAAATTCTTCATCTCGAACTCCTGAAACAACTGATGCTTAACCTCCTCAATAGTACTATAATCAGAACCAGTAATGATCATATCATCCACATATAAGAGAAGGAGAACGAGGCCAATAGCAGTGCGCCGAATAAAGAGAGCACAATCATGATGACTAGGGCGAAAACCAAGTTGAAGAGCAACAGAGTGAAAGCGCTCATACCAAGCCTGATGAGACTGCTTGAGACCATATAAAGCACGGCGAAGACGACAAACAACACCAGGAGGGGAGAGAGACCCGGTGGATCAGTAAGATGCCCATTCAGAAAAGCATTTTTGACATCGAGTTGAAACAAAGGCCAGTGATAGGTAGCAGAAATAGAGATAAGAGTGCGAACAGTAGTCATCTTGGCAACAGGGGCAAAAGTCTCATCGTAATCAATCCCATACTCCTGAGAAAAGCCCTGGGCAATCAAACGAGCTTTGTACCGTTCCAAAGAACCATCAGAAAGGGTTTTGACCTTATAGACCCATTTACATCCTACAATATTCTTGTCAGCAAGTAATGGAACCAAATCGCAAGTCTGAGTGTCAGCTAAAGCAGTTAACTCGTCATTCATGGCCGCAATCCAATTAGGATCATGACAAGCTTCCTTGTAGGACCTAGGCTCAAAATAAGTATGAAGACAAGAAAGAAAAGATTAATAGAAAAGGGAAAAACATGTATTACCAAAACCATACCAGTTCGGAGGATGACGGTCTCGCTTTGGAAAGCGATGTGCAAAAAGCGATATGCAAGAGGAGCGGGATCCAAAGAAACAGTGAGAGGGACAGGAGAGCTAAGGATAGGCGAGCTCGGAAGTGCGTTGCGGCGCTGATAAACAAGAAGAGGAGCAGGGGAAGCGAGAGCAGGAGAGGAAGTGCCTGGCGAGGTAGTAGAAGTGCTAGGAAGAGGCAAAGTAGAGACCTCAAGATCAGAAACAAACTCATCGGGAGAAACATCAAGAGGAAATGGATCAACATGAACCAATTCATCCTTGGTAATAGGGACGGGTGGAAGGTATAGTGTAGTAGGGTAGTTTTTCTAAAAAGGTGACATGCCTAGACACATATAGCTTTTTGGTGGTAGGATCATAGCACCGATAACCTTTCTGAGTAATGCTATACCCTAAAAAGACACATAGGACACAACGAGAACTAAGCTTAGAGCGCTTACAATTAAAACTAAGCTGACAATTAAAACATTAATTATACAATTATATATACAATATATATAAACATACTAAAAAAAAGTCCATATTTTACTAAAATAATAATATCTACTACCACTATTATATAAATATACTATCTATAGTTAAGTATTATTTACATTTATATTTTTTAAATATATAAATAGCATATTTCTCTTATTTTTTATACATAATTTTATATTATTTAATATATAAATAATAAATATTGAAGGAGCCAGCTAACGAGCCGAGCTTTAGAATGTTTGGGCTTGTTTATTAAAAATTTAACGAGCTCGAGCTCGAGCTTGAACGGCAAAAAAAATTAACGAACCGAATTCAAACGAGCTCTTACTGAGCCGAGCTCGAGCTTGTTCATGAACGGCTCTGTTCATTTGCAGCCCAAACACACTAAAGCTAAGCTCGGCTCGTTTGCAGCCCTAACTATAGGGGAAGGACCTCAAATATCAGTATGAACCAAATGAAAAGGGAGAAGAAGAAATAAAACTACTTTGCCTTTGTTTGGGAAGTGGGTTGGCTTTTTGGCTTTTTTGGCTATTTTAGCTTGGGCTAAAAAGTTTGGTTTGGGAAGGGTTTTTTGACTTTTTGGATTTTTTGACTTTTTTTGTGAGAGGAGAGTAATGATTATGGGTTGAATGTGATGTTTTGTTTGTTGCGGCTAAAATAGCCTATTTTGTCTTTTGTGGCTATTTTAGCCCCAAACCTCCTTGCCAAACGGAGCCTTTTATTAAAAGGAAAAGCAGACATTTTAGCCAGTTTACAATCTCGACGCTCAGAAATATTATCAATGGGAAAACTGCCTAAATGTCCATACCGAACTAACATCCTTAAACGGTCACTTGACAGATGACCTCACATAGAATGCCAAATATAAAATAAAGAGGACTTATTATTTAAACAAAAACAAGACAATGCAGTAGAAGACACTTCTGGAGGAACATGCAAGCTGTCTAAGATATACAGTTCTCCAACTCTATGCCCGATCCCAATCTGTCTCTTGGATACCCCTGCACAACACAATGAGAAGAAGGGTGAACAACATCAAAATCAGAATCAGATAATTGAGTAATAGAAATAAGACTGAGTGAAAGGTGAGGCACATAAAATACAGGAGAAAGAGACGAATGGGAAGAGGAAATAGAACCAATAGAGTGTACAGGCATAGAAGAACCATTAGCAATAGCAATAGTGATAGAAGAAGATGGGGAGACACAATTACTAAGGAGAGATGCAACATGAGTCATATGATGTGAACGATTAAAATCTAAAATCCACGAAGTGTGGATATTACCTAAAGAAGATGAACCACACAAACCTAACTGAGTGGTAGTCATAGCAGAGGCCTGGGACGAAAGGTTTGGATTAGCCACCATAAAAGACTTGAACTGCTCAAACATAGACTACATATTGGAAGACGGCCCATTCTCAGAAGCTGGTGCAGAAAAGACGGCAGATGAGCGAGATCCCGAAGATGGCGGCTTAGAGGATAGTGAACCATATGAACGACCCTTGGGCTGCAAAAGTTTAGGACAAGCATGTTTCCAATGGCCTCACTGGTGATAGAAGCTGCACTCATCCATGGAAACCCGAGACTTGGGCTTTGCAATAACCTGAAATAAATGAGATGGTGGGGTAGGCAAGAGTGGAGAAGTGACAAAAACCGATTGGGAGGCAGGGACACCATGAGCCACCTTAAACTGAGTTTCTTCCGCAATAAGCTCATGGATAGTACCATCAACAAAAGGTAAGGGGGACCGATGAAGAATAGCTCCCCGAAGTGGCTCAAATTGATCACGAAGGGCCATAAGAAACTGAACAAGACGTTGCTTTTCCCGATACTTGGTATAACTGTCAAGTAACTGCAAATCTGATGGTTCCATTAAAGCAAGCTAATCCCAATAAGTTGTCATCTCATTGTAGAACTCCTGAATGGACTTATCTTTTTGACTAGCACTGCGAATAGACATCTCAAGTTCATACTGTTTTGCAAAGTTAGACTCAAGATACATAGTTTTCAAATAGTCCCAAACTTGTTTAGAAGTAGAATACTTGGAAAAATTGATATACCAATGGTAGTTTGAACTGAATTATGAAACCAAGTAAGAATTTGTGCATTTTCCTTATCCCATGTAGAAATAGCAGCCTCAGTTTCTTTGGATTCTATAGGTCTAATAGTTACACCAATAACATAGTTCCACATGCCTTTACCCATTATAAAATTCTTCATTGCATGAGACCAATAAGAATAATTGGTACCATCTTAGTAGTGATAGCTTGCAGTTTATCCTCAGCCATATTTCTAAAATTCAATTCATTATTCCAACACTTACCAACAAATAGCCCTCAAATTTTCCTCTAAATACAATCTCTATATCTCACCAAATGCTCATAAATAACAACTCAAATCAATAGAGGAAGTGAACAGTACCAGAGAAAGAAGTCTGGAGACGCAGTTTACCAACACAACCGTGGGTTTCGAACACAAAATTCCAAGTAAACCCTAGTACATGATCAAACCACTCTGAAGGCTGAAGAGGGAGAAAGTCACGAAGCACTTGCAAGAAGAGAGATGATCGATGATGCCAGAGAAGTCTGGAGACAGACCTGCGATACACTGGGATGGACAGAAACGATGCCTGTGATGCTCTGCGATGCGAGAGAGTGACAGACGAACCACTTGCAAGAAGAGAGATGATCGATGATCCAAGAGAAGTCTGGAGACAGACCTGCGATGCACTGTGATGGACAGAAACGATGCCTGCGATGCGAGAGAGAGACAGTAGCAGATCTGCGATGCACTGGGATGGACAGAAACGATGCCTGTGATGCGAAAGAGAACCTTGCGACGCGAGAGAGACAGAAGCAGACCTGTGATGTGCAACTTCTGGTGCCAAGAATAACCTAGGTTCAATCGCAACTTTGCTCTGATACCATGATAATAGAGAATGAATAGAAATCTTGTCTAGTTTAATCAATCAACTGAGTACAATTATATAAGCTAATAGAATACAAACCCTAACAGCCTAAAGGACCAAACTATCCTTAATGAACAATATAAATTACCAATTCACAATAACAACCTACTATTTGGGTTGTATTTGGGTGGGAGGTGGACTGATTTGGTGCCAGTTTGTATGATGTGATTCACAATGACTGAGTTTGATTCAGCATGTCTCAGTTTAACTACTTCGTATTATTAACTAAAATATTTTATTTGCCTGGCTTTTTTAAGTTTTGATTTTGAAGATTGCACTAAGCATTGCAAATGAGAATTTGGCATATTAGGACTAATATGCCTAAAATGAATAATCTATAATATCACACAAAGCTAAGTGCCTTCGATCTTCCATTCCGTCTTTGATATTGGAATTCATGGATACTTTTGATTTATTTCGAGAACTAAAGCAGTCTCTTATCACTTGAATTACCACCCCAAGATCTTTTAACAAAAAATTTAGAGGTTGTACTATTCTAGTTATTGGTGTCTTTATGTTGTAATTTTTTTTTTTTTTTTATATTAGGGTATACCTGAGCAAGCTGAAGTTCCACCTGTGGCCCGAGCCCCAGCGACTGGGCTCGCTGCAAATCCTGCAGCTCAGCCTCCACAACCAGCACAACCAGCACCTGTTCCTGCTAGTGGACCCAACGCTAATCCGTTGGATCTCTTTCCCCAGGTATGTATAGTCATTATTAACTGAATTTGTTGGAAATTATATGGGTGATGACTAGATATTTTCTGGCAATAGGGTCTACCAAACATGGGTTCAAATGCTGCTGGCGCAGGCACACTCGATTTTCTACGCAACAGTCAACAGGTAGGTACTCCTCTCTGTGTGCATCTGTGCTCGCGCACACATGCATATGTTGTGTATCACATTATAAACATTTTGCTTCCCTGTTTCAGTTCCAAGCCCTGCGAGCTATGGTCCAGGCTAATCCACAAATCTTGCAGGTTCTTAACAACTGCTCTGCAGCTGCTCTCTTCGTAGTTTGTTAACAAAATTTTATGCATGCTATGATCTCTTTTTCTTTTTTAATTAAAGGGCTTTTTATTGTTCTCTTCTTGTTGACAGCCCATGCTTCAGGAGCTGGGGAAGCAAAACCCTCACCTGATGAGGCTTATTCAGGAGCACCAGGCTGATTTCCTTCGTCTGATCAATGAACCTGTTGAAGGTGGAGAAGGGTAGGTTCTCAAGTTGGTTTCAAACTCTTTTTTTTTTTGGTAGTTATAACGGTTTACATTGCTAATTTAAGTTGTTATGTGTTATTAGGAACATACTGGGGCAGCTTTCTGCAGCAATGCCACAGGCTGTAACAGTTACTCCCGAGGAGCGAGAAGCCATAGAACGGGTATTTGCACTTCCTAACCTTTATTCAGATTGGATGTGCCTACTGTGATCCTTTTGTAGAGGGTTTTTGGCGTAGTTACTAAATTCTCTCACTTCTTGAAAATTTCTTGAATTTATCCCTAAACTTTCATTTCATTATATGAACAAATCCCAAATTTATCTTGTATATTTTAATAATTCTTGAATTTTATATATCTCTCAAATATTATAAATAATATTCGTATTAGTTATCAAAGGTTTTAAAGGCAAATGCATTACATAAGACGTTTAACCCCTCATGGGGTGAGGCGTAAGCCTTCAGGCGTTGAGGGTTAAGCATTTCAAATTTCAAATTTTTATATTTAGTAAATAATTTAAATATTTTAAAACAATAAATAAATACATCAAAATTAAATATAAAGGGGTAATTACTTTTTTTCACTGCAGAGAAGGAAGCTTTGCTTTATTGAAATTTGAAAGTGAAATTGGTATTTTCAACTTTAGTGATTAAGTTTCTCACTAAGCATTAACTTTGTATTTTTTTCTTGATTGGTCATTTACTTAATTTTTCCTATAAAATATAGTTGCAAAATGAGGTTTATTTTTTATTTTTTACTTTTTTATATTTAAATCATTTACTAGACTAAGTTTAACAAGAGCCTAAGGTAATATGCTTACTCCTCACATACTTATGCTTAAAAGGTGTACAAGACGCACCTAAGGCACATGTCTCAAGGCTATGTGCGCAAGCCTTTGGGGAGTAAAGCCTAAAAATCAAAGTCTTGAGGTGTTTTGCCTTAGCCTCGCCTCAAGGCGAGCATCGAGGCGAACCTTAAAATAAAGCCTTTAAAACTTTGCTAGTTATGAAGAAATTATTCAAGATAACTATAGATCGAGGGCTCATCTTTTTAGGGTTTTCATTCACAATTTTTTGTAATAAAAGTTTTTAGAAAATTTTCCCAAACAATCACCAATATTTTCTTGAGTAACCCATGAATCACGAATGATTTCAACTGAATAATTCTTGAATACTTAAATTGTTACCATGGTTTTGAGTTTTTTTTTTTTAATGATTTCTGTTGATTACAATCATTTAGATTTTCTTAATTAGTTTGTTTTCATATGGGAGGATGGCAATCACTAGAAGTATTTCAGTCCTGAATAGTAATAGTAGAGAAAATTAAGCAGGTGGGATGATGGCAGTCACTGCCTTCGGTGATTTCAAGTGTATGGATTTTGGATTAAATGCTAGATTGACTAAAAGCCTAAAACTTCAACCTTATGTGCTGGTTAGTAAAACTGGGGTTTTAGCACTAACAAGTTTCAGTCCTGAATTACTACTTAAAAATTAAGCACCTAAAATTTTAGAAGTTGAAAACTTGGTAAAATTTTTAAGTTCAGATTGAACTTTTGAAACCACAATACATTGCATTCTGCATATTCAGCTGTTAGTGAAACCACAGTTGAGGGAGCTCTGAAATTTTCAGTTTTCAGCTAGTAGGATATTATCAAACGGTTCAGAAATAGTTTTCAATCCAGTTGAGCATCTTTAGGACCCTTTCATGGGAAGTCACTTAAGTTACTAATCTCGATGCAAAGCTCAAATCAATATTAATTATAATTTCTGAATTTTTTTTTTTTCGATTGTGATTTTTGCTTTGAATTATTGTTTTTTGGATTCATTTATGGAGGTGAACTCAGATGATGGCTTGTGGCCTTTACTTGAAGATCGCTGATACTTCCTCTTGACTTGTAATTTAAATTTTTTGACATTAGTTTATAATGGTAATTCTTTCCTCCCCTTGTTTCAGCTCGAAGCAATGGGTTTTGATCGGGCAATTGTACTGGAGGTGTTCTTTGCCTGCAACAAGAATGAGGAGCTGGCTGCCAACTACCTTTTGGATCACATGCATGAATTTGAAGACTGATCGAGCAATTATCTTTCTTCTCCATAGTTCTTCTCACTTGTTATCTATTTTCTTTTTTCTTTTTTCTTTTTCTTTTGTTGGCTTACTCTTTTCTGAATTCATATACTTCATCCCCAACCCTAGATTTGAGTTTTATAATGTTAGTACTGGAGAGGACTTGATTGTCAATATGTGTAACTACTGTCATGCTTCCCTACTTGTCTTCCTCAGTACCTACCCTCCCTTGTCAGGATCTATTACAGTTTCTATACATAGTAGGCTTGTTGGCCTGTTTAATTGTGCAATATCCTCTTCTTTTTTTTGGCATATTAGGCATATATGGCTTCAATGATGGTTGTGGAGTTGTTTTATACTAGTGATTATGTTGGATCTTGGTGATGGTGGTGGTGGTTCTGTCATCGGAAGATAAATCCTTAGATGGGGAAGATTTGAGATAGGAATTGCAGTTTATCTTGTGTGGAGTCAAAAGGGTTAGAGACTGGTGGCCTAATTCCTTCTTGAAAGAGGACGTTGGGACTCCACATGAATGAAGTTACGAATGTGAGTTAGGTTAATTTATGTTCTGAATTTTGAAGTTTGGTTTGATTTTCCATAGTCAAGCCATGCACAGCCCTTTCAAGTTACATGTAGTTGAACATGAACAAAGCATGTGAATGGACTGGCCTATGAAGGCGATTGATAAATTTGTGAACAGAATGAGGAATGATCTGATAGCTAATTGAGTAGCGGTCTACTACATACTTGATCCCTTTCTTTTATAGGAAGCAATGATTTTAGGGAGGGCTTTAGGGCTAGTATAGTACTTACCTCTAATGCTTTTCCTATCAAGTATTTCTTTTCATCTCAGTTGATATGATCCTACAATTGACAGGAGAAAGTAAACGAGAATAGTTAGACCACCTTAGAGTACTAAATGATTTGTGTTTATTCTTGTCTATTGTGTTAATTTAGTCATTGTAGTTCTAATTGTATCAATTTTATCTTTTAATTTTTCACTCTATGTTAATATATTTCAATTGATAATACCAGGCAAGATATTGGACACAAATCAAGAGAAAATTTTGAAATTAGGAACTTTTAATTGCACCCCATAAAAATTATTGGACATCGTATCCCCAAATTTAACTTTTGTTGATTTTTATTAAAGACTAATTAATCCCAACCTTGTCCTTAGTCAGCGATGTCACTCCACTTCCACCATTGCTTGGTACCCCTTCCCCTCATCTCTGTTTGGTTTTTGTTTTTGTTTTTGTTTGGTTGTTTTTTTTTTTTTTTTTTTTTGGGATAAGCAAGTCATATTATAACCAAAAAGAAAGATATACAATGAAGTTCAATACACATCTTTTGTAGGGAGAATAAACATAAACAAAAACAGAACTACCCTCTCAAAAGAAACAAACTAAGCCTATAGACGACAAACAAAACATACACAACAAAGGATTCAAAATTTTCCTCTAGCACTCTTCAAGTAATGAAGTTTTGCTTTAAGTTTTCTTCTGTTATCCTCCTTTGTAGTCTCCCCATTAATGGGATCACTTAGAGATGGACTCCCTCTACTTTTTAGGCTCTTCGTTTGACACAACAA
Source organism: Camellia granthamiana (assembly GCA_036172215.1). NCBI lineage: Eukaryota > Viridiplantae > Streptophyta > Magnoliopsida > Ericales > Theaceae > Camellia > Camellia granthamiana. Next base: position 152,411,738 of record CM069904.1, read on the forward strand.
CTCTTGATTTAATTCTCCATTCCCCAACTCTCCCATATCACATGATTCAAGGACATCAAAAGTATTAGATGTTGATGGAGTGAAACGCTGCAGCTCTCCCTCTCATCTCTGTTGTCGATGTTACCTTTGCTATTGCTTGTTGCCCCTTCCCTTTCCCTTTCCAACCTTTCCAACCCCTCGCATTCTCTCTCATTGCCCCTTACCATTCCCTCTTCAAACCCTAACCCTTTTCCTTCCTCAAAACCACTTTAGCTCCTTTCATCATCCCTTGTGCGCTACTTAGCCCCTCCCTCACCTTTGCGAATCATCTCATTGTGACTTCTTTTTCTTCTTTAAAACCTTAGAGGTCTTTCATCATTCTTCTTCTTCTTCTTGACCTCTCTCTCTTGTAGTGAAGGACTACAGGAGTAGTGAGGGTGAAGATCGTAGGAAGAGCTAGAGGTAGCAATTGGAGGTGAAAAGAGGCTGAAAGGTGGCAATGAAAGCTGGGGTGCGTGAGGAGGTGGTTGGGTGGCTACTTGAGGTGGTGACTGAGGCGACTGAAAGGTGAAGATGGTGAAATGGATTTTAGATCTCTGTCCCTTTAGGTAATTTGACTTGGGGGTTTAGTGGGCATTAAAAAAATTATGGAAAGGGGGTGGTTCAATAATTTTTATGGGCTGCATTTAGGGGTTCTTTTTTCGAAATAGATATCAACACTTCAATCATTTTAAAGAGAGTGAACAAATTATTTTGACTTTTGATTTCAATCTAATTTTTAAAAGAGCGTTATTAATAGGACTAAGGCCCCGTTTGGGAACTTACCTTTTTAGCTAAAAAGTCAAAAAGTTATTAAATTAGCCAAAAAGTCAACAACCCATACCAAAAAGTCAAAGATTCTCTTTTCTCTCTACTTTTTGCACATCTTTTCGTAATTAGCCAAAAAGTCATCCCAAACATACAAGTTTTTTTTACCTACATTTTTAGCCAAATAGCCAAAAAGTTACTAAATTAGCATGTTCCCAAACGAGGCCTAAATTGACACAATATCAAAAATTTAAGGGTAAAATTGTTACAATTAGAATTATTATGATTAAATTGACACAATATATATATATGAATATATATCTAAACAATAATAAATTACAATAAAATACTTGTGTATATATCTAAAAGAATAATAATAAATACTCAATTATCTACAATAAATATTAGATATATATCTAAATAATTTGATTTGATTTTAAACTCGAATTATAATTACAAAATTACAAGTCAAATTGTGAAGTAAAATTTGCCTATTTAAAGAAAAAAAATATCGAAACCAGACATTGAAAAAATAAATCAAATCGTGTAATTTGACCTACACCATACCAATTTATTATTTGTTTGATTTTTTTTTCACATAAACCCCACTCATGAATGATTATTTTGAAGAGAGTGACTAGCAATAATCTAATTTTTTATGCGACTTCACTTTTCCACGTCGCATCTTATCTCGTCTCATGTGCTTTCTGCACGAAATCCTACCTAGGAAACAGATCATCAAAATCCATTATGGGGCTCTCTTTCCACTAAATATTTTTTTGGCAAATCTATTTTATTTTTAGAAAAAAGTTAGGCGTGAGTCTCCTATCGCAAATAGTTGGGTCTGAAATATTGGTGCCGTTTAGTAGAGCGGTGAGAAAGTGATTATAATTTATAATTAAACAGTTTATAATTTATAGTTGTGAACATAAACTAATTTTTGATTTATAAATTAAGCTTCTCCTCCCCCACTCAAAGAATAAGTTGATTTTTAACTTACAAAAAGCTATAAGCTGTAGCTTAAATTAAGCTAAAAGTTAAAATAAGTTAGAAATAAGCCCTTCCAAACAGAGTCATTATGTCTTCAAATTAGCTTGTAACGAAATAAAAATTCTTTGCACCAAAAGAACAAGATGGTTTCGTGCTGAGTTTTGCAATTCCTTAGAAAAAGAAAAACATCACAAAAAAGAATTGTTGACCCAAAAAAAAGAACTCTTTGTGTGTGAAGAATTGTTAGACTTAAATATTGAAATGATTTTTGATCAATCACTACGGCTGTGCCTAGTTAATTTTGTAAAGATATTGACATTAATGCTTGCAATACTTATTTGAAAATTTATCAATATTGACATTAGTGCCTTGTTTTTTTTTTTTTTTTTTTTTTTTTTTCTCACAGTTTTAATATATATATTGATAAATTTAAAATTCAAAAATAGCATTAACAAATGTCAGCCCAGACCTAATTACTTAATAGAAGAAACAAAAAGAGATAAGATGATTCACTAAAATCAAAGGTCATTCAAACAATCAGTTGCAGTGGATATGCACAAACATTACTAATCATTGATTAAAAGCAAAATTTTGAGGTGAAGAAAATTCAGTCCTGGTGGGCCTAAGATACCCATGAACAAGTGCACGCGTAATAACCATTGGATCTTGTGGGTTGTGGTTGGTCCCAAAAAACCAAAACAAAAAACAAAAATCAAAAATCAAAAATCAAATAAAGCTACTGTTTGGCAATACTTATTTACAAAATAAAAAGAAAAAAAAAATAACTAAAAAAAAAATCTCAAGTTCAAAGTGTGTGTGTGTGTTTAGTTAGAAAAATATGTAACTTGACAACTTTATGCCGTGTTTGGTTGAAGGATTTGGAAAGGGAAAGAGAAAAGTTAGGTGAAATGTAAATAAAATATATCTATATTTCACCTAGTTTCACACACCTTTTTCCTTTTCCTTTCCAAATCGCTCTCCAAATCCCCCAACCAAACACACCATAAAAGTTTTATCAAATACTCATTTTTTAAATGTACCGAATATTTAGACATGAAATTTAAAATTTTAAATAAATAAACTGTAAATAAATTTTGTCAAACAGAAGCTTTGTGGTGGTGGGTCATCACATAATCCTTAAACCGATGGAAATGATCTTGTGATTTTTAAAAAGAATGCTTCTATTTCGGCTCTTAAATTTTAGCTATGTAAAGCTCCCAAAAAAATTCCTTTTTATATGTTTTTTATTTTATTTTATATATTTATATTTTTTGTAATGCAATGGTGATGGACTACACAACCTTAAAATAATGGTGCAATTTGGTCTAATTTTTTACATTATTATATAGTATTTAAGCTAGCTTCAACTAAGCCAAGCTCCTTAAAAAATGCATGTGCATGTTCCAAATCACAGCATGAGCATGTTTTGAATCTTGAATGATTAGAGCTCCTCTAATGATATGCTAAAAAGCTTTTGTGAAAAAATATTTGAAGTGTAATTATGAGTTCTTTATTGGTTAGTTAAATCTTAAATTTTTTGCTAAATTTGACAAGTCATTTTGTTTCTACTTTTCTCATGATGGACTCACATATGGCATTTTTATTTGATATTTTGAAAATAAAAGAAATATTAGTTGCACTATTAGAGTAACATTGCTAAAATATACCATTTTGAGTTTAGGAAAGTTTATAGTAAATCTCTCTCAACTATAGGTGGTTCTGGTTAAGGTCCAATATCCACTACAATTTTCTTGATTGAATCAAACAAAAAAAAAAAAAAAATTTCTTGTGATTTACTGAGTTAAGGTTTTGGTTAGAAGACGTCTAGCAAATACAAATTTAAAATTAACTTTAGACTAAACGTTACCTCCTCAAGATAGAATTTTCAAGAGTTCTTTTGTATTATAGTGTTTCAAGAATCCTTCTGTATCATAGACCAAAAGTTACTATATTAAAAAGGTCACCGAAATCAAAGGTCTATTTCTGAAGCTGTTGCTTAAATTTTTTTGGGTCAAAAGCACGTAATCGATCCAAAATCAATTTATTCAAATATCACCTACATGTAAACTTGTCACCCATTTATCGAACTATTTGTTCAAATGTCATCTATCTGTATACGTGTCACTATCTATTCACATATATGTTTAATATCACATATTTGTCCACCTCATCGTCATCAACAACTGTAGGAAAAATAAGAAATAATAATGGATTCGGGCATATCTTTCACGCTCAAACCAAATCCATGGATCATGTGGATGAATCACATGCTTCCATTGATGTTTTCGAATAATTTCCAGTAGTGGAGTAGAACTACTAGAGAACTATCTATACTATTCACAATACAAAGGCAGGCGGAATGATTTATGAGAAGAGAGAACGTATTATTTTTGTTGTTTGAAATATAGAACCCAAGGTCTGTTTATATAGAAGAGTTAGGAGACTCATAGGATAGACGTATTATCCAGATAACATCATTCCCATATTAATAATATCTAATTAATAATTATTATTTAATAATTGACAATTATCCATATCAAGATTATCTCATATCTTGCAATATAATTTATTATTTTATTTATATCTCTCTTAATCGGGTCATCCCCACCACGGACGACCCAATTGGATCTGAGTTCTAAACTCGACCCAATTTTCAACAACAATTGTCGCCGATAACTTTTCAACGCATGTCTTTATCACAAAAAATATTAAATTTTGAACTAAATAACATGTAGTTTCATAGGAATAGATTTTTCACCGATTAATCTTATATATTAAAAATATCATCATAAGCATGCCTTACCTATTGTTTGAATATTACTTTCTGTTTTGCAAAATTCAGAGTATGATCGCAATGTTTTACAACTAATAACCAGCTAAAATATTAGTATCTATATCATCCTAAACATGCCTTAACCTATTGTCAAAACACTGTTTTACATACAACAAATAACCCACTAAAATTTTAGTACTCAAGATAGATCATACATAAGTAATCAAACATTGGAATTATATATATAGTGGATGTTACGTGAGTGCGACGGTCACATGTAGAAAACTTTGCACATGAGAGATATTTGAAATTACATCCCCCACTTTTTATTCATATTGTTGTTGTGCGGCCATTACTGAATGGTTGCCATCCATTGGTTTGGGTAGGATAAAGAGAATTATCTTGAGTATTTTTTTTTTTTTTTGGTACTTCTTGTTTGTTATTAAATTATTTTAGTTAAAAAAATCAAAAAACCATTACAAATTATCACATCGTTATTTTTATATTTTTTTACACGTCTTTTTGTAAAATATCAAAACGTCACTAAAATAACAAATTTTTCAAAAGTTACAAAATATGATAATGACTAGTTGTTAAATTATAACTTTTGAATCAAGTGTTAGGTAATGACTGGAGTAATAAGAAAGCGTTGAAAAACATCTGAATCCTTGAGTAAAAGGGTTCGGATCTCAAATTTAGAAAAACACTGAAGTGTTGTGTGCTTAAGTTTGGTCGTTTGGGGACTGACTATTTTAGCCAAAAAGCTAAAAAGCCAACTAAAACTAGTCACATCACCTCTCTACTTTTCTGCACATCTTTTCGTAAAAAGTCAAAAAGTTACTAAAATAGCCTGTTCCCAAACGAGGCCAAGCCTAAAAATTTTATACCCAAGACTTCACCTTAGATTTGACTAGAGGCGGTTCAACCATTATTTTATGTTAAAGCTCAAAAAAAATTTAAAAAAATATTCAGTGTGTTTGATTTGAATTTTTTGAATTAAGTTTTTTGAAAATTAACTTTTTTAATTTTCGTATTTTTTTGTTTTTAGTGAATATTTTTTAAATTTTAAACATTTTTAGATGCACCTGACTTAAATATATCTAAAAAGTAAAAATTTTGTAAAAAAATATTTTTAAAAAATTAATAAATACACAAAAATACAAAAAAATGTACTGAATTCTTATATTTTTTGTATTTTTGGTATTTAGTGAATTTTTAAAAGATTTTTTTTATAATTTTTTTACTTTTTAGGTATATTTATTAGGTGTGTCCAAAAAATAAAAAAATTGCTTAAAATATTAAAAAAATTTAGTAAAAATAAAAAAGCACAGAAAATAAGAAAGTAGAATTTTCTAAAAAGTATTTTTTGAAAAGTGAAAACAAGCAAGGTGAATCATTGCCAAAGGCACCATAAAATTAGGATTTTTTTTCTTTCTTATATTTAGTTAAGATCTCCAAAAATGTTAGGCCACAATTGGGTTTGACCGAATGGCTATAAAAAATCTCATCCCAAATCTAGCCTTAAAATAATCTGAACTTAAAAAAAAAAAAAATTCACCAAAGTTTTTTACAAGTGTTACAAAAAAAAAAAATAAATAAATAAATACGGTCGTTAACAAATAAAATCTGAAATATTTATGTCATAATTGGTTTGGTTTTCAGAAGCTTACTTCAAATTTTTTTTTAAAAAATTAAAAATTAATTTAGTGAAAGAAATAAATTTAAAAAAAAACGCTTATCATTTTTATATAATTTTATCTTTTGAGAGGTTAGAAATAATTTTTAATTTTTTTATTTTATTTTATTAAACTAGTTTCTATTTTTTCAAAAAAAATTGTGAAAAAGAAACCAAACATAGTCTTAATTTCTACAAATTAAATCCTTTTAAACTAGCCTCTATCTGAATCCGAATTACTAAATGCCCATAATGTTAATGGAAAAGCTATTCATAAAAAGCTAAAAGTCAATTAAACAAAGTACTAGTAAAATAGGTGTTTTAAAAACTTGCTTACAACAATTATTAATCCAAATGTTCATCAATGTACAATGTATCCAACTTTTATTCGATCCAACCTAGTTTATTTTATTTTATTTTATTTTTTTGTCCATGTGAAGGAAAGAGGAACTCAGGAATCGATCCTAGGACAATGAGCTGGCTCAAGTGATTTCTTAACCTAATTCTAGTTGTTTGGTTCTAGAAGTTTAAGCTGGCCCCAAACCAAACACCTTCCATTGACATGGCCCAATCTTTCTAGGATTATATTTTATGCTTGGTGCCCTTTCTCATTTCACTTTCCTTTCAATCCAATATGTGGTTCATAAAAGAATGGTCAATTTGAACAATAAAATTCAAACTACTTTTTCTTTCTTTCTTTCTTTCTTTCTTTCTTTTTTTTTTTTAAAAAAAAAGAAGTTAATTATAAGTTTTGTAATATTTTAATCTCTAATATTTAAATTATGCCAATTTAATTCCCAATATATATATATAAAAATGCTTCAATTTTCAAACCTAATTCCATCAATAGACGACATTAAAGTGACAGATAAATGTGTAATTTTAGAGACCAAAATGACACATAACATATTTTGAAGATTAAAAATATAATTTTTTAAAGTGACTTTTCACATTAATTATACAAATTACATAATTCTAGAATAAATTATATATATATATTTAAGTGAGTTTCTACATTAGTACTGACTTTAACAGCATCTATTAACAAAGTTAGGTTGGAATATCAAATTGAAATGCTTTCTATATATTAGAGATAATAATTTAAATATTAAGAACTAAAATAACACAAATAACATATTTTAAATTAAAAATTGTAATTAACCCTTGAAAAAAAGAAAAGAAAAGTCTTAGACAGGCAAATAATGGATGGGTGGTTGGTTCTATTCTTTTTGATGAGCATGATTGAAAAATAGACCCTTCAATAAACATCACCCTCCAAGGACCAACACTCGCAAAATTTCACATCTAAAAAGATTACCACTTTGTGGTTGAACTGTAGTCCTACATTCATTTTTTGGAAGGACCACGTCGGGTTGGATTGGGAAGAATTTTTTTAGTTTTATTTTTTTATTTTTTTGGTTAATTTAGGTTGGGTAAATTAATTTCGTTTGGAAAGAATTTTTTAACTTTCTAAATTTTTTTACTTTTTTGTGGGAAAAAGTATAATGATTATGATATAAACGTGACATTTTATCTTATTAACTTATTGAATTTATTTTATCTTTTTATACTTTTTAATCCCAACCACCTTCGTAAACGGAGATAAAGTTTTCATTTCATTAACAATCCACTCAATGATGAACAAGTGGCTTTTATAGGGAGACACCGATATATGGGATTGGCTTCCCTCCAGTCCGTGATTGGACTGGAGGGTGCTATTGGGCCCGTGGGGGTTTATCATGAGTCTTGTTTTAATAATTCGAACCGTTCAATGTGTAGAACTCGTTAAGTACTATATACCTATAAAAAATCACGTTAATCAGATATCGATAGCTATTTCATCATATCAGATTTCTATAAAGCGTTTATTTTTTCACCATCCATTTTTTTTATACAAAACTGGTTTGATCACGTAACTATTGATATTGATATCAGATCAATATGATTTTTTACAGTTATACAGTACTCGACGAGTTTTATATATTGAACAGTTCAGATTATCAAAATCGGATCCGTGGTGGGCTCTCACGGACCCAACAACATCCTCCAATCCGATCACCGATAGGAGGGAAGCCAAACCCCAATATATTTCCCACAACTAAGGCCCACAATTCTAGTGCCCTAGAGCCTTCAGGGCATGTAATGAAGTGTACAGTCCAACTGCTTGAATTTAAAACATCTCCTCTCTACTTTTTCTACACATAATACAAGAAAAGTCAAAAAGTGCACTTATTCTAAACTTCCCAAACTTGGCCTAAGTAATGTGATATATTTAGGCCTATTTTGGGAAGTGGGTTATAATCCACTTCCCAGATATAACTCACTTCCTCTCTCACAAAAAAGCTGCTTATAAGCTACTTATAAACAGCTTTTCACCAAAAAACTGATTATAATCATCTTCTCAAAATAGACCTTATTTGAATCACATACATTAATAGAAAAGTTGTTTTATATTAATTTTAAACCTAAATTATTAAATTATCAAAATAAAATAATTGTTGAGAGATCCATGACAGAAGATATTAATATCTCATTGTAACCTTATGTATGACAATACTTATCCACCGTAGAGTCGTTAAAATCTGTACTAAAATATAAAAGTAAAAGTACAATTCAATTTTGTGTGTTTGATATATTTGTTAATTAGTACGTCTATAGCTACTCCAATAGACAATTTGTGTATTATAGGATGTGTTATACAAAAGTGGATGCCACTTGATTGTGTAAAATTGGAAGAATAAAATGTCAAATGTATGTGGGATTTCCCCACTATAGAAAATGAAAATTTTTAATATACATCCTTTTAAAAAGGGTGTATTATGTACACTTTTACTTATGTCATTTTCGTTTTTAGTTGTAACTAATTTTCTTCTTTTTTTTTATCAGCAAAAAAATTTTATTGATAGCATCAAAACATACATACATATGGATTACATCAATAAAGTAAAGGCCAAGAGCAAAAAACATCATAGTGTATTCTATCATCCCAACTATGTTGGCACCAAAAGAAATACCAAATCATTTGCTAGCTCAAAGCCGAAGGGTTGGAGAGAGACCAAGCCCAACAAAACAGAACAACACCAAAACAATCTAACAACACTCAACAAACAAAACAAGAAAAAAAATACACCCATAGCAGTAGCTCAAAACTCCTAAACAGCAGCTCATCAGCATACACTAGAATAAATCATGGAAACCACATCCAACACTCCCCCATACCAGAATGAGCTCATGAAGATCCTAAACACCACCTGACTTATTGAAAATTAAACACGAAATCATTGACTAAAAATGAGGCACCCCTGAATTGAGTTTTCATCCAAATTGCTATCCTCGCCTTGATACACTCACACACATCATGAAAATTGAGCTAAACTGCCTTAAACACACACTCATTTCTATATCTCCACACAGACCACAACATTGTTACATTATAATCAATTTTCTTCTTTAGTTATGATATTATTTTAGTTATGACTCATGAGTTCTTTAATTATGTCTAATGTTGTATTTACTTATGATATATATATATATTTTATAGTCAGGACTCAGAAAATTGAAATTATAATATATATATATTTTTAATTATGACTCAGAAAATGATGTACATCATAGAGTTTATATATATATATTATATGCACTGGGGTTCGCTTAGGCCTTGCCACAAGTAACACAAACTTTGTTGATTGACAAAGATAGCAATTCCAATGGGATCTAGATTCTCTCTAACACTTTCTTCATTCAACAGTTGATTTTAGGGTCAATTCAACAACGGGTCATTATCACTAGTTATGACATTTGGATTAACGACTAGATAAATAAAGTATTAAAGAGGATTCTCCTTCGTTCCAATGGAAAAAGGGTACAAACACTTTCGCTGTGGATGCTCTTATAGGTACACCAAATTAAACTAGGATTACTTACACTTTTGTATTATTATACTAAAACTTTGGCCTTTCATTTTAAATTAGATAGTCAACTTCTTAAATTTTTAATTAAATTACAATCACCTGTTTGGTTTTCAATTTCAAAAATAATTTTCTGAGTTTTTAATTCGTATTTTTATATTTTTAATGATTTTTAATCAATTTGTTTTTAAATTTTTAGATTCACTTAATCTTAATATACTTAAAAAGTAAAAAATTTGTACAAAAATCTTTAAAAAATTCATTGAATACAACAAAATACGAAAATATATATTTCATATTTTTTTTATATATATATTTTTTTGTATTTGTTGAATTTTTTATATTTTTTTTCACAAATATTATACTTTTTTAGTATGTTTAGATTAGGTGTATTTTTAAAAAAATGCATGAAATATTAAAAAAATTCACTAAAAAGTTTAAAAATTAGACTCAATTTTCTGAAACTAAACATGATGAGTATTACTCACCTGTCCGTTTAATATTAATTATATAATTGTAAATTTCATAAAAAATACATGGATATAGAAATTTTTGATTTGATTATGTGGTGTTTTTTGCCCTTGCATAATATCATCAACATTCCAATGACAACCTCAAAAAGCAGAAGGATGGGGATGGTGCCAAGGCCAACAACAAGAAGGGAGTCCACAGTTGGTCCAATCTCAACTCAAAAGGCATCAAATTGGAGAATCAAATGGGTTCTTCATCTACACTGTTGGTGTGGTGTTGACTCGAGCACAACCCCCCACCTTTTTCTTTTCTTTTCTTTTCTTTTTTTAAACTTTAAAACTCAAGAACCAAGCCTAGACTAGAAGTTACAAAAAAAAAAGAATAGAAAGGAAAGAGACTTTCTAAATTATCAATGAAATTATGAAATAGGCCAAAACCATGAAGAAACAAATACATCTTTTCTGGGTATTCTTGTATTCACATTTTTTTTTTGGGTACAATTTTAAAGATAGAGAAGACCCACCTTTGTTGACATTAGGGTTAGTAACGTGATACAAGTCCCTTGAGGGTGAACCAGAGCGACTTACATTTACACCAACGCCCTAGGAGACCCGCTCTCGTATGGCCTGAGTAGCTAGCATTGTGCTTTTGGCTTTTAATGTTTTAAGTTTTTCTTCCAATATGCTTTAAAAGTAAACTTATATTCAAAATTAGATAAAAAATGACACATTACTAATTGTGTGACATAAAAATATTTTATTATATATAACTCACATTTCTGACACAAATCAAAACTTCAATATAATAATTTATTTTTTATGTTATGTGGTATCTAACGTGGCAGTTTCTGTTTAATTTTGAACAAAAATTAATTTTATAAGTAAATTAATAAAAACTTGAAACATAAAAGGACAAAATAAAAGGAAAAAAAAAAAATAAATAATCAAAGATTAAAAAAATGATAACATAAAGAGGGTAAAGTATAGTTTACCCTATATACACATGTGATCCAAATCTATTAAAATCTACTTTACTTTTTAACGTATTGTACTCTCACTTATCCAAATTTTGTTCTTACTAACAGTCTAATTTGTGGTCATGAATCTACCCACTTTTAGTTGTTACTGTGCTAATAATACCTTCATGAAGCCTATAAATGTTGGAGTTTGGAGAGCAATTAGGAGCACTTTGAAAAAAGACTCTTTTCTAAGAAGATGGAAACGATTGATAAGAAAGCTAGCCATGTTGAGAAGACAAAGGGTGGATTGGTCACCATGCCCTTCATTTTTGGTAAGCTTTTTTTCTTTTGTTTACAATTGAAATGCTTCTTTCTTAAGCAATTGGATTGTTTCAGTTGGCCAGAGTTTATGCTTTTCATGTGAGAAGTCATAAATTTGAATCTTAAAAAATAGATCAATGTTTTAATATTTTAATTTTTCTCCCCCACTCAAGATATACTCAGTCTTATGAGTAAATTTTTCTATTGTTGAAAATTTCATACTGACTATGTATTCAACCAATAATAAGGGGCTAAATAATTACAGAGCTTTAAAAATAATAAAATGGTGGACACATTATAAAATTTCATTAGATGAACATATAGTCACGTAATGTTCCGGACCCTATATGATAATTTTTGCAACCTTAAGCTTTGACTTATATGTGAGACAGAGCACTGCATGTAATCAAAAATTAGTCAAAACGAAGTCTTAAACACCCTTGCAAACACAAAAAAATTACTTTCTTCTTCTTCTTTTTCTATATTAGTGCAAATGATCTTATTTTGTGTTTTGATTGTGATGTTTGTTTGTGTTGGTTGTTTTTGTGAAATATATAGCAAATGAGGTTTGTGAGAAGTTGGCAGTGATGGGTTTTAGCACAAACATGATAAGCTACTTAACTCAGCAGCTTAACATGCCATTAACAACAGCAGCCAACACTCTCACCAATTTCGGTGGAACTGCAAGCTTGACGCCGCTGCTCGGAGCCTTCATTGCCGACGCATACGCCGGCCGCTTCTGGACTATAGTCGTTGCTTCCATCATATATCAGTTAGTAAGTTCACTACTTACACACAACAATATTAGATATTCAAAAAAATTACGAGAAAAGCTTCTTCTTTTTTTTAAATTTTAGAAGTACAATTATCGATTGCAATTATTCTGTGGCACACATTCAATCAATTTTAAATTTATATTATATATCTTAAAATATCAGTAAATCTAAGTGCACAGAGGATCAAACATGGAATATGACATAGATGTCCTACAATGATTTATGTTGTTTGATCTATGTAAATCTTAGTATATTTTTTTTGATTGGCAATGTAATCTTAGTATTGATGTTAAAATATTTTAGAAGTGTTCAAAAAATGAAGTGAGTGAACTAAATTATTATACAACACACATCACACTAAATTTAAATTTGAAAAAATTATAAAATAAAAAATAAAAAATCTTGAGTTTGACCCTTGTAATAAAATGAATCTCAAAATTTTAATTTGATCAATTTAAACTCTAAATTTTTTATTTATTTTTAATTTATATCAACTGTCTATTTCGTCAAGCAAAATTAACAATATATATATATATACTTTATTGTAATGATAATTTTTCGAGCTTCTTTTTAAATTCGCAACTTTTTCTATAGTCTAAAGATAAAAGTATCACCACGTTACCACGTAAAGCCATTTAATTTTAAATTGTATGCATCCAAAACCAAACACAGGAAATAAATAAACAAAAAGTTGTCAACAATTATGTGCATATTGCTTACCTCATGATGGTGGAACTAGAACATTGAATCGAATTTTCTCATAATTATCGGGGAGGGGAAAAAAAATCGTTTATCTCACAAATAATTATTCATTTTGTAATGTTTTTTGAGAAATTATTTATGGAAATAATTAGATTGATCAGATAATCGTAACCATATATAATTATGATAATGACCATCCATCATTTTGAATTCAAATGTAATTTAATTATGTGGTTATTGAAGTCTGATGAATTTAATTTTTTTCCATAATAATATGCTCAAAGAACCTTAAGAAAAATGGATTGAATCATTAGAGTGATATCGTGGCGAGCTCAAAAAGGACCACAGACCTGTCTAGTTGGCTTTGCCAATTGGAGACAATTTAAATAAAAGATAAATTACAAATACACTCTTTGAGATTTGATTAAAATACGATCATCCCCTATGGTTTTAAAAATTACATTTCACCTCTTAAGGTTTTTAATTTCATAATAAATCGTCACTTTTATTAATAAATTATCAAGTCAATTAAAAAATTTTAATGATGTTAAAAATAAGTTTCAATTAATAATTTAGGTAATTTTATTATTATATAGGAGAACAATTATGAATTTCATTTTTTTAGTTAATTCTGTTAAATAAAAAATCTAATAATGAGATATTTGTAATTTTTCAAATCACATGGGACAATCTATATTTTAAGCAAACCTCAAGAGGTGTATTTGTAATTTACCGTAAATAAATTATACAAAAAAAACTTCAGTTAATAACTATTTATTGTCTGATTTGGTGATAATCTCATTAATATTATCTTAATCATATCTTTCATTAACTTGGTACTAAAAAAACCAAAGATCCTTGTCAACATTTATGTCAAAAAACAAATGTTTATGATTCCCAAATTCATTTTAGTTAATTATTCTAATAAATAACTTTTCTTGCAATTAGGGCATGACAAGTTTAACAATATCAGCAGTACTACCACAATTAAGGCCTCCCCCATGCAAAAAAGACAATCAAGTATGCCAACAAGCCAACAGTGGGCAACTAGGAATCCTCTACATCTCACTCCTCCTAACAGCCCTCGGGGCTGGTGGGATCCGACCCTGTGTGGTGGCATTCGGGGCGGACCAATTCGACGAAACGGATCCAAAACAAAAAACCAAGACATGGAAATTCTTCAATTGGTACTATTTTTGCATGGGGGCTTCAATGCTTGTTGCAGTGACAGTGATTGTCTACATTCAGGACTATGTTGGGTGGGGATGGGGACTAGGAGTTCCATCCATTGCCATGTTTCTTTCTATCGTTGCGTTCGTGGTGGGTTACCCGTTGTACCGGAATTTGGATCCAGCGGGTAGCCCATTTACCCGATTGTTACAAGTTTGTGTGGCTGCATTTAGGAAGAGAAATTTAGATATGGTTAGTGATCCTAAGTTGCTATATGAGAATGAAGAGATTGATGCTTCTATTTCTGTTGCCGGAAAGCTTCTTCACTCTGAGAATATGAAGTAAGTCTCTCTTTTTTAACCCTTTCTCTATGTATATTTGTGGTTTAATAGTATTTTTGGTACTGTTTTTGGTTTCTGTTTTTTGTTTTCAAACAAAAATTATAAATTATTTTTTGAAAAATTGATAATTGTTTTTACAAAAGAAAATTTAAAGCAATTGGCATTTTTTTTTGTATTTTTGGTATTTAGTGAATTTTTTAAAGATTTTTTTCATGAAAATTATACTTTTTAAGTGTATTTATGTTCCGTGTGTGTAAAAATTTAAAAAAAAAATTATTAAAATATTAAAAAAATTCAATAAAAACAAAAAAAATACGAAAAATAAGAAAATAGAATTTTTTAAAAACTGTTTTTAGAAAATCCAAACCAAACAAAGTGCAAAAAGTCACAATTTGCCTGGCAAAAGTGGTAGAAACCTTATCTTCTATATCACTAAGGATGATATAATTAAAACAAATGGATTATAAAGTTATAATGGTAGGTTGAAATCTATTTTGAATGTAAATTCACCATAACTAGGTTTAATCCTCATTTTTCATTGTATTTTATGTGGACCATTTATGATTCATTTTTGGTATTCTATATTACTTATAAAAATCACTGTCTGAAACGAATTAAGAAATATCTCAATTTCTAAATAGACTATGCTTCTTTCTATCATTTATTAAAGCATTGTTATATATATACACATATATATTGCATAATAATTTATTTTTTTGATGACTGGGTATCCGGATTAATTTACGTGCACTGCAATTAATCTCAGAATTTATTCAAAGTGCCCCTCTACAGGGATCGGGCAAATCTTGAGCAGAGCCCGCGTGTCTGGTTCTAAGGAGCAAATTGCTTCTAATGAAAGTTAAACCCGAAATCTAAAAGGAGCACACTCGTAAATTTCAAATTGCACCCATTAGGCTAATCTTCAAACAAATAAATAAATACTTATAATCACAACCTCATTATCCTCTTCCAAAAGTTGTTGCTTTAATTTGCACCGACGAGCTTCTATCTTGATGGCTCTCTCCATGTCAAGACATTTTGAAGCTCAACAATTGATGATTCATAGCAATTTAAAAATGAAAAGGAACAATGGGAATCAAATTTTTTTTAATAATAAATAAAAGGCACTATAATCCAAAGGAGACATAACAAAATCTTTGTACAAACATTATAAATTATTTCAAGCTCTTGAGAGGATCATCTTGGGTAAGAACAAAAGTTTTAGAAAAAGTGGAGACTAAGACAACTCGGTTTGTGGTTACCATATCACCATCATCATCTCATGGATCAATTATTTGTACCTGTGTTCATACTAATGGCTGCACATGCGCCTGTGCAGTAGCCGATCGAGATTTTTTAATTTTTTAGCTAAATATCTAAATGAGGCACTATGCTCATAGTCTTTCTAAAATTGAACCATTTTAATTCATTTTTTTGTAGTTACAAAATTTTAGTAAATTTCATAAATTGTTTATAAGTTTGAAACAATGAAAATAGATATTAAACGAGTTTATGCTAACAAATTTCAAAACTTTCATAAATATAAACATAAAACCACAAACATAAACATTACCAAACAAACTTTTCTATTTTATGTTTTGTTTCCTATCTTTTTCCCTCTTTTTTCCTTCACCGTTCACAAGGTACATCCAATCACAAGCTACCGTCCACAAGGTACATCCAATCACAAGTTAGGGTCATTGTATGTGTGGACAATGCCACACCACACATCTCTTGGAAGGAGCACCATATGTATATATGATTCTCTACGATTTCTTTTGTGTTTTGGGTAATGAATATTTTCACTTTTGTCATATAGTTTGCTCTTTTTGCTAACCAACAAAAATCCTTTGTCATCTTGTCCTTCGTTAGGACACACCCCAGTTAAACATGTCATCTGATTCAACCATTTTCTCTTTAGTTCCATGTATTAGGGCTTATCAATTTGGTTGATAATGGCCCAAGAATGCTGAAAAATAATATCAGCCTAGGGCAGGTCTGTTTGAAATTTTTAATATTAAACATATAAATGACAATTTTTCATTTTTCATTTTTAGAGTTATCGTGCCCTGGCCCCTAAATAATTAGTAAAACTTATTTGCTAATGAAAAAATAATTAAAAACATTCAAATTGTTTTACTAAACATCCTAACATTTTAAAATATAGTTAGTAATGGATAAAATTTCAAATTTTAAGTTAAATTGGCTACATACAAATTATAGGTCATAGTCGGGTATCTTCGGGCATAATAATGTGGACATAAATTTGTTACTTTCTAATATTGATATAGACTTTCTCTAGATTCTAAGGGCTTATCTGAAATTTTATTACAAATTATTTTTAATTTTAAGAAACAAAAAATAAATAAGAAGAGTGTGGGTGCAGCTTCTTGATTACTTTTAACAACAAATGAATTCTCTAAAAACAACTTGTTTTTGTAAAACTACTTTGAAAATCAGATTAATTCAATACCAGAAACGTTTCAAAAGCTCCAAATTTTCACAATTGAAAACCAAAAGGGGAACATAAAAATTAAATTTCAAAAATGATGCCAATGAGATTATAAGTTTTTTTTCTTGCTTTGTTTTCCTCATGTGATTAAACAAACAGTCAACAATGAAACCGTTAAGGGCATTGGCTTGCACCTAACTATGATCTGGGATGGGCCTTTTACTTGGGCCGGTGGGCCTAGAACCTCTAGAAATTTGAGATTTTTTTTGTTTGTTTGTTTTTTTTTTTTTTTTTTTTTTTGTATATGTATAATATATCGGAAATTATTATCACAACCATGTCTATAAGTATATTAAATAAATTTGTAATTATTTTTAAATATAAAAATTTTGATTTATTGATGTAAATCTTTACTCTAAATTTATTTTACTTACCATTTGATGGGTGACATATGAACACCACTAATATCTAATAATTGAGGATGTGCCACATATCAAATGGTAAAATAAGCGTTTGTTTGATGTCATTTTTTATGTTTTTAAAGAAAAATTGAAATGAGTCATTGTTCTTAATAAATAACATTAGGAATCATGAAAAAAATATCATAAAATGCTTCATGAAAATTTTTCATCTTTTGATTAGTGTGTGGTGTTTTCTTATATATACAATCTAACGGTGGAGAATATTTCATGATCATTTTCATTATGTGAAAGTAAAAATTTGAAAAATTCACAATGATTTTTTAGTCACGAAAACAGTTTTTTGAATAGTTCATGAAACAGATTTTATATGTTTTCTCAAAAATTAAAACAAAAACCAAAACACAAAAACAATACCAGACATCTGTCGAACACTTCACCAAAAAAAAATAAAATACATCAATGTCAACAATCAACTTTTGTCACTTATTTTTATTTTTATCTATGCTCTCTATATTACGGATTGAGATCTTCTTCTTTACATGATTGTAACACACACTTGATTGTACAGATTTTTTGACAAAGCAGCCATTCCAACTGAAGAAGACAACACAAAATCACCCAACCTATGGAGGCTAAACACAGTCCACCGAGTCGAAGAGCTCAAATCAGTGATTCGAATGGGACCGATATGGGCTGCTGGAATCATCCTCATCACAGCCTATGTCCAACAAAACACCTTCTCCCTCCAACAAGCCAAAACCATGGACAGACAACTCACATCCTCCTTCCAAATCCCCGCCGGCTCCATGACCGTCTTCACCATGACCTCCATGCTCGCAACCATCGCCTTTTACGACCGCCTTTTCATCCCTGCCATGCGTTCCTTCACCGGCCTTGACCGTGGCATTAGCTTCCTCCACAGGATGGGAATCGGTTTCGTCATTTCAATCGTAGCCACCTTGGTGGCAGGCTTCATCGAAATCAAACGAAAACATGTCGCCTCGGATTTTGGTTTGACCCACAAGCCGCATGCAATCATACCCATGTCGGTTTTTTGGCTCGTGCCCCAATACAGCCTTCATGGGGTGGCAGAGGCATTTATGTCAATTGGACACCTAGAGTTTTTCTACGATCAGGCACCGGAGAGCATGAGGAGCACCGGTATGGCATTGTTTTGGACTGCGATTTCAATGGGGAACTATGTGAGTACTCTTATGGTTTGGATTGTGCATAAGTTGAGTGCAGGTCCTGGCGGGTCAAATTGGCTTCCGGATGGGAATTTGAATGTGGGGAAGTTGGAGTATTTTTACTGGTTGATCACATTGTTGCAAGTTGTTAACCTTTTTTACTACTTGTTATGTGCCAAATTTTATACTTTCAAACCCATTCAGATCCAAAGGAAAGAAGAAGGTGGTGAGCCCAAGGGAAATGGGGTTGAACTAGTTAGCCATGTTTAGTTTCCTCTTTTCTATCTGTACTATGAGCTTAATTTTTGAGATCAATCAGCTGATTATGTGTTTTAAATAGTGATAGAATGGTAGCTCTCTCTCCTTATTTTTTTTTCTTTTGTAGTTTAATATTCCAAGCTTGGTTTTGCATACTAAAACAATTCATGATGGGAATATACCAGTATGAAATCCTCTCGGTACTACATATACCTTAAAAATTTGTAAATTATATTGATTTTAGAGTTTCGATAATTTATTATTCAAAAATGAAATTATACATACATGCTTTCATCAAAACATTTTTGAAACACAACATCTATAACATTACCATAAATGGGATAATATTTGTGCTGTTAGGAGGGCTCGGGTGTGGAAGGATTAAAGAATTGAATGATGCATTACTCTTTAAATGGTGGTGGCGATTCACCAATGAAAAGAAAAGGCTCTACTCCCTGTCCACCAACAAAGACGCCACTCTCTCGCACAGTTGTACAATTTTACTACCGATCCCCTTCTCCCTAGGTGGTCCATCGAGTTCAGGAGAAGGAGAAGGCTCTTCCTTTGTTTGGGAAGCCCACCAAACAAAATGTCGTGCTTGGTCTATCGAGTTCAGGAATTATTTTAATTTTCTTAGAAAATTACGTAACAAGTTTAGAGAAATGCACGATATGATACACGCCCCAAGTGGATGCCAAAGGAGTCCGCACTACTAATATAAAGAAATTCTTAAAATATGGGAGAAAAATCAAATAAATATATGGAGAATAACAACCGTTAAATAGATTGAAATATTTAAATTTCTACTCATAATGAAATGCAAAATTTTTGAATAGCGTTCATTTTGCAAAGATTTTGTTGAAAACAAATAAATAAATAAAATATGAAACTCTAAACCACTTAAAAATAATTTTCAAATAGAGGCAGAAATGATTTTAAAATATTGTAGATGTGACTTTTATGGGAAATTATATTTCCACACACCTATTTATCTTTATGTACACACTTAATGAAATTATTTTAATGATAATTTTACTCTGAAATAAAATGACCATAATGGACATCAAAACACACCATTAACATTAAATCAAAGTTTTTTTTGTACACATCATTTAAAAAAAAAAAAATCTCAATGTACATCTTTTAAGTTTAAAAAAAAAACTAAACTCTAGTTTCTCAATTGTTTCTCACTACCTCCGTTGTTGTTCACTTATTCTATTGACTATTGTTTCCTACACACTCTATAGTCATCTATTACTTACAAAGAAATACTCTCATATTGCTTTACTCTCTAAATTTATATTCCATTGATTATATCATTTTGTCATTAGAATCCATTATAATTCTTGATTTTTGTGATGGACGAGTTGCAAATCAATGGAAATTCAAATTCAAATAACAATATGCTTAGTTACAACAAAAACAGTTATGAAAATATAAAAAAAATTTCACGATTTTAATTCGGTAAACCAGTGCCGAAACATGTTACATTTGTCAGATATCAACTGCTGAAATTATTAATTCTATTCGAAAATTAAGTTCCGAATTTAGATATAAACCAAATTCAGAACTCAATTTTCGAATTTAAGAACTTATTTCAGAAACCAAGTTCCGAATTTTTTTACATGTTTCGAAAGTTAAAAATTAAATAAACTTTTTTCATTCGGATAATCAGTACCGAATAAGCAAAATCAAATTACTTCTAGAAAAAACGCGAGTTTATAAAAAATAAGAGATAGATGGAGTTGTATGTCTTTAATGGAGTTTGATACAAAACGATGCTATTTCAAGATCTATGTTGATACAAGTCGATGCCAATTAATGACTGTTTCGATGTTGACTAGATTGTTGATTGAAGAAATCAGTTTGATGATATAACTGGAAATCAAATGAGGTAGCTTGTTGTATAATCTGAAGATTTGGAAGCGATTTGCTGAGGAATTTCTTGTGAAAAATGTTGCTGTGTTTAAAGGTGAGTGGAATAAAAAATGGGTCTACACCATTGATTCTTTGTGGAACAAATGATTTAAGTGGTGTGTGTATAAGAATGCTAGTTTATGGTATAATTGGAACATGTGAGGTGTGGATTGAGAACAAAAACATAAAACCAATTTTATAAGGGTGTACATTGAGAAATTATGTACACAGAAATAAAAGAGTGTGTGGAAATCGAATTTCTTGACTTCTATCTCGACATGCCTCCGCCCTTGCTTGAGGGTATAATTAAAAAAAATATTCAATCATAACTAAAATAATATTCATAATAGACACAACTAAACATTACTCAACAAAATTTTTTTTTTTTTTAATCATAATCAACACTACAATGAATAGTAAATAAGCTATAATTAACACCACAATAAATTATAATTAAATTTCACAAAATATCATAAATAAATATATAATACACTATTTTTTGAGTGTATATTATAGAATTTCATGAACTGCCAATATTGTTGTACATATGTTTACAAATATTTTATACAAAATTTATGATAATAGATTTTTTTGTTTAAAAATGATAAAATCAAAATTTGATACATCATTATGTATTATTTTTATTTATATGTCACAACTCTTCTCTTAAGGCCAAAACACAATCAATAATACGAGGATATAATCTTAATTGTCACATTTAAATGAATCAATTAATTATTTATTTTATACTATACTGTGGGGTGTTTGGTAACCAAGTTTTGAGACTAAAATAGGCTCAAAAACCAAAAAAAACCCAAAAGCCTTTGAACCAAAAGTTTTTTCAAAAAAAAAAAAAAAAGGCCAGTAGGAAACTGTCACAGTGACAAGTAGGGAAATTACAATTTTGCCCCTTTGGATTTATTTGGAAAAATGTGAAGTTAGGGATAAATTTGTCATTTTTACTTCAAACATCATTTCAACACATTTTTCAACGCACCAACTTAAATAAAAATTCATCTCATCTTCCCAAACACAAAAACTAAAATAGCCAAATAGCCTTTAAAATAACCACTTCTCAAACACCCACTGTGTGAGATATTTTTGTCGGCTTAGAATTCTCTTCAGTTCAAAAATTGAATTGGAGTTTATTGATGGGTTTCGTAGGCCTATTACAGAATTTATATCGATAATTCAAACTGTTTAATATTTATGACTCGTCGAGTGCTTCATCTTTACAAAAAAATCAAGTTAATCGGATATTGATGGTCACTTGATCATATCAAATTTGTATCAATCGTAACTATAATTTTAAAAATAAATTGTTAACATAAATATATCTGATCAAGTGACTATTAGTATTCGATCAATAAATTTTTTTATAAAAATAAAATACTCAACAAATTTTACATATTAAACTGTTTAAATTAACGATATCAACCGTGATAGACTCACAAAAACCCAAATCCACTTTTGCCAGGGTCAAATGCTTAGCTGCCTAGTACAACAATGTGAAGCTTAGAAATGGTACAGCTTCGGCTTTAGAGACTGAATTATGGGCTTTTTGAGATGGTTTGATGTTAATGGCAGACTTACACTTATTGGAAATTCATGTGGAATCAGATGCAAAAGAAATGATCAAGTTACTACTACATGAACCATCTAGTCGGCACCATTATAGTAATCTCCTTTGTGATTGCAGGTATCTCATGAGGCAGCTGAGAATCTCGACGGTTGAGCATATCTTTTGGGAAGCCAACAAGTGTGCGAACATTTTAGCAAATCAAGGCAGTGTTGTCATTGATAGTTTTGTTGTTTTTAATTCCACTCCTTCTTGTCTGTCTAAAAGTTACTTGATGATAGTGTAGGGGCTTCATACTCCAGGACTGTTTCTGTTACTCTTTCTTAATTTATAATATCTCTATTTCACCAATAAGAAAAAGAAACTTAGAAATTGACGACAATGTGAAGCATAGAAATTGACGTCAAACGTGGACGCAAAAAAATAATCATTAAAAATTGAGTAAATTATAAAAATATGAATTATTTTTTATAATTTTAAAAATTACAAAAAAAATTATTTAATAAAATTAATAGAAAAAGTAAATTCCTAACTACACTTTTATATGATAATAAAATTACTTAAAATATATTTATAATATTATTAAAAAATATTAATTAATTTATAATTTATTTAAATTTATATTAAAAATTTGGAAACGCAGGATATAATTTTTAAAATTATATAAAATAATTTATAAAGTAAACAAATTAATTGTAATTTAACCCTATAAATTTGAAAAGATCAGAGAACCTTCCTTCCGTCACGACACAGTCGTTGACCGGTTGGCGCGAAAGTAGAATTGTCTACCTCTCTTCCTTTAACACAACCATTACACAACCTTCTTCCCCTCCTCTCTCTCTCTCTCTCTCTGTGTCTCTGGAAATTGGAAATTGGAAATTGGGTTTTCATTACACAGACATCGACCTCTTCAAACCCAGAAACAAATCAATGGCGTTTCATTTTCTTTTCAACAGAAGAGACATCGATTACAATCAAAAGTGAGTCTCTATCTCTGAATTTTTCCCTTTTTATTTATTTATAGAAATTAATGATAATAAATTGCAAATGTGAACATTTTGTTGTTGTTGTTGTTGTTTCTGATTATGAAGGAAAATAGCCGCCATGGATGAGAAAGATGCGAGCTTCAAAGACGCAGCCAACGGAACGCCTCTCTCCGCCGTGGCGGTGGCGTTCGAGGAACTTTCTAAATCGGTGAAGTCTAGCTGCTCGTACGACCTTCGTTTGAAGCCCTTTTGCGACGCCTGTTCTCTCGTCTCCGTCCTCTTCGGCTCCCTTGGCATCGCCTTCAAATTCGCCGAGTTGGAATACTGCTCCAAGGTCTAATTCCCTTCCCTCTTCATCATGTATACATAATTCATATAATTATACATGCATACATACATGTGTTCATATAATTTCACAGTTATATATGTCTTTGAACACTTTGATGAAGCAGTTGTTGAATGCGGTAGTTGTATATCAGGGGCATTATTAGAAAAACAAAAAAACGTGACAGTTCATATCAACTCAAATGTACGCCTTATATAATAAAAAACAACAACGATTCAAAGATGAAGTACTCAATGAGGCCTAAATATTGAACGGTTCAAATTATTGATATGAATTCCGTAGTGGGCCTACGAAACCCACCAGTACACTCCAGTTCGATTTTTCAAACTGAAGAGAAGTCTGAGCCAGCAAAAATATCTCACACAGTATAGTATAAAACAAATAATTAATTGATTCATTTAAGTGTGATAATCAAGATTATACCCTTATATTATTGATTGTGTTTTGGGATTAAGAGAAGAGTTGTGACATATAAATAAAAATGATACATAATGATGTATCAAATTTTAATTTTATCATTTTTAAACAAAAGATCTATTATCATAAATTTTGCCAAAGGTTAGGTGTGTACTCAATCTTAAATCAACTCTATGACCCACCAAACGCAAAAGTTTCCAGTCAATAGCGCTCTTTGGTGACCGGCCTTTGACAAGAAACTCGAAAACTACACACGGACTTACTCAATCGGAGAGAGACAGAGAGAGAATACGGTGTGAGAAAAGAAATTTCGTGTGGAAGAGGGGTGTGATGGTGAGAGGAAAGAAATTGTGTGAGAGAGAGGAGTATCACGTGATGGGTGTCAACTATGAGAGAAGGGGGATGAGTGTGAGAGAGGAAACTTCATTCGACATAGAGGGATGGGTGTGAGAGAGATAAGGGGATGAGATTAGATTAGATCTAGATAAGAGTTTGGGAAAGAAAAAAGGAATGAGAAAGAGAGATTTTTTGAATGGGACTTACAGGAATCTAGAGAATTCTTTAAATCAAAGGTTACTTTCGTAGAGAGATCAGAGAAATCAACGGCTAACTTTTGACATAGATAAGAGAGACAAGAGAAATGATGTACTTGAGAAAAGAAAATGGTAATTAAAAAATGGTGGTGGAAAAAAAGAGAAATATTTTTTATTATCGGATTTATTTTACCACTTTATTTTATTTCTTATATGTATTCATGCAATAAAAATCATGTGTATATGTAGGACCCATTATAATTGAAAAATAGTTTAATCTACCATTTTACATAGAAACCACAATGGAGGTGAAAAGTTTAATCAATAATGCTACCAGCTTGTAAGAGCTCACAGCCATCCTGATGTGCATCTTCCATCTCAACGTCAAGCAATGTGGAATGAGTGAAAATGCTAGAAGACCTGATATCGGATCCTCAGGCAAAACTACACTCCAAGACTAACTCAAAGCCCAATAAGGATAAAGAGAATAAAATTATAGTTGGGTGTTTCAGTCAACTGTGTAGCTTGCATGCTTGCTCCATCTACACTATTTCTGTGGTGATATCTTGAGTTAGCAATTCATGCAACGTGTTTCTTCCTTCCCACCCTAGAAGGGTGAGGAGGTGCCATCTGACTTGCAGATATTTATTATGCTTACCTGGTTTTTGCATATGAGCAGCCACAGTGGGATGTAGACATAGATTCCCATAGGGTGGCAGCATGGCCAATGTAGCAACATTGTGAGGGTGAAGAAGGGAAATGCCACTAGTAAGTCTCTTTGAACCACTTGAAAATTAGACAGGCCAACAGACATCTGGAAAATATGGTTTTATTCAAAACGTATAGACAGTGATAGTGCCTTCAATCTGCCGAAATGAAGAAATTACTATTTGTACCTGTAATGAAATAGTTATATGTACATAAATATAATGTACATGTACTTGTAATTGCTATTTAACTTGCCTTCTAAAGGTGAAATGCCATATTTACATAAATATAATGCAAAGATGGATTCCTTGTGTATTTCAATCCAAAGTTTGTTACTTCTCCCTGTTAATTTCCAATCTAGTAAAAATGCTCATTGGATCTAATGCTTTGATTGACACTTCCAGGTGCGTGATCTTGTGGAAGCGTCAAATATGTATGGCACTTTAAATAACGTACTTGATGTTGATGTCAAAAATGACACAGTGAGAACACAAGGAAGCCTTTCACGTAATCTACGCAGAGTTAGGCAGGGTCTCGACCTCATCAGAGCTATATTCGAAAATTTTTTGTCTTCAGAGTACGTTCCTCTCTTTTATAGTATCTTCCTTCTCTCCCATCTACTAAAATGTTTCCTGGCACTTGTTATTTGGAAAAATTTATGTCCTTCTGTTCAGGCTCGTTGATATAATATGTGCTTTGATGATGCATATTATCGCTCCACTACATGTAATAAAGAATCTTTGGTTTTGGACATTGAGTAGTGTGTTGCCAGATTATCTACTCTCTTGCTGTCATTCTTTTCTTTCTTTGTGTTTTGTCGCTTTATGTTTAGTCTGCTTTAGATGAATCATAAATCCATAAAGATATTTTCTGAAACAAGTTGTACAATCTAATTAATTCAATGAGTTTAAATATTTCAGTGCTCTATTCCTGTTTTGCATCTGCCTGCTATTCCCATCTCAAGCTAAAGGCAAGGA
This sequence comes from Camellia granthamiana, assembly GCA_036172215.1. Classification (NCBI taxonomy): domain Eukaryota; kingdom Viridiplantae; phylum Streptophyta; class Magnoliopsida; order Ericales; family Theaceae; genus Camellia; species Camellia granthamiana. Next base: position 152,438,391 of record CM069904.1, read on the forward strand.
CACAGATAACATATTAATGAACGAAAACAAACATGCAAAGCATGCCAAGAAACTTCATATTCACAATATATTTCTTATTCATAGGTTTAGGCCAAGCATTTGGTCTTACTAGACTCAAAGATCAACTCTAGTTCTTGAATTATTTTGTTGATGGTTTCTGACTCTGTCATCATTTATCTGGTTATTGCAATCTTTGCTTTTGTTTCTCCTTGGCAACAAATCTCATTTATTTGATTTATTTTTTGTGTGTTTCTGTTAGGTATTGCTCTCTAAAAGCAGCAGCCTCAGCAGCTTATACACAAGTTTGTGCACCATACCATACATGGGCAGTCAGGACAGCAGTTTATGCTGGAATGTGTGCTCTCCCAACGAGGGAACAACTGCTGCTGAAGCTAAATGAAAGTGGTGAGTTTGTGATCCCTTTATAGGCAGAAGTGATATGGTTTTGTGTCATAATTTGACCTGGACCATTGTTAGAGTTTTGAATTAAATTCCACAAATTAGGCCCCTTACTAGTACCGGAGCCGAAGTAAATGAGCACACCAAAACATGTTGACAGTATTAATAATCATTGATGAAGCGTGCCACAGTAAATATGAATACTGTGTGTGGAAATTATTGACTAATGGGTCTATAGTTATTACTTTTAAATACTTAAGGAAGTTAAGATGGATGAAAGCACTTGTGAGATTGTGTTTGTTGAAGTGTTGTATAAACATCACTAATATCAGATTTTCCTTTTGCCTTCCCCCTACATTTCCAAGCACCAAATGGGGCCTTCAAGAAAAATGAAAAGATGCTATCTAGAAGTTTATACCAGCATGTCGTAAAACTTGTGGTGTTTACAACATTCAGATTGATTATACTTATCAGATGAATAGTGTATTCTAAAATTATTGATGTTCTCAATTTCTCCAAATGCTTGTTGACAGTTTTTATACATTTAAAATGATAATTGGGAAAAGAAATCAAAGCTGATTTTCTCTTTCCAAAGAACTATTATTTCTTTCGACAGAAATTCCCTGTGCAAAGTTTAAACACTTGGCAAAAAGAAATCTTCCGAAAACTCTTTTATATGGAACAAGCAATGCACAATGAAATCGTCATAATTCATGTTGTTATGTTTGATGAAAATTGAAATTGTAATTTTGTGATTTCAACTGATAATATCAATATTGTCACAGATGAGTCGGCTGGAAAGGAAATGAGAAGGTATATCAAAGCCTCACTCCCAGTTATAGAATACATAGATAAGCTGTATGTTTCAAGGAATATCAGCTTAGATTGGTAACTTTTTATCCGTTCTGGGGAACTGTTAGATGAGAGGCAGACCTCTTGTGCACACAGCAGCTGCCAAGTTCATCCTGCATTTTGATCATTCATTCTCTGAAGCCAATTAAGTTTTGACCACTTGGGACTTGCTTGTTCGATGAACTTGGGTACTTCATGCTGGTTGTTGCCGAGCAGTCTTAGCGTAGATAGCAGGAGTTGTGTTACCATATATTATTTACAGCGACAGTTTCAGGGGATATGTACAATTATTCTTTTTCTTTTCTTCATTTTTTTTTTCTTTACCCGGTTGATTCTTTTGCTTGTACATGAAATATTACCACGTAGGGAAGTTGTTCTACTATACAATAGATTCCTGTACGTCAATTGTCGGCTGAATCATGATGTCTCTTGGCAATTTTTGCTGAATCAAAAGTGGGCATTCACTTATCTAACTACGACAGGGAAGTATCCTAAACTGAATATTTATTATGATGTGAAAATTATGCATTCCAGTCAGTATCTGTTCCTACTTTTCTAAAGCCTACCCTTGTTATTATTCAGGCTTGTAAGGTCACTTTTATCCCTTCTAATGTGGTTCATGTGCAATTTAGGGTTGCAAACGAGTCTAGTTGAGCTGAACTTTTAGGTGTTCGAGCTTGGTTTCTCGACTCGTCAAATATTTGAAAAATTCAAGCCAATTACATAAATGAGCCAAGCTCAGGTTTGAAAGGAAAAAATCTTAAAATTATGAGTAAAATATAAAAGAATGTTTAGATTAATTATAGATTTTATCAATTAAATATGTACATCTACAAAAATAGTATTTATATTTTGGCAAAAATATCAAATGTATTCCTTGATTTTTCTGTCTCATATTCTCAATTGGGAGTGTCTAAAAATTTGGTTGGATATCCCAAATTTAATTTTAATTTTATTTATTTTTTTAATCAATATACCCTTAAATCAAGTTATTAAGAAAGATAGAACTTATAACCCTACCCAACTTTGGTCACCATAGACGTTAGGGATGGCAATTTGAACCTGGCCCAACGGGGACCCGCCTCCCCGGCCCTGATTAGAGTAGTATTTCCCTGAAAAATACCCCCAATGGCAGGGGATGGTATTCAAAAATGAATCCCTGATGATTTTCAAGCCGGAGACGGTGATACATTTCCCAGCCTCGGCTCCAACCCCAACCCCAACCCCGACCCCATCCCTGTTTCCCTCGAAGTAAAATTATTATTATACCCCTTTATCCTCCATTCATATATAAACCCTTCTATTATACTTGACCCCTCTGTCTCTGTCTCTCTTTCTCTTCCCTCTACTCTTTCTCACTCTTACACCTCTCCTCTTCCTCAGCGCCACTGCCACGATGCTTGAGTTGCCGTCCAGTTCACACCGCCGCTTGACCTCCGTCCACTTCGTCACTCTCGCACCTCTTTTCCACCTCTGTCCACCTTGCACCACCGCTCCACCTCCTCCTCTCATCTTCGTCGTCCTCCTCCGTTGTTCGTCGCAGTCACCATCGCCTCCGTTGTCTTCTCTCTCTCTCTCTCTCTCTCTCTCTCTCTCTCTCTCTCTCTCTCTCTCTTTGTGACACACACTCAGATATACATATCTCAATCTGTTTGATACACACTCTGATCTATTGTTGTTGATGATGTTGATGTTCAAAATGAATTAGGGATGATGTTGTTGTTGATGATGTGGATGTTAAAAATGAAATAGATTACTTCTGTTTTGTTTTTGTTTGTTTTTTTTGTTTTTTTTTTGGAGGGGGGAAGAGGGAAATTTTCGGGGTCTGGGAAACCCGATCCCCATTAGGGAACGAGGACAATGATAGGTTCTCCTTCGAGGATCAGGGCCGGGGATGGGGGAATTTTCACCATTAGGGATCAGGGACGATGAGTGTGATCCCTGGCCTTACCCCATTTCGTTGCCATCCCTAATTGTCACGATCCAAACCCGCCCCTATGGGTTTAGCACCGTAACCGGCCAATAATCTGAGATTACCGAAGGCCTGCTTAATAGTAAGACAGTAAAACAGAGTACAGGGGCTGGCGGAAGCCAATACAGTAAATAAACAATGTCCAATGAGCTGTGACGGTCTGTATGCAAAAAAGACTTTTCATACATACGCATATACAAATAGTGACAAACAGTATGTATATTATATACAACATTCACAGTCGATCAGGACAGGGACCTAATCCCTATTAAACAGTACAGTGTAGTGCTATCAGTCTATACAGTTATTACAAAACAGGAACAGAGACAGACGAGGGAAAATAAAAACACCCCTAAGCCATAGCTTGGCAGGTTCGGAACCTCGCGGTGAGGCACAGTAGTTGGCTTGACAAAAAGGGAAATCTACCCCACGCTCCTAGCTCCGGTCTAGTGCCTGTACACCTACATATATATATGAGCAGTGAGCTAAAGCCCAGTGAATAACATAATGCGTAAAGGGGTTAAGAATGAATGTCCTTACAGTAATGAAAACAGTTCATTGATTCAGTATATCAGTCATTCAGTCATATGTGGTACATCCATTAGCATGCAGTACAGTAAACAGTAGGTCTTAAAAGACCGGACAGTAAATGATGGCCATCAGTCAGTAAACAGTAGTGGTTCCAACAAGGGAACCGACAGAGATCTCTGTAACAGTAACAGTCAGTAACAGTAGTTGCTAAGGATGCCACAATACAGTTCAGAATATAGGACATACATTCATTCAATTAACAGTTTCAGTTCAGAAAGCAGTTCAGTTAAACAGTCAGAAATATTCACAGTTGAACATATCTTTACACAATTATTACTCACAGAGTTCTGGGCTACGGTAGGCTAGAGCGTCTCCTCGGAAAGCCAACCCTACACAGTTTACAGATTGAACACACACTAAGCTACACAGTTGGGAAAGATAATAACTTAATCCCTAATTTGCCTCGGTGTGTGCTACGTCTATATCCTCATTAAGATGCTTTAAACTAGGCCTAAGAATGCCTAGGATGGGATGAGGATGCAAAGATGCACTTTAAAAGCATTTCCGAAAATAGGGGTCCTGCTCGAGCGTATGATACTCCACTCGAGCGGACATGCAGACAAAAGTTCCCGCTCGAGTGTCACTTCCCACACTCGAGCGGTCTTTAAAACAGTCAAAAGTACTGGATGGGTGAAAATCACGCTCGATAGCCGCTTGAGCATAAGACACAAGGTCCTACTCGAGCGTCCAATACCCCGCTCGAGCGGACTGCAAAACATAACAAAGTATTGGATGCTCGAATTCCCCGCTCGAGCGCCACTTTACCCGCTCGAGCGGGAGTGCAAAATCTGGAAAACCCAGATTGCACCTTCAAGCTTAAAACCAAGTTTAAATGCACCAAAATCGATCCTCTTGGGCTGAAAACCTAGAAAACACTTGTAAAAACATAGTATGACATGTTTCAAAGATCAATTTGATAAATCAAAGCCTAAGGGTGTTTCAATTAAATCCAATTTCAACCCAAATTTCATGAACATGATTTCAAATGAATATGCATGAACTTTAAACAATTTACAAGCTTCAAAGCATACTCTAATGAGCCAATTCCTCCAACAACAAGATGAAATCATGGTCTTAAACATAATTATGAGCATGCATGTAACATTTTGCCATGAAAACAACTTAAACTCACCAATACAAACATGCATGCATGGAATGAGCTTCAATTCAACATCACTAGACTAAATCTTGACTTAGATCACTAATATCATCATGGATCATGCTAGAACAACTCAAATACATAAAAAAAGGGATGAATTCCTACCTTAAGTCCTCAAATACAAGTCTAGAAGCTCAATTAAACAATCTACACTTCAATTTCTTCAATTCACCAAGCAACTCACAAGGAGGAACTCAATTTCTCTCCCTCTCTCTATCTAGGTCGGTTGAGCTCTCAAATATGGCTGAGGAAATGTTTTGTGCAATGCAAGATTAAGTCTCTCAATGTTTGGTATAGTGGTCCACCAAGGGGTAGTTTGGTAAATAAGTCCAAATCTTGTGTTTTGTCACTATTGATCTAATTTAATCATACCAAATCAGTTTTCAGATAATTACACCATAAAATCACATAAATTATGACGATCATAAAGCACTAATCAATTTCCGGTTCGGCCATCGATAAGGCCTTCAATTAGCGATTTAAACACAAAGACATGAATAGATCAATTAACAATCAACAGATAGAAAATGTATTTAAACAGATACAGTCAATTAATCAGTTTCAGATTTCAGTCAGTCCAGTATTTTAGTCAGTTCAATTACTTCTCATAATCAGTCTCAGTTTAGCGATAATCAGTAGTTTATCGGTAAGCAGTGACGAGGGTTATTACAGTCTCCCCTCCGTAAAAAGAGTTTAGTCCTCTAAACTCGAGTTACCTTCATTCTGGAAGAAAACAAGATCCAGTGGGAACAATTCAGGATATCTCTTGGCCATGTCATCTTCCCTTTCCCAAGTGGCATACACACCATCGTGGTTTTGCCAGTCCACTTTGACTAACGGAATCTCTTTATTTCTCAACTTCTTGATCCGTCTGTTCACAATTTGGATAGGCCGTTCTTCGTAAGTGTAGTCATCACTTAGCACTACACGGGTTGGCTCAATCACATGGAAAGGATCCCAGAGGTAGTCCCTCAACATAGAAATGTGGAAGACGTTATGCATATGCTCCATTTCAGGAGGAAGCGCAACTTGATACGCCACCGGATTGATTTTCTCAATAATCTCATACGGTCTGACATATCTTGGCGCTAACTTGCCTTTGACTCCAAAACGAGTCTGGCCTTTCATCGGTGTCACTTTCACAAAAATGTGATCACCCACTTCATACTCTCTGTCTCGTCTTCTGACATCTGCATAACTTTTCTGTTGACTCTGTGCAGTTTTCAGTCTCTGTTGTATCAGTTTTACTTTCTCAGTCGTTTCATACACAATCTCGGGCCCAAGCAAAGGCCCATCTCCAACTTCTGCCCAGCAAATCGGAGATCTATATTTTCTGCCATACAATGCCTCGAAAGGCGCCATACCAATACTTGAATGATAACTATTGTTGTAGGCGAATTCAGCCAATGGCAAATGGCTTTCCCAATTTCCCTGAAAATCAAGGACACACATTCTCAATAAATCCTCCAGAGTCTGGATGGTCTTTTCTGACTAGCCATCTGTCTGAGGATAGTAGGCACTACTCAGTCTCAGTTCAGTACCCAATGCAGTCTGTAAGCTTTGCCAAAATCTCAATGTAAACTTCGAATCCCTGTCAGAAACAATGGACACAGGCACTCCATGCAGTCTAACAATTTCATCAATATAGAGTATAGCTAATTTGTCCGCATTATAAATTGTCTTAACAGGTAAGAAGTGAGCAAATTTAGTCAGTCTATCAACAATAACCCAAATTGAGTCCATACCTTTATTGGAGCGAGGTAAACCAACGATAAAATCCATAGTGATATGTTCCCATTTCCACTCCGGTATCGGTAAGGGCTGCAGTAAGCCTGCAGGTCGTTGATGTTCGGCTTTGACTTGTTGGCAATGAAGGCATTTTGATACAAAATCAGCAATTTCTTTCTTCATTCCCGGCCACCAGAAATTCAGTTTCAAATCTTGATACATTTTCGTATTTCCCGGATGGATAGAAAATTTTGAATTCTGGCCCTCTTGCAGAACTCTTCTTTTCAGTTCGGTATCATTTGGTACACACAACCTTTCTTGAAATTTCAGTACATTATTCTCAAACTTGAAACCCGGTCTTGGTTTAGATTCCCTTTCTTCGATGATCTTCTTCAAGAAGTCATCTTGTTGTTGTTTCTCTTTAATTTCTTCAATCAGTGCCGGTTGAGTAGAAATAGCAGCTAAGGTTCCACCTTGTTCCCGTAACACAATTTCAATTTCAGATTTTTCAAGGTCACAAAGCAACTCTCTCTGTCCGGTGAGCAAACAGGCTAAGTTCCCAATCGATTTCCGACTCAATACATCGGCAACGGTGTTGGCTTTTCCCAGATGGTACAAAATCTGTAAGTCGTAGTCTTTAATCAATTCTAGCCATCTCCGCTATCTCATGTTCAGTTCTTTCTGTGTGAAGAAATATTTTAAACTCTTGTGGTCGGTGTATACTTCACATGTCGCCCCATAAAGGTAGTGACGCCAGATCTTCAGTGCAAATACTACTGCAGCAAGTTCCAGATCATGGGTCGGGTAGTTCTTTTCGTGCGGTCTCAGTTGTCGGGAAGCATAAGCAATAACTCTCCCATTCTGCATTAAAACACACCCCAAACCCTTATAAGAAGCATCATTAAAAATGGTAAAACCATCCGTACCTAAAGGTAGGGTAAGAACAGGTGCAGTCACTAGTCGAGTTTTCAACTCTTGGAAAACTGATTCTCTTTGATCAGTCCAGTCAAATGATGTCCCCTTTTGTGTCAGTTGAGTCAATGTAAGGCAATTTTGGAGAAATCTTTGACAAATCTTCTGTAGTATCCAACTAATCCCAAAAAGCTTTGGACTTCTGTCACATTTGTTGGTCTAGGCCAGTTCACTACAGCTTCAATTTTCTGCGGATCAACTGAAATTCCATCTTTGCCAACAACATGCCCCCAAAACATAACATGATCGAGCCAAAATTCACATTTAGACAGTTTAGCATAAAGTTTCTGTTCTCTTAAGGTCTGTAGGGCAAGTCTCAGATGATGTTCATGTTCTTCTCTACTTTTGAAGTAAATTAGAATGTCATCAATGAATACAACAATAAAGTCATCAAGGTATGGTTTAAAGATTCTGTTCATGAGGTCCATAAATGCAGCAGGTGCATTGGTAACTCCGAAAGGCATAACTAAAAATTCATAGTGTCCATACCTCGTTCGAAAAGCAGTTTTATCAATGTCCTCTAGTTTAACTTTCAGGTGATGATATCCGGATCTGAGATCAATTTTAGAGGATACTTGGGCACCCTGTAACTGATCAAATAAGTCATCAATACGAGGCAATGGGTGCTTATTTTTCACAGTTACCTTGTTCAGTTCACGGTAGTCAATACACAGTCTCAGTGAGCCGTCTTTCTTTTTCACAAACAAGACAGGTGCGCTCCACGGTGAAGTACTAGGCCTGATGAACTTTTTGTCTAGCAGTTCTTGCAGTTGCACTTTCAATCCTTTCAGTTCAGTTGGAGCCATTCTGTAAGGAGCTTTAGATACTGGCTGGGTACCCGGAATCACATCAACGGTGAATTCAATCTCCCTATCAATCAAATCCCCTGGCAGATTATCTGAAAAAACATCTGAGAACTCTCTGACTATGGAAATACTGTTCACATTAGCACTATCATCAGTAGACACAGTCAATACAGAACACAGATACCCTTTACACCCCTTTCTAATCAATTTAACAGCCTTCACAGATGAAATCAAATATGGAGGAGGTACTACTCCAACCCCATTAAACACAAATTCAGGTAAACCCGGTGGACGGAAAACTACTTGTTTCGTTACGCAGTCTATGGTGGCATGATATTTCGTTAACCAGTCCATTCCCAATATTACATCGAAATGGTCAATATTCAGAGGCAGTAAGTCAATAAACAAATGTGCATCTCCAACAATAATTTCACAAGCAGGGTACATGTATGCACAAGTCATGGATCCCCCAACGGGTGATGATACAGCTAACAGATAGTTCATGGGTTCTAATGGTCTATTCAGTTTTCGCAAAAAAGCATGCGATACATATGAATGTGTAGACCCCGAATCAATCAGAATATATGCATTTTGAGCACAAATAGAGAGGATACCTGACACAACGGTCTCAGTATTCTGTACATCTCCCGGTACTAGGGCAAACACTCGGCCATGCCTCATAGGCTCTTTCCCGGTAACTTTAGGGTTCGGTTTTGGTGCTACAGTTGATGCTGCTGCGCTTGGTGCAGCTTTACTATTGCCCTGAGCAGTGGAGGGGCAATCTTTGACCATGTGGCCCACTTTGCCACACCTGTAACAAGCACCAGAAATTTTATAGCAAACTCCTTTATGATTCTTACCACATTCGGAACAGGGCGGTATAGAACGGTTTCCCTAACTAGAAGTAGTCGTTGACCTTGTTATTTGCTTTTTGTTCAGCGGGTTGTTTTTGCCTTTCTTGAACTTAAAACCCTGCCTTTTACCACGCCATTCAGATACTGGTGTTTCAGATTGTTTCACTGCTTCGATGTTCGACTCAGCCATCAATGCTCGGTCAAGAACACCTACATAGTTTGGTAGTTTTAAAACACTAATCCTGTCGAGTATTGCAACATTCAGGCCGCCTTCAAACTTTCTGGCCTTCTTGTAATCAGTGTCCACCATGTGTGGTGCATATCTAGCAAGCTCGGTGAACTTTGTTTCATATTCAGCAACGGACATTGTACCCTGTCTCAACTGTTCAAATTCAGTTACTTTTCTGTCCCTAACACACTGGGGAAAATATTTTTCAAAGAAGGCTCCTTTGAATTGAGCCCAAGTCATAACAGTATTTGTATCACGGATCAACATCCACCATCTTCTAGCTTTTTCTTGTAGGGTGAAGGTAGCTAGCAACACTTTGTGCGCCTCAGAGCACGAAAATACTTCAAACAACTTTTCTGTCTCCAAAACCAATGCTTCAGCTTTTAATGGTTCAAGGCCTCCCTGAAAGGATGGCGGTTTCATTTTGCTGAACTTCTGGGTGAGAGCAATTATGTCCCCATCATTAACATTCACATTCTGTTCCGGCTGTACCGGAGGAGGAGATGGGGGCTGTTGATTCTGTTGCTGATCTAGTCTTTCAGTTATCAATTCCATCATCCTTTCCAATCTTGCCATTCTTGCCTCAGAGGATGAGGATTCAGATTCATTTGCAGTTCTTGTATTATCCATTTCACTATAAGCAGTTATAGCAATTATCAACATAAGTAGTTGCATGCTTAAACAGTTTATCACATTAGCATATATTCAGTCATGTCATAGCCACACACTTATCACGCTTATGCGATGCCCTAATTGCTTTTCTAGGACACCCTATAGCTCACTTGGACACGTGTGTGCGGTATAACTCGTGATTAGGTATCGCTCTGATACCACTCTGTCACGACCCAAACCCGCCCCTATGGGTTTAGCACCATAACCGGCCAGTAATCCGAGATTACTGAAGGCCTGCTTAACAGTAAGACAGTAAAACAGAGTACAAGGGCTAGCGGAAGCCAATACAGTAAATAAACAATGTCCAATGAGCTATAACGGTCTGTATACAAAAAAGACTTTTCATACATACGCATATACAAATAGTGACAAACAGTATGTACATTATATACAACATTCACAGTCGATCAGGACAGGGACCTAATCCCTATTAAACAGTACAGTGCAGTGCTATCAGTCTATACAGTTATTACAAAACAGGAACAGAGACAGATGGGGGAAAATAAAAACACCCCTAAGCCATAGCTTGGAAGGTTCGGAACCTCGCAGTGAGGCACAGTAGTTGGCTTGACAAAAAGGGAAATCTACCCCACGCTCCTAGCTCCGGTCTGGTGCCTGTACACCTACATATATATATGAGCAGTGAGCCAAAGCCCAGTGAATAACATAATGCATAAAAGGGTTAAGAATGAATGTCCTTACAGTAATGAAAACAGTTCATTGATTCAGTATATCAGTCATTCAGTCATATGTGGTACATCCATTAGCATAGCAGTACAGTAAACAGTAGGTCTTAAAAGACCGGACAGTAAATGATGGCCATCAGTCAGTAAACAGTAGTGGTTCCAACAAGGGAACCGACAGAGATCTCTGTAACAGTAACAGTCAGTAACAGTAGTTGCTAAGGATGCCACAATACAGTTCAGAATATAGGACATACATTTATTCAATTAACAGTTTCAGTTCGGAAAGCAGTTCAGTTAAACAGTCAGAAATATTCACAGTTGAACATATCTTTACACAATTGTTACTCACAGAGTTCTGGGCTACGGTAGGCTAGAGCGTCTCCTCGGAAAGCCAACCCTACACAGTTTACAGATTGAACACACACTAAGCTACACAGTTAGGAAAGATAATAACTTAATCCCTAATTTGCCTCGGTGTGTGCTACGTCTATATCCTCATTAAGATGCTTTAAACTAGGCCTAAGAATGCCTAGGATGTGATGAGGATGCAAAGATGCACTTTAAAAGCATTTCCAGAAAACAGGGGTTCCGCTCGAGCGTATGATACTCCGCTCGAGTGGACATGCAGACAAAGGTTCCCGCTCGAGCGTCACTTCCCACGCTCGAGCGGTCTGCAAAACAGTCAAAAGTACTGGATGGGTGAAAATCACGCTTGATAGGGCGCTCGATAGCCGCTCGAGCGTAAGACACAAGGTCCCGCTCAAGCGTCCAATACCCCGTTCGAGCGGACTGCAAAACATAACAAAGTACTGGATGCTCGAATTCCCCGCTCGAGCGGGAGTGCAAAATCTGGAAAACCCAGATTGCACCTTCAAGCTTAAAACCAAGTTTAAATGCACCAAAATCGATCCTCTTGGGCTGAAAACCTGGAAAACACTTGTAAAAACATAGTATGACATGTTTCAAAAATCAATTTGATAAATCAAAGCCCAAGGGTGTTTCAATTAAATCCAATTTCAACCCAAATTTCATGAACATGATTTCAAATGAACATGCATGAACTTTAAACAATTTACAAGCTTCAAAGCATGCTCTAATGAGCCAATTCCTCCAACAACAAGATGAAATCATGGTCTTAAACATAATTATGAGCATGCATGTAACATTTTGCCATGAAAACAACTTAAACTCACCAATACAAACATGCATGCATGGAATGAGCTTCAATTCAACATCACTAGACTAAATCTTGACTTAGATCACTAATATCATCATGGATCATGCTAGAACAACTCAAATACATAAAAGAGGGGATGAATTCCTACCTTAAGTCCTCAAATACAAGTCTAGAAGCTCAATTAAACAATCTACACTTCAATTTCTTCAATTCACCAAGCAACTCACAAGGAGGAACTCAATTTCTCTCCCTCTCTCTCTCTAGGTCAGTTAAGCTCTCAAATATGGCTGAGGAAATGTTTTGTGCAATGCAAGATTAAGTCTCTCAATGTTTGGTATAGTGGTCCACTAAGGGGTAGTTTGGTAAATAAGTCCAAATCTTGTGTTTTGTCACTATTGATCTAATTTAATCATACCAAATCAGTTTTCAGATAATTACACCATAAAATCACATAAATTATGACGATCATAAAGCACTAATCAATTTCCGGTTCAGCTGCCGATGAGGCCTTCAATTAGCGATTTAAACACAAAGACGTGAACAGATCAATTAACAATCAACAGATAGAAAATGCATTTAAACAGATACAATCAATCAATCAGTTTCAGATTTCAGTCAGTCCAGTATTTCAGTCAGTTCGATTACTTCTCATAATCAGTCTCAGTTTAGCGATAATCAGTAGTTTATCGGTAAGCAGTGACGAAGGTTATTACACTAATAGTCGTTGCCATCTTTAGAAGCCATCCCACACCTCTCCAGTTACACTGTTGCTCTCCAACCCCTCCTGACCTCTGATCATAATCTCATAATCCATTCCCATCCTCCCCGTTTGTTCCCAACTCTCTTGTGAACCTCTCTTCACCTTTAGTTGCCACGAAATGGCACATGCTGTCAGGTTGGCCGATAATTTCTTGAGCCCTAGGAGAATTATTTAAAAAATGGGCCCTTTATGCATAATCATAACAATAAAAATTTTATGGATAAAACAAGTATTTTTATTTTTATTTTGTCAGTACCCACACAAATTAGATTTATATATAAATAATCATTAAAATTATATAATAAAATTAATTATAGTGATCAAGACATGAGATTATTAAAAAATAAATAAAAACATTAAATTTAGTTATATTTTTTGTATTTATTATTATTATTATTATTTTAATTTCTCTACAAATATTTTATTTTAGATGCATCTAAGTTAGGTACATCTAAAAAATTAATTTTTTTGACTAAAATAAAATAAAATAGGGTTAATTACAAAAAAAAATAATCCTAGGGTTTTGAGTGTTTTTCAATTTAAACTCCAGAGTTTCAATTTCAACAAATTAAACCATAGAGTTTCATCTGTATTTCAATGTGAACCCTCCGTCCATGTCCGTCTCACTTCATCTTTTTCCTTCTTTTAGATTCAAACAAACCTATTCAAACCCTTCTCTCTTCCTTGTCATAACTTTGTTTTGCCTTATTTGCATGTTGTTGGATTCACCTCATGGCCTAATTTTCGTTCCATCCCCCGTACGCCTTGTTTCACATTTTTTTGCATGCTGTCGGAGCTCTAAAAGTTGGCTAAAAATAAGATTTTTCTCTCTTCTCTCTCTCTCTCTCTCTTCTCCTTCCTCTATCTTCTATCAGTTAAGTCGTTGCTCTTCCTCCCCCAATCCTCCTCATTTGCGGCTCCTTCTCCTGGCTTATTACTACTGCTTTATCATCATTATCTGCAAGATGAGGTGGTGGTGATAATGGTTGCAGTGCCATCAAGTGGTGATAGGTACACAACTACCCACAAAATAAAAAATCAAATAGGTTGATGAGCATGTTAGGACACCTTGATTTCCAATCAAACATCATCCATTACTTCTCCAATGCCAAGAATATTGTCGTGATAGTAGCAAGAAAAAAAATTGAGAGAAATCTTATTTTTTTCCAACTTTTGGAGTTTCAATGGCATGCAAAAAGAGGTGGAATAAGGTATATGAGGGGTGGAATGAAATTAGGCTATGAGGTGTATCTAATGAAGTGAAAATGAGGCAAAACAGAGTTATGATAAGGAAGATATAAGGGTTTGAATATATAGGTTTGAATATGAAAGAATGAAGAAGATGAAGTGAGACAGAAATGGACAGAAGGTTCATATTGAAACAAAGATAAAACTCTAGAGTTTAATTTGTCGAAATTGAAACTTTGGAGTTTAAATTAAAAAATTGAAATTCTGGGGTTTAAATTAAAAAAATGCAAAACTTAGAGTTATTTTATTTTTGTAAATAACCCAATAAAGTAGAAACTCGCTAAAATCAACAAAGTACAAAAAATAAAAACTCAGAAATTGTATTAAAAGATTCAAAATCAAACAGAGCTTACTTTTAATCTCAAAATATGTAAAATGTGCTAGTTTGGCTTATAAAATTACACATTTACCTTTATAGTTAGGCTGGAAACTCATCAGGAGGAGATCATATTTTAGCCTAGAATATGTGTGGCAATGTGGACTGAATGAGTGTATTGTAGATCCATCTGTAAAATCAATTGAACCACACATTACAAATTTTGAGTAATATTTTTTGGGTTTGTAGCACCATTATTGTAAGAACCTGAATTTTTAAACAACTAATTAGTTTATTAATAATAATATTAAGTCAATTAATAGTGATTATTAAACTATTAAAAGTACCATAATTAATATCAATATTAAATTCTTTAAAATAAAATTATTTGTTTTGATGCGATTAAAATTCTGTATCAAAATACAGTTGTGAAAACTAAATGGATTAAATTGATAGTAAATAAGCTAGTTAGAATTTAGTAGGAGGAAAACCATCTAGTTGAAAATAATAATATTAAATAAGTAAATAAATAAAAAGCTATATATACATAATTATATTGTATTGACACCAATTTCAATTCAATTCAATTCAAAAAAAAAAAAAAAAAGAAGAGTGATCAAGTTGCAAGGAAAGTGGCTGACTGCCACTTCCTTTTCTTTTTATCTAGGTTACCTGGCTTGCATGCTTATTTTTCCCCAAGTCCACACTCAACCTCCCTAAGAGAAGTAAGCATGCAATGGCATTCCAAGCCTTAATTAGGGCAGCCACGGCAGGCACAGTCTGTAAGCTACCATCTAAGCATTAGATGAGAGTTCCTAAGCAAAAAGGAGAAGTAAAGTAAAATAAATAAATAAATGAATAAATAAGTAAAATAAAATAATAATAATAACAAATTAGGCCCTCAAACTCCTATATTAGGAGCACTATTCAGCCTTATTACACACACTTGTAAGAGCAAAACAAAGAGAGAAGAGAGGGAGAGAAAGCAAGAGGGAAAGGAGAGAAGAGAAGGAAAGAAGGGCCCAACACTTGGGATTTTTTTTAAGGTAAGAATACATCACCTCTATCCTCCCTTAGATACCTCTAACTGAATTTATATAAATTATATATACAAGACTAAGCATGGTTAAGTCATATATAGCAAAATAGTACCATGCATGCTTAAAATTTTGAATAGGATGATGGTTTCATTATGTCATAATTTCATATTCCTTCTTGATATAAATATATGGCTTAGCTACTGTTTTTATGTGTTCAATATTCTCCATTGTTGATATAATCTTGCAAAAGAGTAAAATGAGATGAGAATGGTTTCCCTTTACCTGAAACTTAGATTCTTCCTCACTGTTTCAGACTTATCGGATGAAAAGAGGGCTCTAATAAATTGAAAATAATTGATGTTAAAAATCTGTGTATACTGGAAGTATATATAGGTGTTATACACTGTGTAAAATTTTTATAAAATCATTGGACACCATTTTCTTACCGAAACAAATATTTTCCCTAAGTGTCAATTACAACACAGCAGAAGCAGTAGCTTCAAACAGGTTCCATTTTCTCTACAATGGTACTTTTCTACACGACCACTTGGAAAAGTAAGATTTTTAAGTTACCCTTCAAACGCCACTAGTTTCATAATTTTTTATTAAGTATTGAGAGAGAAACGCCAAATTTTCAAAAAGGTGACAGAATCTGTCCAGTTTTCTTAAAAAAATTATTTGACCTCCTTCGACTGGTTTTCAGTCTTCATACTCTTCTGGAAATATGTTCTAAACTCAAAAATTTAGCAAACAGTTCTGACCATGCCTCTTTTCGACACCGTTTGAGGACCCTTTTTATTCTCCGAACACAGAACATCTGTGCTGACGTTTTCATGGCCTGAATATATTTTAACTTCATTACTGTTTGGAGGCAGCAGCAACGCTGACTTTACCAGGTCACCGTTTATTCCACAGAATGAATTTTCAAGTGATTCAAATTGGAAAAGTTATATTTTTAAGTTACCTTTCAAACGCCACTGGTTTCATAATTTTTTTCTAAGTATTGAGAGAGAAACACCAATTTTTCCAAAAGGTGACAGAACCTGTCCAGTTTTCTTATAAAAATCATTTGACCATCTTCGGTTGGTTTTCAGCCCTCACACTCTTCTGGAAATATGTTCTAAACTCAAAAATTTAGCAAAATGTTCTGACCATGCTTATTTTTGACATTGTTTGAGGCCCCTTTTTATTTTTCAAACCCGGATCACCTGTGCTGGAGGTGAATGTAACTCACTGTCCCAGCAAACCAGTTTTCTTCCAAAAATTATTCCTCCATTTTAAAATCGTTTTTAGCCCTGGTATTCTTCTCGAAATATTTTTCCTAACTTGATGAACTAGCACCAGTTAAAATATTATAATGGTTGAACATCGTTTGGTATGGGTTTCATATTTTTTTTGTTTGACTAAACAGTGCTGAAAGGAGAAGTATGTGAATTCTTAAGAAATTTTGTGATGACTCCTAAGAAACTCTATCACATTTATTTTGGTTGCCATATATGATTGTGTTGTGCTATATAAACATTATATCACTGTGATTCTCAAACTAAAACTCACACATGCATAAAAATGTGAATTCAACGAAGTAAAGAAACACAAAATTGAACAGATGATACATTAGAAATTTAAAAGTGATGGGGCGAGCTCGGTTTAGAATCTTGCGCGATGAGTTGCGAACCCTAACACGGCACGGGAAGGTATTTCGGCTCTTATCGGTGTAGGCGATATAAGGTTGGTGGTGCAGGTGTCACAACATAGACCGTTCCCTTGGGGCAGACCGTGATGTCACGACTCGGGTACGTAACCCTGGTGCGTGGGCATCATTGGTAGTTACAGCAAGTAACATTTGAATATTTGACCAAGGGGGAGTCAGAATTGCCCGTGGCCATTGCTTAGCGGTTGAGTGGAAGTAGTGCTCCGCGGGGAGTTACTTAAATTTATTTGATAAACTGAATCTATGAGAAATTAAAAAGAAAAGCATGCATTTTCCTTACGATGAACCACTATTTCCGTTTGCCATTTTATTTATTTATTTATTTATCTATTGTTATTATTTTAACTGTTAGCATTTCTGTTATGTTTATTAAATGCTGCTTATTATTCTGTTATTACACAATAATTATTATTTATGAATATTATTATCGCGGTGGGTATTTTCGGATTGTAGTATATTACTGAGCTCGTCGCTCATTGGCATTCTCGTTGCTCTGGCGTTTTATGCCAAGTACCGAAGAAAACGAAGGAAACACCGAGGCCTTGCAATGTGACATTCAGCCTTAGTTAGCTTGAAGAGTCCCTAAATTCTACGAACCATTTCCTACATTTCCTAGCTTTCTCTAGCTTTTCTCTCGCAGTTGTTGTAATTTCTTTTTGTGTACTGAGACTAAGTTTTAAGTTTTATTAGAATTGTAAATTGAAAACTTTAAATTGTGGGTTGTTAATGTTTGGATAATAGTGATGGTAAATTTGGTGGCGACATTGATGAGGATTCTTAATTACGAAAATTGATTTTAAGTTTTAAACGTTACTATGATGTCCTTAAATTTTGGGGCGTCACAATTATTACCTTTAATTATAATAGCGTTTATTGATAAAAGGGAGCTTTTTTGATAAATCCATTTCTTAAGAGTTTTATTCCATCCAACCCATATTCTTTTTGACTATTCCATTAGGTCCAATTTGAGATAAGAAGACCAAAATACCCTTTTTCATCTACTTATGTTCCATTTAGTTCACATTATTTTCTTATATTTCAATAAGTCCTATGGGTGACATAATTACCAAAATACCCCTAATGTGAATGTTCACACCGTCAATGTGAATGTTCATATCGTCAATATGTAGGGGCCCGACCCATGTCGATCTTCGTGGGTGCCCGGAAAAATTCGAGTCAGGCCGGGCTGGCCCACAGACTAAAAAAATAGGGCCGGCTCGGCCCGTTGATAATGTGAATATTCACATTGACAAATTAACATTCACATTGATAAGAGTGTAAAATTGGCTCGCGGCCCGTGGGTGGCCCGAAGCCAGCCCACCGCCTGGGGCGGGCCCGGGCCAGCCCGTTCATAATGTGAATATTCACATTGACATATTAATATTAACATTGATAAGAATGTAAAATTAGCCCGTGACCCGTGGGCAGCCCGAAGCCCGGGCCCAGGCCCGGCCCGTTGACAATGTGAATATTCACACTGACATGTTAACATTCACATTGATAGGAGTGTAAAATAAGCCCGCGGCTTGTGGCCGACCCGAAACCCGTCCGCGGCTCGTGGGCTGCCCTGGGCGGGCCCGGCCCGACCCGTTGATAATGTGAATATTCACATTGACATGTTAACATTTACATTGATAAGAGTATAAAATTAGCCCGTGCTCGTGGCTGCCCGAAACCAGCCCACGGCCCGTGGGCGGCCCGGCCTGTTGACAATGTGAATATTCACATTGACGTGTTAATATTCACATTGATAAGAGTGTAACATCGACTCGCGTCCCATGGGCGGCTCGAAGCCCGTGGGCGGCCCGGTGCGAGCCCGGCCCGGCCCGTTTACAATGTGAATATTCACATTGACATATTAACATTCACATTGATAGGAGTGTAAAATTGGCCCGTGGCCCGTGGATGGCCCGAAGCCCGCCCGCTGCCCAGGCCCGGCCCGGCCCGACCCCGTTGACAATGTGAATATTCACATTGACATATTAACATTAACATTGATAACAGTGTAAAATTGGCCCGTGACCCGTGGGCAGCCCGAAGCCCGGCCCCGGGTCGGGGCGGGCCCGGCCCGTTGAAAACGTGAATATTCACATTGACATGTTAACATTCACATTGATAAGAGTGTAACATTAACCTATGCCCCGTGGCTGCCCGAAACCCGTCCACGACCCGTGGGTGGCCCAAGGCGGGCCCGACCTGGCCTGTTGACAATGTGAATATTCACATTGACATGTCAACATTCACATTGATAAGAGTGTAAAATTGACTCGCGTCCCATGGGCAGCCTGGGGCGGCCCGGGTTTGGGTCTGGGCCTACCCCGGGCCGCGGGCGAGCTTCGGGTAGCGGACAAATTTTACACTCCTATCAATGTTAATGTTAACATGTCAATGTGAATATTCACATTGTCACGGGTCGGGCCAAGCCCCCCTCGGGCTGCGGTCTGGCTTCGGGCCGCCCACGGGCTTCGGGCCAATTTTACACTCCTATCAATGTGAATGTTAACATGTCAATGTGAATATTCACATTGCCAACGGGCCGAGCCCGTCCTGGCCCGAGGTCGAGCTTCGGGCTGCCCACGGGTCACGTGTCAATTTTACACTCTTATCAATGTGAATGTTAACATGTCAATGTGAATATTCACATTGTCAACAGGCCGGGTCCGGCCCGTCCAAGGCCGCCCACCGGCCGTGGGCGGGTTTCGGACAGCCACGGGGCGCGACCCAATTTTACACTTTTATCAATGTAAATGTTAACATGTCAATGTGAATATTCACATTGTCGACGGGCTGGGCCCGCCCGGGGCTACGAGCGGGCTTTACGGGGACCAATTTTACGCTCCTATTAATGTGAATATTAACATGTCAATGTGAATATTCACATTGTCAACGGGTCGGGCCGGGTCGGGCCCGCCCTGGGCTGCTGGTTAATTTTATACTCTTATCAATGTGAATATTAACATGTCAATGTGAATATTCACATTGTCAATAGGCCGGGCCAGGCCCGCCCCAAGCCGCCCACGGGCCGTGGGCGGGTTTCGGGCAGTCACAAGTGTCACGACCTTAGACTTCGCAAGCCTACCGTGCGGCCTTAGATGCCTTCAACCCTCCTGGTTGCACCTAAGTCAGCCTTACCCACTCAACCACACTAACACACACAAGGTTTAGGTGGAAGAATCTCTTCACTATACAAGTTAACTTTACAAGTATAGTCGTGTACAAAGCTTTACAAGGCTCTCACACTCACACTCACAAGTGCCTCACTCTTAGAGCTCTCTTGGATCTCCAGGACTCTAGGTGCCTCCCCACTCTAGATCCCTCACCCTTATATAGCCATCCCCCTCCTCAATGGACGGCTAGGATCAATTTGATCCAAGGGCTACAAACCCTCATCTAGAACACTCATAGAACTATCTAGGACAACTACCCTATCTACTACATTCTAGATCTCTCCACACTAGTGTAGTACATGGTAGGCTTCTCCTAGCATAATCTAGGATGTTCCAGACTCATCCAGACTCCTGTGGACACTCCAAGGCTCTTCCACATTCCGGAATCTTCCAGGCCACTTCGGACCCTTCCACCAGCTTCTAGAGTCTTCCAACATACTCTAGGTTGGTCTCTCTCCTTCCGGAACCTTCCAGCGCCTTCAGCATACCGCCCACGCTGCTCCTTGTGTCACATAATTCTCAGGGCGTGACACTCTCCCCCATCCAATCCCGTGACGCCCTCATCACGCAGAAGCATACCGAGCCACCACGTCTCGATATGATTTGTGTCCGCTGTTGCTGGTGCTTGCCTATTCGCCCTTGCCATGCGGCCCACTCTGCTGCATCCCTGTAAGTGCTTTGCCCTTGCCATACAGCCCACTCTGCTGCATCCCTACAAGTGCCTTCCTTTTGTCCTTGCCATGCAGCCCACTCTGCTGCATCCTTGCAAGTGCCTTCCTCTTCGGGCAGTTCCTCGCCATGTGCGGTCCGTTGCACAGGAAACACTCGAGCCGCCCTTTCCTCTTCAAGCCCAGCCTCTTAGCCTCATCGGTGCACTCAAACCTTAGAGTGGCACCTCTCTTCTCCTGCGCATGTGAGGCTTTCCCCTTAGCCTTCACCTCCGCGCACCGCTCATCCTTCTTTTGGATGTGCATCTCCCCACTCTTCTGGGATATCGACCCAAGAAGTTGGATGCTCCCCAGCTGTGCCTCATTCTCTGAAGGGTCTTCACTCTCGGAGTCCCTCGCCTCCTTCTTTCCCTTCCTCTCCAAGGCACTCAGCTGTTTCTTCTTCTTCGGGCAGTTTCTCACCATGTGCGGTCCGTTACACAGGTAACACTCAAGCTGCCCCCTCTTCCCTGGAGATCTGGTGCGTTGCCCCTTCACTTGGCGTTCCCGTCTCGTCCGGGCCTCGCCCTCACTGTGCTCATCCTCGGTGGTCTGAGGAGACTGCCTCCCACCTTTGGCATGGCTCTCTCGGGCACTCCTCGCACCCTCATAGCTCTTAGGTTTCGTCACACGAACCTTCCTCCTGGCTGGAGCCAAACTCCCTCCATTGCCAGCCACGATGGCCTTCTTGCACAACTCCAACTCTAACTCCAAGCTAGCTACTCTTGCTTCCAGGGCCTTCTGCTGGGTTGGACTGTCTCTAGCTTCCTCGAAGCGAGACGAACACACCCTTCCCTTGAAGAAGTCCACCCTCTCCTCCAGCTCTTCCACCCTAGCAACCAAACTAGCAAATAAGGAGAAAAAGTCACTGATATGAGATGTGGGCTGACTAGGGCCAACTAGCGCTTCCTCCAGCCTAGTGAGCCTCTCCACTACATTCTCCATCATCCCCTCGAGTCGTGCCTCTAATGCTGCCATCGAGTCACTTGCCGAGAGCCTCCTCACCCTGGGGACGTTCCCTTCGTCACCTGACCTAGCCATGTACACACCTCCCTCGGTACTTTCTCACGTAACCGAGCTCTGATACCAACTGTCACGGCCTTAGACTTCGCAAGCCTACCGTGCGACCTTAGATGCCTTCAACCCTCCTGGTTGCACCTAAGTCAGCCTTGCCCACTCAACCACACTAACACACACAAGGTTTAGGTGGAAGAATCTCTTCACTATACAAGTTAACTTTACAAGTATAGTCGTGTACAAAGCTTTACAAGGCTCTCACACTCACACTCACAAGTGCCTCACTCTTAGAGCTCTCTTGGATCTCCAGGACTCTAGGTGCCTCCCCACTCTAGATCCCCCACCCTTATATAGCCATCCCCCTCCTCAATGGACGGCTAGGATCAATTTGATCCAAGGGCTACAAACTCTCATCTAGAACACTCATAGAACTATCTAGGACAACTACCCTATCTACTACATTCTAGATCTCTCCACACTAGTGTAGTACATGGTAGGCTTCTCCTAGCATAATCTAGGATGTTCTAGACCCATCCAGACTCCTCTGGACACTCCAAGGCTCTTCCACATTCCGGAATCTTCCAGGCCACTCCGGACCCTTCCACTAGCTTCTAGAGTCTTCCAGCATACTCTAGGTTGGGCTCTCTCCTTCCGGAACCTTCCAGCGTCTTCAGCATACCGCCCACGCTGCTCCTTGTGTCACATAATTCTCGGGGCGTGACACAAGGCACGGGCTAATTTTACACTCCTATCAATGTGAATGTTAACATATCAATGTGAATATTCACATTATCAACGGGCCGGGCCGGGCCCTTCCCGGGCTGCGGGCGGGCTTTTGGTCGTCCATGGGCCGCGGGCCAATTTTATACTCTTATCAATGTGAATGTTAACATGTCAATGTGAATATTCACATTGTCAATGAGCCGTCCCGGGCCTGTCCCGGGCCGCCCATGGGCCGCGAGCGGGTTTCGCGCCGCCATGGGACGCGAGCCAATTTTACACTCCTATTAATGTGAATGTTAGCATGTCAATGTGAATATTCACATTGTCAACGGGCCCGGCTCGCCCCGGCTCACGGGCGGGTTTCGGGCCGCCCACGGGCCAATTTTACATTCCTACCAATGTGAATTTTAAAATATGAATGTTCACATTATTAAATTGATAATCGTTCAAAAAATATTTATAAGGGTATCAAAATTGAATATAATGGCATAAGTGTCCAAGAAAATAGTGTAAATCAAGAAAATGGACTTTATGGAATAAAACTATACATACATAGGACTAAATGGGTTAAAAAATTCTTTCATGGACTTTTTGGGTTAAAACACTTCTAAATTGGACTTATCAATAAAAATCCCCTGATCAAATTAGATCAAAAATTAAAACTCTTTTTATAGAATAATGTCTAAATTAATAAAATCAAAATATTAAAATATAAAACAACATAATTAATATAATTTTAAATAAATAATATATTTTAAGATTAAAAAAATAATTAACTTTTTTTTAATTTTTGGGAAGGGGGTTGAGTTAGTGGTCTACCACTATTTAAAATGGGGCTGAGAATTATCTAATTAATTCTACAGTTATGCTGAAAGATCTTCAAGCTGTTGTATGGCTAATTTTAAGGCTTCTTGTTTTATAGTTAGCTGTCTATTTATCTGAGAAATTTTTAAACTGTAATTTTCTAGAGATCTGTTAGAAGCTAATGATAAAAGAAACTGATATCTAAATTTTTGATCTTCTAATTCTTGTATTAGTTCAGTACTAATTTTAATTTTATTCCTAAGGTCTTCGTCTAAGGGCATACAAATTTTTGATTTTTTGAAATTCTTATATGGACAATATTTCCTTAATATTTCTACTCGGGTTGCTCTCCTTTTATTCTAAAATTCTTTTCTATGGCAAAACTATTTTTAGGCAATGTTTGTTTTCATTACATGTACTCCCACCTTGAGACTAAGTCTCGTTCAACATAGTATATTTTTATTTTCCATTTTTTACTTTTCCCTTTCTGCCTACAATTCGCCCTCCAACGCCTAACCACGGCTCACACGGGCTCTTCAGCTAAGGTCACTCAATAACAAAATAGAAAACTGAAGATACTACGAAGGTTCAAAGCATGTAATATTAATGAGCAAACAAGCATTCCATAAACTTAGTTTTCCAAAAAGAAAATAAATTTTTAGAATAGAAGAGTTACCCTTTCGAAATATTTAAGGAAAAAGAGAAACTACTCACACTTCATATTAATAAGAAATATACTTACAAAGATTATATTACAGACTCTGAAACTCTGAAAAACTTAATACACTTAGAGGTTTTTGAGAGGGGTTGGAAAATTTACAAAGCAGAGTGAAGTGGTGTTTTTTCATTCTGCTTGATCCGTTGGCAAGCATGCCAATTTATACAACTCAAAAGAAGGATAAAACAAAACTCCAAGCTATCTAGACTCTCTCTTGTTTCAAAATTTATAAGCCTAGACCTTAGGCTTTTTGACTTTACTTCTAAACATGTGCAAAAACTTCTTTACATATTGACGGAAAGTTGAATACATATTTTTCTAATAAGGACAAAACCATATATATATATACTTGACTCGAATAACTATTATAGATAAATTTTATCAATAAAGGATTAGGATAATGATATTGGGTACTGCTTTTGGGCCCCATCGCATATCATTCAATCCTCCTTTTTTGACAAAATTTTGATACTACAATTTATTACAAGACACGTATAAAGATTTTCACAGCTCTTCTTTAATAAAGCAAGATAAGAGATATCCACTTTATTAAAGCAGTGAGTGAAGGAAAATCCTTATCTGACAGGCTCAAATAATTACAGACACAAAATATCTACAAAAATCTTTTTTGTCTTTTTTGAGCATTTTTCTGATATCTGAGGAGAATCTTTATCTTCTAAGGATTTTGTCTTCTTTTGGTGGAGCGCCAATTATTGATGCTGATCCATGGAGTGATGCGTCTTGGCGGGTTCTGGAATGTCTCGCAAAATTGAAAGAGTCACGTAGAACCATACATTCAAAATGTTATAGGAGTCTTGTAGTGGGACCCCTGTTTTTTTTTTTTTTTTTTTTTTTTTGGCTTTACCCGTACATTTTGTCTGAGAGGTCATCCAGGTCTGCTGCTGAGAGTTGGTCGTAAAAGTCATCTCCGTCGTCTCCCATGGGCGGTTCATCGTACCATTCTTGATTTTGTCCATCAATTTCTGGTGACTCATGAGAAACGCCATGCTGATAGTTAGGGTATCGACTTTCTTCGACAAATGTCTCTTTGCTGAATGGATAACCCGGGATGGCTAAATTACAATGTATCTTCTGATATCTATCTTCACAAACTAGATGTCCGGAATTTCCATTATATGCTAATAGAGAGTCGCTAGCAAATTTTCTCCATTTGTTGAGCTGTTCTTTGAGTGGAAATCTTCTACATGGCCAGGGTCTTTTATTGAGAAGTGCTGGGTATCTTGAAGTTCCTTTGAGGTACATCTTATGCTTGGCTAGGTTGCACCATATTCCCTTTCATTCTGGTAGTTTGCTATCTATCAATGCTTCTATATATGGATGATATTCTTCCATTATACAGAGTACTGCATGAGCAAGCTTATGTCCGAAACTATCTGTCTGATATGGATCTGTGAAAATTAATCTAGAGACAAAGCCGTAATCTAACAATTTTGAAGCTGTTAGATAACGTGTTTCGCCCCTGATTTCTATTTCTAATGGCTCGAATGTAGCTAAATTTATCTGGCAAAGGCAAACACTGAAGTCTAGGTTACACTGACATCTTCCAAAATGCTCGGATCTCTTGCTGCATTTTTCTTCATCTAAATAGGGCTGTTCTTCTTCTTCATAGGTATAGGTCCACTGATAAGCTAAGCCGGGGCAATCAACCCTTGCTATGGAAAGGTCTTGAAGAAATTGCTGAATAATGACTAGCTCGCTATTTCTGCTATCTTCGGCTAGGGTGTAAATATAGGGTTTTAGGTCTTCTATTACTTGGCTTTTCTCACAAAGAGATCGAATGATAGAATGCCTGAAGAAATACATTCTAGCACTCAATTGGTCAAATTCCTCACTGGTGAGTTGTTTGATTTCTGGGCTAGGTAAGGAGGTAGTTGTTCTTTCTGGAGCTAATTTTTTAAGCTGATTGGTTAGGGTTCGAACGGTTGCTCTCAATTGTTTTTCTTCGTCTCGGAGCGGGTCTAGCTCTTCACTGACTCTTTTGCCTTTATCCATAATTTTCTTGAAATTTCTGGCAAGGCCTTCACAATGTCTGCACATCTGGAGAGGATTCTGAAAATCTGTCTGAGGGTTAGAACTACTACTACTGCCTGAACTACTGCTTCCAATTATCTGGCTAACTGGAACTCCACTAGTAGCAAGGATGGTTGACCTCATCTTGCTCAATGTGTCCAGGTAATCTTTAGCTATCTGGCTAATAAAGTAACTGGTTCCTATTTGTCTTCGGGCATAGGTACTGGCTGACTCAAAGTCATAAAATCCTTTAAACTGAGGTAATGTAAAATTTTTAACTAAGGGTTCTACTTCTACCCAATCATGGTAAATACCAGGCTTGGTTCCTTTAACTACTACATAGAAAGAAAAGCTTTTTGATAAAGGTTTATTTTGGATTTTTGAAAAATATATACTGAGAGAGTTTAGGGCTGAAAGGCGTTTAGTTGGGTGGTTCTGACTGGTCCAAAGGTTATCTAAAAGACACTGTTGAACTGGGTCTAACTCGATCCCTGTTAAAGGTCTGAATTTGGTTCTGCCTTCATGAATGGGAAGAGAAAATCCCCCAAAGTTCATGGTCTTGCTGTTCTCCATTATCTGCACAAAAATTAAACTGGTTATCTTCTTTTTCTAAATAAATTTTCCTACTTAACCAATCTGTTAACCTATTATCACTACCTTTGATATGTTCAAATTCTACTTTATATCCTTATCCTACTATACAATCTAAAAATTTTGCCCATCTTCTAGTGCTTAATTTACGCTCATTGAGTTTGTTATGGAATCTAACTATAGCTTCACAATCTGTTCTAATTGTAAAAGGTTCGTGCAAAAATAATCTAAATTTATTTATTGCATAAACTACTCCTAATATTTCAAAATCTAAACTTGTCATGGTCGTATCTTTTTCTTTAAACTTTCCGGAACTATATCTACAAATGCGTTCTTTATTTTTGCTATCATACTTACTAGGTTTGGCTAATAATATTGTTCCCCATCCTAATTGACTTGCGTCTGTTTCTACAACTATGTATTCTGATTCTAAGGGGAGTTGTAGGTCTGGTAAATTTTTACAAATGTCTTTTATTTTTCTAACTAAGGCTATATCTTGCTGGTTAAAATATTTTTGTCCTGTGGGTGTGGTCTTACTATAAAGGGGTCCTATTATTTTACTAAGGTTAGGAATATACATTCGTGCATAATTTAAAATTCCTAAAAAGGATTGAAGTTGTTTAGTATCTTCTAATTTATCTGGATAATCTAAAATTTTCTTGACTATATGAGGTTGTAATCTAATTTTCCCATCTCCTAACTCCATTCCTAAAAATTCTATGTGAGGTTTATTTAATACCATCTTCTTTTTGCTAATTATTATTCCATTATTTATGAATTCTTCTAAGGCTATATACAAATGATCTATATGACTATTTTTATCTGGACTAAATACTAATATGTCGTCTATGTATACCAGTATAAAACTATATTTGTTAAATATACTATCCATCTTACGCTGAAATATGGAAGGTGCATTTTTTAATCCAAAAGGCATTACTAGCCATTCATAATGTCCTTGAGGGCAACAGAAGGCTGTCCACGGTATGCTTTCCTTTTCCATTTTTATCTGCCAAAATCCTGACTTACAATCAAATTTACTAAATATTTTTGCTGTCTGTATTCTATTTATAAGTTGATCTTTATCTGGTATATTATATTTATCTTCTTCTGTATTGTCATTTAATCTTTTATAATTTATAACCATTCTAGCTTTTCCTCTTTTTATCTCTGCATGATTTCTAACCATAAATGTTGCGCTTCTATGTGGACTATTACTAGGTCTAATAACTCCTAAATCTAATAGCTCCTTAATCTGGGTTCTAAATTCTTCTATATCTACTAGCGTATGATCTATTTGTGCTGAGGTAATCCTATAATCTCTATTTTTTATATCTAAGCTGGCTAAAATTTTATTTCTCTCCCAATATTTCATGGGTTGTTCTCCTAAAATTTCTGTTGTTTCAGCTAATCTTATTATCTCATCTAATTCGTTTTCTGTTCTTCTGTATATTGGTTTTTTCTTTATTTTTCCTATTTTTGCAAAAATTAATTCTAAGTTAATTATTTCTTGAAAATCTTCTAAGTTCCAATAATCTCCCTTATCTTCAAAATGAACCTCTTCAAAATCTTCTAACTCATAATTTTCCATGTCTAATTTTTCTAAAGAAGTGTTTGCTATCTCATTAGGCATATATGTTTGGGCTAGCTCTGGGAAAATATTTCTACTTGGACATAAAAAACTAGCGGGAACTAAATCTACTCTTATGGTACCACCACGCTTCGCACGCAACTCTGAGGAATGGGCTATGGTGCTAAGAGCATAAGCTGTTGGCGTATTGACGGTTCGTTTGAAGAAGCTGATGTTGTGTTGGCTGATAAACATACCACCTTGTAAACTAAGTATGAAATTAAGTCCTAAAATGAAAGGATGATTCTGACGAGTATTTCCGATCCAAACTTGAGGTAATGGGAACCATTCTATGTGCTGATCTTGAGAACCTAGATGGTGAAACTAATCTGAGCACCATTGATGTAATGTGTGTATGTCTGTTTCGTGCCATCTGCTATGCTAACTAAGGCTGGGGTTGCTAAGGCTGTGCTCCATCCTGGTGGAACTACGTGTTGTTCAATGTATGATTTACTGGCTCCTGTATCTATCATGACATCTATACTGAGGGTTTTTTCTACAAATTTAATTACACAAGAAATTTCAGCTAAATTTGACTTAGGTATAACAGGATAATTAAATGGTAAATAGGTATTATCTAGTTGTGTCTGAGAGTATTAACTAATTTTAAATAAATAATATATTTTAAGATTAAAAAAATAATTAACTTTTTTTTATTATCTATATTTTATAATGAGTATTGTTAACTTTGTGTTAATAGGAGATGCCTAGAATATGTGCGGCAATGTAGACTGAATGATTGTACTGTAGAATTCATATGGAAAATCAATTGAACCACATATTACAAATTTTGAGTAATATTTTTCGGATTTGTAGCATCATTATTACCTTTAACTATAATAGCGTTTATGGACAAAATTAGATAAAAAATTAAAACTCTCTTTTTTTTTTCTTTTTTTCTTTTTTTTGGCTTTACCCGTACATTCTGTCTGAGAGGTCGTCCAGGTCTGCTGCTGAGAGTTGGTCGTAAAAGTCATCTTCGTCGTCTCCCATGGGCGGTTCATCGTACCATTCTTGATTCTGTCCATCAATTTCTGGTGACTCATGAGAAACGCCATGCTGATAGTTAGGGTATCGACCTTCTTCGACAAATGTCTCTTTGCTGAATGGATAACCCGGGATGGCTAAATTACAATGTATCTTCTGATATCTATCTTCACAAACTAGATGTCCGGAATTTCCATTATATGCCAATAGAGAGTCTCTAGCAAATTTTCTCCATTTGTTGAGCTGGTCTTTGAGTGGAAATCTTCTACATGGCCAGGGTCTTTTATTGAGAAGTGCTGGGTATCTTGAAGTTCTCTGAGGTACATCTTATGCTTGGCTGGGTTGCACCATATTCCCTTCCATTCTGGTAGTTTGCTATCTATCAATACTTCTATATATGGATGATATTCTTCCATAATACAGAGTACTGCATGAGCAAGCTTATGTCCGAAACTATCTGTCTGATCTGGATCTGTGAAAATTAATCTAGAGACAAAGCCGTAATCTAACAATTTTGAAGCTGTTAGATAACGTGTTTCGCCCCTGATTTCTATTTCTAATGGCTCGAATGTAGCTAAATTTATCTGGCAAAGGCAAACACTGAAGTCTAGGTTACACTGACATCTTCCAAAATGCTCGGATCTCCTGTTGCATTTTTCTTCATCTAAACAGGGCTGTTCTTCTTCTTCATAGGTATAGGTCCACTGATAAGCTAAGCCAGGGCAGTCAACCCTTGCTATGGAAAGGTCTTGAAGAAATTGCTGAATAATGACTAGCTCGCTGTTTCTGCTATCTTCGGCTAGGTTGTAAATATAGGGTTTTAGGTCTTCTATTACTTGGCTTTTCTCACAAAGAGATCGAATGATAGAATGCCTGAAGAAATACATTCTAGCACTCAATTGGTCAAATTCCTCACTGGTGAGTTGTTTGATTTCTGGGCTAGGTAAGGAGGTAGGTGTTCTTTCTGGAGCTAATTTTTTAAGCTGATTGGTTAGGGTTCGAACGGTTGCTCTCAATTGTTTTTCTTCGTCTCGGGGCTGGTCTAGCTCTTCATTGACTCTTTTGCCTTTATCCATAATTTTCTTAAAATTTCTGGCAAGGCCTTCACAATGTCTGCACATCTGGAGAGGATTCTGAAAATCTATCTGAGGGTTAGAACTACTACTACTGCCTGAACTACTGCTTCCAATTATCTGGCTAACTGGAACTCCACTAGTAGCAAGAACGGTTGACCTCATCTTGCTTAATGTGTCCAGGTAATCTTTAGCTATCTGACTAATAAAGTAACTGGTTCCTATTTGTCTTCGGGCATAGGTACTGGCTAATTCAAAATCATAAAATCCTTTAAACTGGGGTGTAGGAAAAAATTTAACTAAAGGGTCTACTTCTACCCAATCATGGTAAATACCAGGCTTGGTTCCTTTAACTACTACATAGAAAGAAAAACTTTTTGATAAAGGTTTATTTTGAATTTTTGAAAAATATAAACTGAGAGAGTTTAGGGCTGAAAGGCGTTTAGCTGGGTGGTTCTGACTGGTCCAAAGGTTATCTAAAAGACACTGTTGAACTGGGTCTAACTCGATCCCTGTTAAAGGTCTGAATTTGGTTCTGCCTTCATGAATGGGAAGAGAAAATCCCCCAAAGTTCATGGTCTTACTGTTCTCCATTATCTGCACAAAAATTAAACTGGTTATCTTCTTTTTCTAAATAAATTTTCCTACTTAACCAATCTGTTAACCTATTATCACTACCCTTGATATGTTCAAATTCTACTTTATATCCTTACCCTACTATACAATCTAAAAATTTTGCCCATCTTCTAGTGATTAATTTACGCTCATTGAGTTTGTTATGGAATCTAACTATAGCTTCACAATCTGTTCTAATTGTAAAAGGTTTGTGCAAAAATAATCTAAATTTATTTATTGCTTAAACTACTCCTAATATTTCAAAATCTAAGCTGGTCATGGTTGTATCTTTTTCTTTAAACTTTCCTGAACTATATCTGCAAATACGTTCTTTATTTTTGCTATCATACTTACTAGGTTTGGCTAATAATATTGTTCCCCATCCTAATTGACTTGCGTCTGTTTCTACTACTATGTATTCTGATTCTAAGGGGAGTTGTAGGTCTGGTAGCTTTTTACAAATTTCTTTAATTTTTCTAACTGAAGCTATATCTTGTTGATTAAAATATTTATGTCCTGTGGGTGTGGTTTTGCTATAAAGTGGTCCTATTATTTTACTAAGGTTAGGAATATACATTCGTGCATAATTTAAAATTCTTAAAAAAGATTGAAGTTGTTTAGTATCTTCTAGTTTATCTGGATAATCTAAAATTTTCTTGACTATATGAGGTTGTAACCTAATTTTTCCATCTCCTAGCTCCATTCCTAAAAATTCTATGTAAGGTTTATTTAATACCATCTTCTTTTTGCTAATTATTATTCCATTATTTATGAATTCTTCTAAGGCTATATACAAATGGTCTATATGACTATTTTTATCTGGACTAAATACTAGTATGTCGTCTATGTATACCAGTATAAAACTGTATTTATTAAATATGCTATCCATCTTACGCTGAAATATGGAAGGTGCATTTTTTAATCCAAAAGGCATGACTAGCCATTCGTAATGTCCTTGTGGACAACAAAAGGCTGTCCATGGTATGCTTTCTTTTTCCATTTTTATCTGCCAAAATCTTGACTTGCAATCAAATTTACTAAATATTTTTGCTCTCTGTATTCTATTTATGAGTTGATCTTTATCTGGTATATTATATTTATCTTCTTCTGTATTATCATTTAATCTTTTATAATTTATAACCATTCTAGCTTTTCCTCTTTTTATCTCTGCATGATTTCTAACCATAAATGTTGCGCTTCTATGTGGACTATTACTAGGTCTAATTACTCCTAAATCTAATAGTTCCTTAATCTGTATTCTAAATTCTTCTATATCTGCTGGCGTATGATCTATTTGTGCTGAGGTAATCCTATAGTCTCTATTTTTTATATCTAAACTGGCTAGAATTTTATTTCTCTCCCAATATTTCATGGGTTGTTCACCTAAAATTTCTGTTGTTTCAGCTAATTTTATTATCTCATCTAATTCATTTTCTGTTCTTCTGTATATTGGTTTTTTCTTTATTTTTCCTATTTTTGCAAAAATTAATTCTAAGTTAACTATTTCTTGGAAATCTTCTAAGTTCCAATAGTCTTCCTTATCTGCAAAATGAATCTCTTCAAAATCTTCTAACTCATAATTTTCCATATTTAATTTTTCTAAAGAAGTGTTTGCTATCTCATTAGGTATGTATGTTTGGGCTAGCTCTGGAAAAATATTTCTACTTGGAAATAAAAAACTAGCGGGAACTGAATCTACTCCTATGGTACCACCACGCTTCGCACGCAACTCTGATGAATGGGCGATAGTGCTAAGGGCATAAGCTATTGGGGTATTGACGGTTCGTTTGAAGAAGCTGATGTTGTGTTGGCTGATAAACATACCACCTTGTAAACTAAGTATGAAATTAAGTCCTAAAATGAAAGGATGATTCTGATGGGTATTTCCGATCCAAACTTAAGGTAATGGAAACCATTCTATGTGCTGATCTTGAGAACCTAGATGATGAAAACTAATCTGAGCACCATTGATGCAATGTGTGTATCTCTGTTTCGTGCCATCTGCTATGCTAACTAAGGCTGGGGTTGCTAAGGCTGTGCTCCACCCTGGTGGAACTACGTGTTGTTCAACGTATGATTTACTGGCTCCTGTATCTATCATGGCATCTATACTGAGGGTTTTTTCTACAAATTTAATTACACAAGAAATTTCAACTAAATTTGACTTAGGTATAACAGGATAATTAAATGGTAAATAGGTATTATCTGGTTGTGTCTGAGAGTATTGACTAAAGGGTTGAGAATCAACTAAATTGACTAATTCTAAAGAGTTCATATGACCTTAACTAGTTTATCTTTTAAAGGGTATTTACTGTGAAATTGTTCTAGTTGTTGTTTGAGCTGCCTATTTTCTAATTTTAAACATTTTATGTCAAAACTAGTCTTAGTTTCTATCTCTCGTATTTGAAGTTTAAGTTCTCTCACTTGTATTTCTAATTCTCTATTTGCTAATTGTAATTCTCTGCTTTCTATAATGTTATCTTCTCTGGTATTTTCTAATCTTATCTTATGTGTCATATTTAATTTCTCGAGACAAATTATACAATAGGTTATGCTGCATAATAAACATTGAGCTCTTTTGTGTTTAGCTGGAAACCAATTACAATAGCTGCATCTAATAGTATCAAATCCTAGTCCTATTTGAAAATTATGTTGACATTCAGTAACTGCATTACATTCCATCATAAAGAAAGTATCTGAAGGAGTTGTTCCTATTTCTTGGTTAAGTTGTCCTAAAAGATTATCTACATCTGTATCGCTTTCTGAATCACTTTATGGCTTCTAATTGATATTCATAATCGCTGACTATGCTATATACCTCTGAATCATCACTATTTATGCTGACTATATCTTCTTCTAAATCTTCTATAATATGTAGTCTTTCTATCTGCTTATTAGTATTAGGTCTCTGTCTTTTTGGGCAAGCTTTTGCAAAATGATTGGGTTCTCCACATATAAAACAATTGCATTTTTTACTATTGGGTTTTCTAACATATCTTTGTTTTCTTTTATCTTTTTCATCTTTGGGTAATCTCTTATAATTTGTCCTATTGAAGGTTCTACTTTTCCTAATGAATTTCTGTCTTTTCCATGGTTTTCTATATTTTTTCTTCCAACATTTTTCTTTTCTATATTTTCCATATTTTTTATATTTCTTCCTATTATATTTATCTTCATATTGCTGAGGAATATATATTACACTGCTACAAAAATCATAATTTTGTTTTTTCAAATCCTTTTGTATTTTAACTTCTATACATTTTTCTCTAAGTCTATGGAAAGTAAAAACTATTCTAGGTCCTATTCCTAAGGTTCCTCTTATTTTCACTTCTCCTGTGGCTATTTTTGCTGGTAAACTTGTATAATAAATTGACCATTTATTTTCTATTTCTCTTCCTAGTTCTCCAGGTAATTTTCTAAAATATTTATCTCCTATTTCTTCATCAAAACTTTTTCCTGTTCTGGCTGCTATAGCTAAATATTCTTTGCTAAAGGGTACTATGTATTTCCAACTTCCTAATGTCATTTGATCTAATTCAGTTAATGCTATGCTTTGAGTGTAAGTATTTCGTCTAGAAGGGTCATATCCTATAAGTATTTCTTTTATAAAACTGGTGAAGTTCCAAGGGTTATCTCCTAGTTCTTTAAGCTGTCTAATTATCTCCTCATACTTTCCTTTAAATGTTAAATATATATTAAAAGCTGAATCTCCTAAAAGTGTCTCCATATATTCCCACATGTCTATTGAATCGAAGGGATTACTCATCCATGCTTTTACTGCGTCTTTTTCCCATCTTTCTATTACTTCCTGCCATATCTGAGGGTCGAATCTGGCTAAATCTAAAAGGGTTCCTTGGTTATTAGCTGGCTGTAGCTGTATACTCATGTCTGGTTGCCTATGTTTTCCATGAAATCTGTAACTTTTATTTGGGTCTGCTTTACTGTGTCCTGAACTGGCTAATGGTCTTCTTCCTCCTACTGCATAATGCATTGGTTCTACGGGATCTTCTACAGTTGGTTGGGTGTTTCTAGTTCCTGTGGTTTCTGTATTCATATAAAAAGTATCTTCTAAATCGGTTTGTTCTAATACTTTAGCATCTTCTATCTTAGATTGTTCTGATATTCTAAATATTTTACTGAGATGTATTTTATCTTCTATGATATCATCTACATATTCTGTATGGAATTCTTGATCTAAAAATATCATCTACATATACTGAATGTCAACATAATTTTCAAATAGGACTAGGATTTGATACTATTAGATGCAGCTATTGTAATTGGTTTCCAGCTAAAGACAAAAGAGCTCAATGTTTATTATGCAGCATAACCTATTGTATAATTTGTCTCGAGAAATTAAATATGACACATAAGATAAGATTAGAAAATACTAGAGAAGATAACAGTATAGAAAGCAGAGAATTACAATTAGCAAATAGAGAATTAGAAATACAAGTGAGAGAACATAAACTTCAAATACGAGAGATAGAAACTAAGACTAGTTTTGATATAGAATGTTTAAAATTAGAAAATAGGCAGCTCAAACAACAACTAGAACAATTTCACAGTAAATACCCTTTAAAAGATAAACTAGTTGAAGATCATATGAACTCTTTAGAATTAGTCAATTTAGTTGATTCTCAACCCTTTAGTCAATACCCTCAGACACAACCAGATAATACCTATTTACCATTTAATTATCCTGTTATAAAAAAGTCAAATTTAGTTGAAATTTCTTGTGTAATTAAATTTGTAGAAAAAACCCTCAGTATAGATGCCATGATAGATACAGGAGCCAGTAAATCATATGTTGAACAACACGTAGTTCCACCAAGGTGGAGCACAGCCTTAGCAACCCCAGCCTTAGTTAGCATAGCAGATGGCACGAAACAGACATACACACATTGCATCAATGGTGCTCAGATTAGTTTTCATCATCTAGGTTCTCAAGATCAGCACATAGAATGGTTTCCATTACCTCAAGTTTGGATCGGAAATACCCGTCAGAATCATCCTTTCATTTTAGGACTTAATTTCATACTTAGTTTACAAGGTGGTATGTTTATCAGCCAACACAACATCAGCTTCTTCAAACGAACCGTCAATACCCCAACAGCTTATGCCCTTAGCACTATCACCCATTTATCAGAGTTGCGTGCGAAGCGTGGTGGTACCATAGGAGTAGATTCAGTTCCCGCTAGTTTTTTATTTCCAAGTAGAAATATTTTTCCAGAGCTAGCCCAAACATACATACCTAATGAGATAGCAAACACTTCTTTAGAAAAATTAGATATGGAAAATTATGAGTTAGAAGATTTTGAAGAGATTCATTTTGCAGATAAGGAAGACTATTGGAACTCAGAAGATTTCCAAGAAATAGTTAACTTAGAATTAATTTTTGCAAAAATAGGAAAAATAAAGAAAAAACCAATATACAGAAGAACAGAAAATGAATTAGATGAGATAATAAGATTAGCTGAAACAACAGAAATTTTAGGAGAACAACCCATGAAATATTGGGAGAGAAATAAAATTCTAGCCAGTTTAGATATAAAAAATAGAGACTATAGGATTACCTCAGCACAACTAGATCATACGCCAGCAGATATAGAAGAATTTAGAATCCAGATTAAGGAACTATTAGATTTAGGAGTAATTAGACCTAGTAATAGTCCACATAGAAGCGCAGCATTTATGGTTAGAAATCATGCAGAGATAAAAAGAGGAAAAGGTAGAATGGTTATAAATTATAAAAGATTAAATGATAATACAGAAGAAGATAAATATAATATACCAGATAAAGATCAACTCATAAATAGAATACAGACAGCAAAAATATTTAGTAAATTTGATTGCAAGTCAGGATTTTGGCAGATAAAAATGGAAAAAGAAAGCATACCATGGACAGCCTTTTGTTATCCACAAGGACATTACGAATGGCTAGTCATGCCTTTTGGATTAAAAAATGCACCTTCCATATTTCAGCGTAAGATGGATAGCATATTTAATAAATACAGTTTTATACTGGTATACATAGATGACATACTAGTATTTAGTCCAGATAAAAATAGTCATATAGACCATTTGTATATAGCCTTAGAAGAATTCATAAATAATGGAATAATAATTAGCAAAAAGAAGATGGTATTAAATAAACCTTACATAGAATTTTTAGGAATGGAGCTAGGAGATGGAAAAATTAGGTTACAACCTTATATAGTCAAGAAAATTTTAGATTATCCAGATAAACTAGAAGATACTAAACAACTTCAATCTTTTTTAGGAATTTTAAATTATGCACGAATGTATATTCCTAACCTTAGTAAAATAATAGGACCACTTTATAGCAAAACCACACCCACAGGACAGAAATATTTTAATTAACAAGATATAGCTTTAGTTAGAAAAATTAAAAAATTTGTAAAAAGCTACCAGACCTACAACTCCCCTTAGAATCAGAATACATAGTAATAGAAACAGACGCAAGTCAATTAGGATGGGGAACAATATTATTAGCCAAACCTAGTAAGTATAATAGCAAAAATAAAGAACGTATTTGCAGATATAGTTCAGGAAAGTTTAAAGAAAAAGATACAACCATGACCAACTTAGATTTTGAAATATTAGGAGTAGTTTATGCAATAAATAAATTTAGATTATTTTTGCACAAACCTTTTACAATTAGAACAGATTGTGAAGCTATAGTTAGATTCCATAACAAACTCAATGAGCGTAAATTAAGCACTAGAAGATGGGCAAAATTTTTAGATTGTATAGTAGGGCAAGGATATAAAGTAGAATTTGAACATATCAAAGGTAGTGATAATAGGTTAACAGATTGGCTAAGTAGGAAAATTTATTTAGAAAAAGAAGATAACCAGTTTAATTTTTGTGCAGATAATGGAGAACAGCAAGACCATGAACTTTGGGGGATTTTCTCTTCCCATTCATGAAGGCAGAACCAAATTCAGACCTTTAACAGGGATCGAGTTAGACCCAGTTCAACAGTGTCTTTTAGATAACCTTTGGACCAGTCAGAACCACCCTGCTAAACGCCTTTCAGCCCTAAACTCTCTCAGTATATATTTTTCAAAAATCCAAAATAAACCTTTATCAAAAAGTTTTTCTTTCTATGTAGTAGTTAAAGGAACCAAGCCTGGTATTTACCATGATTGGGTAGAAGTAGACCCTTTAGTTAAATTTTTTCCTACACCCCAGTTTAAAGGATTTTACGATTTTGAATCAGCCAGTACCTATGCCCGAAGACAAATAGGAACCAGCTACTTTATTAGTCAGATAGCTAAAGATTACCTGGACACATTAAGCAAGATGAGGTCAACCGTTCTTGCTACTAGTGGAGTTCCAGTTAGCCAGATAATTGAAAGTAGTAGTTCAGGCAGTAGTAGTAGTTCTAACCCTCAGACAGATTTTCAGAATCCTCTCCAGATGTGCAGACATTGTGAAGGCCTTGCCAGAAATTTCAAGAAAATTATGGATAAAGGCAAAAGAGTCAATGAAGAGCTAGACCAGCTCCGAGACGAAGAAAAACAATTAAAAGCAACCGTTCGAACCCTAACCAATCAGCTTAAAAAATTAGCTCCAGAAAGAACGCCTACCTCCTTACCTAGCCCAGAAATCAAACAACTCACCAGTGAGGAATTTGACCAATTGAGTGCTAGAATGTATTTCTTCAGGCATTCTATCATTCGATCTCTTTGTGAGAAAAGCCAAGTAATAGAAGACCTAAAACCCTATATTTACACCCTAGCCGAAGATAGCAGAAACAGCGAGCTAGTCATTATTCAGCAATTTCTTCAAGACCTTTCCATAGCAAGGGTTGACTGCCCCGGCTTAGCTTATCAGTGGACCTATACCTATGAAGAAAAAGAATAGCCCTGTTTAGATGAAGAAAAATGCAACAGGAGATCCGAGCATTTTGGAAGATGTCAGTGTAACCTAGACTTCAGTGTTTGCCTTTGCCAGATAAATTTAGCTACATTCGAGCCATTGGAAATAGAAATCAGGGGCGAAACACGTTATTTAACAGCTTCAAAATTGTTAGATTACGGCTTTGTCTCTAGATTAATTTTCACAGATCCAGATCAGACAGATAGTTTCGGACATAAGCTTGCTCATGCAGTACTCTGTATTATGGAAGAATATCATCCATATATAGAAGCATTGATAGATAGCAAACTACCAGAATGGAAGGGAATATGGTGCAACCCAGCCAAGCATAAGATGTACCTCAGAGGAACTTCAAGATACCCAGCACTTCTCAATAAAAGACCCTGGCCATGTAGAAGATTTCCACTCAAAGACCAGCTCAACAAATGGAGAAAATTTGCTAGAGACTCTCTATTGGCATATAATGGAAATTCTGGACATCTAGTTTGTGAAGATATACTAAGCAAAGAGACATTTGTCGAAGAAGGTCGATACCCTAACTATCAGCATGGCGTTTCTCATGAGTCACCAGAAATTGATGGACAGAATCAAGAATGGTACGATGAACTGCCCATGGGAGACGACGGAGATGACTTTTACGACCAACTCTCAGCAGCAGACCTGGACGACCTCTCAGACAGAATGTACGGGTAAAGCCAAAAAAAAAAAAAAAAAAACCGGGTCCCACAACATAAGTAATATAATTTTAAATATTAAAAAGTAAAACAACATAAGTAATATAATTTTAAATAAATAATATATTTTAAGATTAAAAACATAATTAACTATTTTTTATTATAATTAACTATATTATCATGGGCCTTCAAAATATATTATTTATGTCATTTTAATTTTTAATATATTATTTAGAAGTCATTTTAATTTTTAATATATTATTTAGGCCAAGTTTGGCATAACCTAAATAATACAAAAAGTCAAAAAGTCACTATCCTATTTAAGTCACATCATCTTATTTAAATCACATCACATCTCTAACACATCACATCAAACCCAACCCATATAAGCCAATAAGTCCAAAAGTACACTTTTTTAGAACATCCCAAACCAATCCTTAAAATCACATGATTTTGTGCTGGTTTGACAGAACTTTTTTTCAGCTTATTTCAGCTTTCAACTTAATTT
The DNA here is from genome assembly GCA_036172215.1 of Camellia granthamiana. Taxonomy (NCBI): domain Eukaryota; kingdom Viridiplantae; phylum Streptophyta; class Magnoliopsida; order Ericales; family Theaceae; genus Camellia; species Camellia granthamiana. The sequence continues at coordinate 152,478,716 of CM069904.1, forward strand.
AAGTTATTTTGATATGTTTAGTTTAGCTTATACCTTATAGCTTTGTGGAAGTCAGAAATCAGCTTATTCTTTAAGTAGGGCAGGAGATGCTGTAAGAATAAACTAGAAATCAATTTAAGCTGAAAATTATAAGCTATAAGCTGTTTAGGCATAAGCTATAAGCAATTTCCCGCAACTCTACCAAACATACCTTTATTACTTTCCGTGTCGTCGTTTCGGATCTAACAACTCAACTCAAACATTGTTCCTCTTTTCACAAAACCTAACCCTAGATTTCCACCACCATGGCCATCGACTCTGAAGAACCCACCCATCGTAATCACCGCCGGTCCCCCTCCTCCGCCGATGAATTGGAAGAGCCTTCAAAGCGTCGCAAGCATCGCCACCACCGTCACCATCGCCACCACCGCCGCAGCAGCACCCGCAAGTACGATGAATCCAAGCGCAATGAAGAAGCAGCTCATATCGAAGCCCAAAGCAAGCACCAGGAAGAAGTGGAGGTTGCTTTTCCACCGCCCTCGGGATCGAATTCTCGTGCCGATTATGATGATATGGAGGAAGGAGAGATTGTCGAAGACGACGACGGCTTTGGCGGCGTTGATACTGATTTTGTGAAGAAGAGAATGAATTCTGATATGGAAGTTAAGGCGGCTGAAGTTCGCGGTGCATCTGATCATTACAAAACGGTGTGTTCAGATTCCCCTTATCTCATCTTTAATAAATTTGATCTTTTTTCTTTTATTATCTGTTTGGTTGCTGAGAAATTGAGGGAATGGATCGTCGAATTTTATTATTTCTATTGCTTGGTTGGTGATTCGGAGAAAACCAAAAAAAAAAAAAAAAAAATGATTTGAACTTGTCAAAAAACTCTAGCGGACTTAATCAAGCCGGTTAATTCGTTTTTTAGTGTGTAGAAAGTTTGAAACCAACCCAGTTGTTTCTCAGCTGCAAAACGGAGCTATCTGGTGATTTTGTGATTCTTGGAGTGATTTTATTGTGAACTGTGTTCATTATACAGTTGGAGTACATGGGTTTTCTCATAAATATTTTAGTACCTGCTAGCACCACCCAGACACGGGACATGTATTCCAAACAGATTTGCACTCCACGATTACATTTTTTTTCCAGGCAGAGTTATTCTAGGCGTTTTCCGAAGACTGATGGCTTTCAATTGATTTGTAAGAACTGGTTACAAGCTTTAATTTTTGCACTTTTTTAGCAAGATGGTTTTTGCTCACCCCCCTTTTACTTATGTGCCTTGGAATTTGTGAATTTGATCAATTTATGTATGCTTTGTTGTGCAGGGAGTTCATGGAGCTCAAAATGAGTATGGCCTTAATTCTAGTGTTCCAGTGGAAGACAATGTGGATACAAGTGTTCAAAATCCAAAGGCATTGGGGCAGAGTGATGACAAGTTGGTGAGTAATGCGATATTGGATGAGAATGTAAATATCAATGATGGTAGTAAGTTCCATAAGGAGGTTGGTTTGCTAGGGTATTCAAGTTCTGAGCTTTACCTTGATGGGGATATTGGACAGGAATCCCTTAAAGAAAACTATATGCCACTCACAGGATCCAAGTCCCCTGTTAAAGAAAGGCGCAAGCGAAAGAGCTACCGTGATGATGACATAGATTCAAGGGATTGGAGAAAATCGTCGTCATCTGGAAACGACGGGGACAAGCACAAAAATGTGGCACACTCACCGTCAAATGACAGATACCATGAGGTGAGGAATGGATCAAAGTCACATGATCAGGCAAGGAAAAGATCTCGGTCGCAAAGCATCTTAGAAGAGGCTTCCCTCATGAAAACAACCCAGCAAAAGGATGCGCTACATTATACAGATGACAGGAGAACTGTTTTTGATTCCGATGACGACAAAATGGTTGGACGAAATGGGAACTTCCGGCATGACTCTAGGGATTTGTTTAGGGATAAACAAAGGGAACACAGTTCTAGTTATAGCAGATTTAGAGTGGACAGGCACCACAGCCGAGAGACTCAGGACAAGGAGAGGGAGGGGAGTCAGGGAATTTGGGACAGAGATAGAGAAGGGAGGGAGATGGACAAGGATAGTAAAAGAGAGAGGGAACAGGACCATGACAGGGAAAAGGCCAGAGAGAGAGATAGAGATGGGGAGAGGGAGAGAGAGGACAGGGAAAGAGAGGACAGACAAAGGGAGAGGGAAAGGGAAAGGGAAAAGGCCAGGGAGAGAGATAGGGAGAGGGATAGGGAGAGGGAGAAGTACAGGGAAAGAGAGAGAGAGAGGGAGAGGGAGAGGGAGAGGAAGGAGAGTGGAAGGGATAGAATTAGAGATAGAGAAAGGGACAATGAGAGTGATAGGGTTAGCAGGTTTCGTAATTATGAAAAAAATGTTGATGGTTATGATGATCGAGATAGGTATTATAATTCCAAGCATCGAAGACAAGATGAAAGAGAACACAGGGACAGGGGCAGGAAACATGATCAAGAAAGAGATCACGTTGCTAAAATTGATCCAGTGGGTGGGGATGAACAGAAATCTAAAAGGTATCTTTTCCTAAACATTCATGTATATGGTGGGGAATCTTTTTTTTTCCCTCTTTCTTTCTTTCTTCTGACTGTTGTATGTATTTTGTATTTTGGCTGCAGAGATGAAGATCAACAACAGGAGTATCAAGAAAGGATTGCATTGCAACTTGTGGATCAGGAAGAAGAAGATCTTAACAGAATTAAGGAGGAGAGTAAAAGGCGAAGACAGGCTATCCTTGAAAAATATAAAACTCAGCAATTACATCAACAACATGAGCCTCATTTGGGGGATAAGGGTAAATTGCTTGACGTACATAGCTTGCTATTTAGTCTAATTACTTGTCACTTTATTGCTTTAAATCTTGGAGAACTTAAGGGATTTTAGCTAATGAACTGGCCTTGCTTCCTTTCAACCTCGGTTTCCTGAGCTAATTTTCAAGTTTGCAATTTTAGATAAATCTTGTATGTAATATTTTTTGCCTTATGTTTTAGATCCTTGCGTTCCTGATATGATTTTTTCCCCCTTGTATTCTATATGTAACCTATTAATGTTATTGGTATTTTACGGCATGCTTTGCATCATGAGTGTCAATTGATAACAATAGTTTATTTACTAAATACTAATTAGTTGGATTTTGTGTTATATGCTTTGAATTTCTTCAATATTTGGATATGCCCAATTGGTAAATTGGAATGATGTGTTTCCAATGGCTCCTCCCCTCCTCCCGATAAGTTGGTTCTGGTGACCATAGAAAATTGAAGCTGGAAAATCTGACCCACTTTGCCTGTGTAACCTAGATTCTCTTTCTCTAATATATCAATGCTATTTTATCATGTTGTGATCTTTATTGGTGTTAACACTTATTGGACAATTGACAGATAAGGAGCATTTTGAGCAAGTTTCTGAGCTGGCATCTACTGTTAATGTTGCTCCGAAAACTCTTAATGGTAGGAATGAAAGTGTGGATACCTGTGTTGCTGGCTCAGCTTTTACTGTGGGCAAATCCCCTCCACAAAATGGGATTTCTGCTTTTGAGAGGAATTCTGGTGCTGGAGGACTGGGAGAGGGTACTCCTAAGGTGTGCTTTGTTGCCAAAAAACTTTGTATTTTTGTTCTAGTACTATATCCCTATATTGCTTGGGTTGCCTCTTTTCTTATGTGTCCCAGTGTCCTTTGAAGTTATTTTTGACAAAATACTTGATTCCCATATTTTGTAGTCTTGATATCGAATATTTTTTACTTTTAAGTGCTTGTTCTATATAGGTACATGATTTCTGTTTCTGTTTGATTTTGCAGAGTGAGAGGTCAAATGATATGTTTTGTGATGACATTTTTGGAGAGTCACCTGCTGGAGTTCGTAAAACAGTAAGTCTAGTGCTTAATTTTTTTTTTTGACCCAATATATGCTGGTATATTCTTTTATCTTGGTTGCAGTATCCTATTGTCAGCTGGCCTTTAATGAGAAATCATAAATGAGACATGTTGTCACTATTCCAGAAAATGTACAAGTCTTTCTTTTCAATGTATCATATGACTGTGTATTAATTTATACCTTTACGTTTAACATGTACTGGCTTGTCTTTAGGTTTTCTTTCTGGGTTCATTATGACTTATTAATCAGCTCCAGCAGCTAGGCAAAACTTGAGGGAAACAATTTCGTGCATGCATGAATGTTTCATAATTAGATAATGGATTATAGTTTGTGAATTTTGTTTCCCTTAATGTTTTGAGAAAAACAATTTTGTGCATGCATGAACTAAACTTTTTCTATGGAGCTGATTCTTTGTTACTTAATTTAAGTAATTGCGGCTTTGGTCTGTAAATGGAATTTCTGAGAACGACGTGAATTGTTCGGTTTGGTTCGGTTTGGTTCGTCTGATAAGCATGGGTTTGAGGTTTGAGCTGCTGATCTTGAGATTGTGGTCATGTTGCGCTTGTTATGGTCTAAAGATTGAGTGAAGTTGATTTGATACCCCTTTTTGTACATTTTTCTGGCCTCTATGACAATTTTCAGTCGTTGGAATGGAGCCTACAACCTGTCATTGCTTAATAATAGACTGGTGATACGTGACAATTTTGATGTATGATATCTCTGCAATGGCAAGTGATTGACACTAGTTAAGTTTAGGTTGTGCATTTATCTTGTCAAGAGCAAGTCAAAGCATTGAAAAAATTTTGGAGTTAAATTTTATTTGAAGTTTTTATTTGATTATGTCTAACATGTTCAAGTAATATTTAAACACGTATAATTTTGATAGAACTCCGCCGGGGTTGATAACAACTCCGCCGGTCCCAAGCCCGGGTTAAGGGGGAGGGTTGTGTGTTAGGTAGCCGACAACCAACATGTAAAAAAAGCTGCTCGGATCCTTTATGACAATGAATCCAACTTTGAATCGTTTAAATGCTAGGTCGTTACTCTCAAGTGACGCGTTGTGCCTGCCTCCGGGTGCTTCGAAAAGTGAGCAAGGGCCGCCGCATTGACGCCTGGGTGTGGTAAAAAATGGGCAAAGGTTCCTGCGTTTTTCTGGACGAGCACGGGTAAAGAAACTAGTCCAAGACTATAGGTTTAAGGTAGCCACTTGGAATATAGGAACCTCAACTGGTAAGACGATGGAGTTGGTAGATGTTATGATTAGGAGGAGAGTTAGTATAGCTTGCGTACAAGAAACTAAGTGGATGGGTGAGAATAGTGTTGTGAAAGCGTGCCTAGGCGTGCGCCTAGGTGTAAGGCGAAGCGAAGAGCACTGTTTGCGCCTAGATAGGTCCCAGGCGAGGCGACTTGAGTTAGGCGTGCGACTTAGACACGACTTGAACCAGGCGGCAGAGGCGCAAGGCGCATGACTAGGCGCGCCTGATTTTCTAACAGCTAGATCTGATCTAACGACTGTGCTTGAACCCTAATCTGTGTCGTCTCTTCCTCTCTTGCCTCGCCTTGGACTTCGACTTCGACTGGGCTGCTCGACTTCTTCTTCGACTTCGCAGGTATGCTTCGCCATCTTCTTCTTCTACTTCGACTTCTTCAGTTCTTTTTTTTTTTTTTGGCTTCAACTTCGACTGACTCTCTCTCTCTCTCCTTCTTCTTCTTTTGGCTGTTCGACTGCTTTGTTTTGCCCCCTTTTTTTGTTTTTTTTTTTTTTGTTCCAATTATGCTTTGAGTCCGTTAGAAACAAAAAATAAAAAAATAAAAAATACAAATACAAAATAATGAACTAAAAAAAAAATAGACTAAAAAAAATAGATTTTGATTCTGATTCTGATTAATTAACTAAAAAAAATAAACTGAAAAAAAAATTACAAATAAATAATTATTCACAAATAATTAATTAATACAATGTACTACTAGTCTTTTTTTTTCCTTTATCTGTTAGGAGAAAAAAATAGATTCTGATTCTGATTAATTAACTAAAAAAAATACACTAAAAAAAAATTTACAAATAATTAATTTACAAATAATTAATTATTCACAAATATTCACAAAAAAATTTACAAATAATGAATTATTCACAAAATATTAGTATTTGTTGGATATTTATGTTTTGGATGTTTAGTTTTTATATTTTTGTTTTTGTTTTTATTTTTATTTTTAGTTTATTGAATGTGGATTATTTTATCTTTGAAAATTGGAATGTTATGTGATATGCACTTTCATGACTTTGAGAATTATTTTATATTTTGTCTTGAATCTTGATTATTTTTTATTTTTAAACGACTTGTCTTAGTACTATGAATGATTAGTTTATGTTAATTTTTTTATTTTTTACTAAGACTGTGCGCCTTACTTCAATAAAGTCTGTGCCTCGCCTTGCGCCTAGGCCCCGAGAGACCTTCAGCGCCTTAGTGCGCCTTGAGCCTTTCAAAACACTGCCATGGTGTACGCTTTTTGCAGACGATATAGTGCTAGTGGATGAGACTAGAGAAGAAGTTAATACAAAGTTGGGAGATTTGGAGAAAAGCTCTTGAATCTAAAGGATTCCGGATAAGTAAAACTAAGACAAAGTACATGAAGTGTAAATTTAGTAACAGTAACAATGAAAGCAGAAGAGAAGTGAAGATTGAGAATCAAGAACTGCCTAAGAGATAATATTTTTGTTATTTAGGGTCGATTATCACAACAGCAAGGGAGATTGATACGGATGTGGCCCATAGGATTAAGGTAGGATGGTGTAAGTGGAGAAGTGCGTCTGGGGTACTGTGCGATAAACGAATACCCACTAGACTTAAAGGTAAGTTTTGTAGAACGGCTATTAGACTAGCGATGTTGTATGGAACGGAGTGTTGGGCAACCAAGAAACAACATGTAGATAAGATGAGTGTGGCTGAGATGAGAATGCTAAGGTGGATGTGTGGCAAGACTAGATAAGACAGAATTAGGAATGAGTGTATTTGGGAATGGGTAGGAGTAGCACCGATAGAAGATAAGTTGAGAGAGAATTGATTGGGATGGTTTGGTCATATTCAACGGAGACCAACAGATGCAGTAGTGAAGAGATGAGATGTTATAACGGTAGATGGAAGTGTTAGGGGACGGAGTAGGCCTAGATTAATGTTGGTTAGCGTTGTAAATAGAGATATGGATCTACTTGATTTGACTTACGAAATGGCCTTTGATAGGGCTGCGTGGAGAAGAAGGATTCATGTAGCCGACTCCATTTGATAGGACTTAAGGTTTGATTTGGTTTGGTTTGATTTATAATTTTGATAGTATTGTAATATAGTGATTGTTTGGGAAGTGGGTTGGCTTTTTGGTTATTTTAGCCTGGGGGTAAAAAACCTCGTATGTGAAGGGCTTTTTAGCTTTTTTGACTTTTTGTGAGAGAAAAAATGTAATAATTATGGGTTAGATATGATGTTTTGTCTTATTGGGCTAAAAAGCCTATTTTGGTTTTTTTTTGGCTAAAAATAGCCCCAAACCCAACCCAACCCCTCTTCCTAAACGAAGCCATATTAGGTGTGGCCTTCCTGCCTTTGTGTCATCGGCATGGGGTGGACAAAGAGTAGGTATGATACATCCTTTTGTCGAATGGTTGTGTTTTGGCAGTCCTTTATACTAGGGGTTGTTTTTGTTTTCTTAATATTTTGCTAATAAATTCATGAGATGATGTGAATATTTTATTGCACTTTCTTGACACTTGACGATTGGTTCACCTCGTGATATATTTGTTGGTGATAAAATTATATTGTCAAAGATACCAATGTAGTCCATAGGGCTTTGTGTGTGTGGATGTAGGCCAATATTGGCCAAATCACATACGTTAAACCTTTGTATTCTTTCTTTTCTCTTTCATGTATCTATTATCTCTTCATATTTAACCTTATTGCCTTATTACAAAATTTAACTATATTTGCTACAATTATTCCTTTTTTCTTACACTACATTAAATAGTTGTCTTTTGACTTTAGATGATACAGTTATCATGGTTGACAAATGTTGTCATGTATAATTATGGCAAGTTTCTGTGTTTATTTTGCTCTTACAGGGGAAAGGGGATAGTGTAGCAATTGAAAGGAGTGGTCTTCATGACAATTGGGATGATGCAGAAGGTTATTACAGTAAGTACTTATCACTCATGAATCATTTCCTTGTTTTTGTTTAAAGGCCGGTCTTACAACATGATGTCATATTTTGTTGGCTTGTGAGGATTTGATGTGATTATGTTCACCTCTTCTCTAATTCAGTGCCTTAGTAAACCATGAATTTGAAAGGTCTTAACTTGAGGCTTATTGCAGATAACATTACATGTAAACAAACAATTATAAAATAAGATGCCTGATTGGAAGGGATGAGAAACAGATTAGGGAAAGCAGTAGGGTCAATAGACAAGTATATCAAGTGACAGTAAACAGGTATAAAGTTAAAATAAAAGGAATGGCTAGTCTGGAAGACTTTAAAATCCTTGTATGTGATTTTTATTGCAAAACTATGTTTAATTCAGCAAGTCTAATTTTCAAGCAACCTTTTTGGGGTTCCAATTGGAAAGAAGCATGCAAGTTTTCGCTGTATTGAGGTATTTGTGAGGTAAGATAGATACCCTCCACAAATATCTTTCTTTTGTGGTAGCCTATTGTGATGGCTGAGTTGTGCTACATATAAGGAATCTGATGTGATTGAGCAAGAACTTGCTTAAGGTGCTTTTACCATTGTATACTGACAAAGCGGGATCTATCTGGCTTTTTGGAGTGGAGGATGACATGGTGGATCCCTAGGAGTGCTTACCTAATTCACCAATTCCAATTTTGTTTGATGTTGGCATTGTGCTCATATTTTGCACTGGTTTGGCTATCATTTTGGGGCTAAAAAAGTACAAAATGACAAAATAGATTAAATAAGCTAATAAGACAAAATATCATATCCAACCCATAATCATTATATTTTTTTTCTCACAAAAGTCAAAAAAGCCAAAAAATCCAAACCAAATGAGGCTAAAAAAGCTAGGCTAAAAAGTCCCAACACGAAAAAGTTGGCTATATTAGTCAATGCCAAACAAAGCTTTTATTTAATTGAAATGAACATGTACATGAGGAGTCTCCTGTGTAATAAAAATGTAGATTTTTTCACAAATTTGAACATTATTTCATGGCAGTAATATAGAAATGGCCATCTGTAGTTTGACCTCCTTGATAATGCTTTGAAAGAGTATGCAGTGAACAGTTTCTGATAATATATTTCCGGTAAGAAAAATCATTTACAAATTCCACAACTGATTCTTGGGCTATAGTTTTTTGTTCATAAATTTGTGCCTTAATATAATAAATAAATAGCTATTCGTCCTCACGTTGTCAGCTCTCTGTATGCAGGCTACCGGTTTGGTGAAGTACTTGATGGTCGATATGAAGTTACTGCTGCTCATGGAAAAGGTGTCTTTTCAACAGTAGTTCGTGCAAAGGATCTTAAGGTTGGACCTGGTGATCCAGAAGAAGTGGCAATAAAAATTATACGTAATAATGAGCACATGTGAGTAACTAACACAATCCCCCTTCCCTATCAGTTTTTTTTTTTTTGGTGCTATTGTGGTTGGGTTCTATTGAGGCAACACTTTCAGTAACCCCTGATTTTCTTGGAATTATCTGCTCATACTGGAATGTATGTAGGCATAAGGCTGGTAAGGAGGAATTGATCATATTAAAGAAATTAGTTGGTGCTGACCCAGACAACAAGCGCCATTGTGTTCGTTTCCTTTCATCCTTTAAGTACCGGAATCATCTTTGTTTAGTTTTTGAATCCCTTCATATGAATCTACGTGAGGTCTTGAAGAAGTTTGGCCGTAACATTGGGCTTAAACTAACTGCTGTGAGAACATATGCGAAGCAACTTTTCATTGCACTAAAGCATCTCAGAAACTGTGGTGTTCTTCACAGTGACATAAAGCCGGATAATATGCTGGTAGGTATTGAGTATTCTATTATGGTTGGCTTGCTTATTTTATTAATTATGTATTTGCATAGATGTCTTAACTTTTGTTCATTGCTTTTCAGGTAAATGAAGCGAAAAATGTGCTGAAACTTTGTGATTTTGGCAATGCCATGTTTGCTGGTAAAAATGAAATTACTCCTTACCTTGTGAGCCGCTTTTATCGTGCCCCTGAGATAAGTAAGTATTAAGCTTAAGCCATATTGTTGATTTGTTTAGATAATGCTGTATTTTGCTGGAGGAAAACCATTTAGACACTCTTCTTTTTCTACTTCAGTTCTGGGTTTGCCTTATGATCATCCAATGGATATTTGGTCAGTTGGTTGCTGTTTGTTTGAGCTCTATACTGGGAAAGTTCTTTTTCCAGGTGCTACAAACAATGACATGCTTCGCCTTCATATTGAATTAAAAGGTCCATTCCCGAAGAAGATGCTCCGGAAGGCAAGTATCTGCTTCACTTATGCAGAACTATTAGAGTTCCTCTTTTGTTAGGCTCAAACTTCTCTAGATGTTCATTTATGCTTTTTTACTTTGGATATCTTGGCAGGAAGCTAACTATTTTGATATAATTTGTATTAATCAATGGTTTTGTTCTTGTTTGGTGAAATAAACCTGACTTTGCTTGCTTCTATTTTTTGCCCCCTTTTTCTTCATTTTTGATAGGGAGCTTTCACGGAGCAACATTTTGACCAGGATTTGAATTTTCTTGCCACAGAAGAGGATCCTGTCACAAAGAAGGTAGGCATAAACCTTGAAGTAATATTGATCCTGTTTTTTGTTGTTAACCGAACCTGTACTTGTTATGGATGAGATATTTTGGTGTTACATGATTGATCTTCTAATTTGGTCATGCAGACTATGAAGAGACTGATCCCTAGTATCAAGCCGAAAGATATAGGTGCAATAGTTATGAGCTCTCCTGGTGAGGATCCGAAGATGTCAGCCAATTTCAGAGATCTTCTAGAAAAAATATTTGTGTTAGATCCAGATAAGAGGATAACAGTATCACAGGCATTGAGTCATCCTTTTATCACGGGCAAGTGAACAATGGTGCGGACTTTCTGACTCCAGAAAGGCTGTTGCGCTAGATATTTGTACATTTTGGCTAAATTTTTATTGAAATCTCTACTCACTGGGAATTTATGTGTCTTTATCTTCTGTATGCTGGCTTAAGAGCTTTGGGGACAGTTCTTGGCGTGGTGGAAGTCAAAAGAGATGATGTTTAGTCTGGAGGCCACTTGGCGGTCCTTTCAGTGGAATATTTTCTGTTCTATTGTAAGACAACTTGCCAAAGGCGTTTTTTTCTTCCTCTTGTAATCATTCTTGATGGTGACCATTACAATTTACTTCCTTATAAACATGTGCATTCTCACCTATCATAATTAAATTTGTACTTTGGATAAGTTACTGGAACTTCGTCTGTGGGTGTCATATGCACCAAAACATTTATGAGGACAGATTTTCGTTATGTTGATGTTTTTGGTTATCTTGTTTTTGGGACTTTCTTCCTATGGTAGCTGGGGTATCTCTCTCTCTCTCTGTCTCTCTCTCTTTCACCAACCGTTTGTCCCTGATGGTTAATCGTGCTTGTACAAATTGTTACCCACGTTATGGGGTATTGAATCTATATCCTTCTTGAGCATTGTAGCCTATGGACTACCTTTTATTTTTTGTAGTTTAATTTGTCTATGTTGTCAATTTAGTTTTTTTATTTTTTTGAATTGGTTGGATCCTAGAGAGTCTAATTCTATTTTTCATTCAGGAGATCTACCAGTGCTATGAGGCAACCACTCAGTGCTTTAGATGCATAAAGGCACTCTGGAGAAGGTACCTTGGTTTGTTTAATAGGAGCTTTTTGTGACACCCTTGAAACTACATGGCTTGCTATCTGTTTTTCAGTAAATACTTTTCTTTCTTGTAGACTTTAGTGACTGGAAATTCATACAATGATAATTCACTACTACATTTCTCTCGCTCGCACTTTGATTTATGTGAGCATGTGTGATAGATATTAGTGCCGTCCAAATTTTGTACTTTGTATTGTTTTAGGAGTGTGAGCATGCATCTACTGAAACTTTCTCACCAAGGTTAATTTATTTGCAGGTTGAACATGTATTCACATGTTCTTAGTTGCTTGATACATTTGTATTAAGTTTTATTGTGTACATTTACTTACTTTGTGGTGAGGTGGCTATTACAGTGAGAGATCTGTCTGCAGTGCTTTCTATGTTTGCTTCTATTATTTGTGTCTTTAAATAAATTTGCATTCTAATCAAGTTGTATTACGTCTGATTCATGGTTTGGCCATTCTGGAGGAATTTGCACTTGGAGATGTATTGCTGCAGCCTTGAAGTGAAAGTACTGTTCAGTGAGTCACCCTCTTTGATTTCCTGCTTTTCCTCTTGTCAATAAGATGATATCTAGTGTACATCAGTCGATGGAAAAATGTGTTTGATATGACCTTTTATCTTTTTAGGGTACAACTCTCCATGCTTCTGCACCTTATGTAAGTATCCTTAATTTTTTCTGATTGTTTTAAGTTTGTCTTGTAAGATTTCTAAATGATTTCAGTATATTCAATTGTTCTAATTCAAAGATTAAAACCAATATATATAGCAATCCTAACCATAATCTGAAATAGGAAATACAATTAATCTAATATTTACAATCAATCGAAAATACATTTTCATAATTACTGAGAGTTTTTTAAGAAAAACTGAAAGCGAGCAGTGGTGTGAGTCTTCGTAAAGAAATCAGCAAGTTGGAATGCTAAAGAGACGAAAGGAAGCGAGATGGAGCCAGACTGTAGATGCTGACTTACGAAATGACAATCAATCTCAATGTGTTTCATTCGCTCTGAAAGACATTGTTATGTGCAATCTGAATAGCACTGCGGTTGTCACAGTAAAGGAAGGTTGGAGAAGACTGAGGGACACCTAACTCAGTTAAGAGACGACGAAGCCAAACAATCTTTCAGCAGTGGCATGAGCCATAGCACGATATTCAGCCTCGGTAGTGGAATGCGCAACAACAGTCTGTTTCTTTACCTTCCAAGAGATCAAGGAATCGCCAAGAAACATGCACAAGTGGACTTGCGATCAGTGGCATCACCAGCCTAATCAGAATCAACGTAAGCCACCTAGTCCAAAGAGGAAGTAGAAGACAACAATAAACCTTGAAATATAGTGCCTCGGAGATAGCGAAGAATCCTAACCAAAGCAGCTCAATGGGTAGAGCAAGGAGCAGAGACAAACTGGCTAATCACATGAACAACATATGCAAGATTATGACGAGTAACCGTCAGATAGACTAAGCAACCCACGAGCTCTTGATATAAAGTAGGATCATCCAGAAGAACACCATTAGTAGTGTTGAGCTTTACATTAAGCTCAATGGGGGTATCAGAAATCTTAGTGTCAGTAAAACTGGCACGATGAATAACCTCATTAGCATACTTGGCCTGAGATAGAAAGTAGGCCTTGAGAGAAAAAACTACCTCAATATCAAGAAAATACCGCAATTGGCTCAGGTTCTTCAAAGGTGCAAAAAAGATGCTGCTTAATTGCAGGTATAGTAGAAGAGTTAGAACCAGTGATGATCATATCATTCACATATAGTAATAATGCAACAAATCCAACAGAGATGTTGAGAAGAAATAAAGTAGAGTCCTAGGCACAAGGATGAAACCCCAAGCTCAGTAACAGCAGTCTGAAAGCAATCATACCAAGCACGAGGAGACTGCTTCAGACCATATAGAGCACGCCGAAGGTGACCAACCTGTCCTGAGGAATGGTGAAGGCCAGTGGGAGGACACATGTAAACCTTCTCAGTGAGATGGCCATTAAGAAAAGTATTCTTAACATTCATCTGATAAAGAGGCCAAGAACGAACAGCAGCAACAGAGATCAAAGCACGAACAATAGTTATCTTGGCAATAGGAGTAAAGGTTTCCTCATAATCAATACCATATTCCTGTGAGAAACCTTTGGTAACCAGACGAGCTTTGTAGCGCTCAGGAGAACCTTCAGAATGAGTCTTGGCTTTGTAGATCTATTTGCAACCAACCAGATTCTTATCAGTAGGCAAAGGGACTAACTCTCAAGTACTAGTTTCTGTAAAGCAGACAACTCATCTTCCGTAGCTTGAACCCAGTGAGGATCTTGACAGGCCTCCTTGTAAAACTGAAGTTCTGAAAAAGAGTGAATAGCAGACAAAAAAGTACGATAGGAAGCAGAAAAACATGTATTAGACCAACCTAACCTGTTTAGAGGATGACGCGCTCGAGTAGGAGATTGGTGTGCAGCAGGATCAGAGTCGTCAGAAGTAGGAGTATAGACAACCGATGGAGGAAGAGCTTTGCGACGAGAATAAACTAAAAACGGAGGAGGAGAAACTGAAGGAGGAGAAGCAGCAAGAGGTGAAGTAAGAGGAGAAGATGGAACAAGCTCAGGAGGAATAGTGGAGATGTACTCATCAGACGGGACCTCAGAAGGAAATGGATCAATATGAATCAAATCCTCTTTGGAAACTGGGGTAGTGAGGGGAGGAAGTTGAAAGTAAGGTAGACGTTCGAGAAATGCAACATGGCGGGAGACATAAAGGCGACGGGAAATAGGATCATAACAGCGATAACCTTTTTGAGTGAGACTGTAACTCAAAAAGACACAGGACAGACCGGGTACTAAGTTTGGTCCTATTTTTACGGGATAAAAGGACAAAACAAGCAGACCTAAACACGTGAAGGAGAGAGTAATTAGGAAGTTGGAAAAATAGAGCCTCATAAGGAGACCGACCAGAAAGAAAGGGGTAGGCATACGATTGATAAGAAAAGCAGCAGTAAGAACTGCCTCACCCCAAAACGGAGCCGAAATGGAGGCAGAGAGGAGAGACCTAGCTGTCTCAAGAAGATGACAGTGTTTATGCTCAGTGCGACCATTTTGGGCAGGTGTATCAGGACAAGAAGTTTGGTAAATGGTACCTAATTTGGCCAAGTATTCATAGAATTTAGTTTTAAAGTATTCCATGCCCAAGTCAGACCGCAACAATTTAATAGTAGACCCAAACTGTGTAGTGACTATAGACTGGAAAGTGCGGTATATCTGGTAGAAGTCAGACTTATGAGTCATAAGATAAACCCAAGTGTAACGGGTGCAGCCATCAATAAATGACACATATTATGCAGAACCCTTTTGGTGAGAATAAGAGAAGGGCCCCAAACATTAGTATGAACTAATGAAAATGGTGTATCAGATATAGAAATACTTTTATGAAAAGATAAGGTTGTCATTTTGGCAAGTTTACACTCCCGACATTCAGTAACTTCACTAGGAGAAACTTTACCCAATATTCCGAACTGAGCTAAAGATCGTAAGTGATCAGCAGACAAATGCTCTAATCTAGAATGACACAAGTAGAAATGACTAGACAGAGAATCTAACTGAAAGAGAAAAAGGCAGTCGGAGAGGTTGCCATAGGCAGATGCAAACTCTCCGCCACATAGAGGTCTTCAACTCTACGGCTGGTCCTAATCTGCTGCTTAGACATCTGATCTTGCACATAACAGATAGAAGAAGAAAAGATAACATCAAAACCAGAGGCATCAAGCTGACTGATAGATAATAAACTGGCAGATAACTGAGGAACATAAAAGACAGATGGAATAGAGACAATAGACACAGCAGACGGTAGGACAAACCCAACAGATACAACAGACATACCAGACCTATTAGCAGCATTGACAGTAATAAGAAAGAGAGGAGTACAATTTTGAAGTAAGGAGAGATGGAGAGTTATATGATGAGAGGCACCAGAGTCAAAAATCTAGATAGACGAAGAAATACCTGAAGAAGACCCAAGCAAACCTCCTGAATGAAGAGAGGAAATAATGGAGGCAGACGGGGATGGCTGGGAGGCAGACAGTATATGCTGAAGCTGACTGATCTGAGCACTCAAGGAAGCTAAGTTAGGATCGGGAGTAGATACAGTAGAACTGGCAGGAGGCTGAAAAATATTCGGAGGAAGGATGCAGAACTGGATTGGAAACTACTGAGAAGACAAGACAAACAGACATCCCTTCCTGGGATAATGATACTTCCAATGACCCCTCTGATGGCAGAAAGCACACTCATCTGAAACCAGTGGCCTAATAATCTTAGCATTTGACATTGGTATGAACCAGAGACCGAAAAGAGAATTGATGGACTGAAGTGTAATAAACCACAAACTGATGGGTCAGAACGTTATAAACCTAAAAATGCCAGAACCAGAGAAACACAAGGTTTGTATGGTTGTGGTCAAAGTGTAATAATCCAAAAATTTGTTTTCTCCAAATAAGAATAAGAGAGACTTGTAGTCAGTCCACGTTATAGTCAAAGAGGAACACCCAAATCACGACTCAGAACAAAAGAGAACCAAAATGAGGTGACGACTCAAACAGAACAACAGAGAGAAATGTCGCGATAGTCGTGAACAGGTAAGAAACTCTAGTGACAACTAAACTGATGAAGTCGAACCAGAGAGGCAACTGAACTAATGTAGGAACTCCAGCGATAACCGAAGTGGAGATTTCGATGAGAAACGTGACTCCAAAGATCGCCCAAAGACTTTGAACCAGAAAATCACCATCGACCATAGCTGATGACCACGAATTAGACACTTCGAACTCAGATGGATCGCACAAACTTGATGAGACAGAGGATGAAGTCAATCAAAGCCAGAGAACAGAGCCAGAGGGCTCGATCAAACTACGGCTTAAAACCAGAGAACCAGTTGCGATTTCTGTTAGGGTTTCACACTTAGTTCTGATACCATGTAAGATTTCTGAATGATTTCAGTTTATTCAATTGTTGTAATACAAAGATTACGACCAATATATATAGCAATCCTAACCCTAATTTGAAATAGGAAATACAATCAATCTAAAAGACATTTCCATAATTAACATAATATTTTCACAGTCCATTTCATTATCATTTTAGATTCTTGGTCATAAGTTTTATGTGGTTTACAAGTATCCTTTTGTGATTTGCTATTGTAGTTCCATCTAGAATTCTAGATGTTCTTACACTTGGGTTTTGAAGTTCTTATACTTATATATTTGTTATATATTTTTTTCCCAACTGAAAGGATATTGTGATGATTTTGGCTGTGAGTTATTTTGCTCACCTACTGAACACTGAACTGGCAATTGGTTTAACTTCAAAGTACATACTTGTGCTGCATGGATCGATATGTTCCTTCCCAAATTAGATTTTACTGAAATTGCAGATAAATGTTGTGTGTAATATATACAGATTTCTAACTGGAGAAAATTTGGTGCAATGCTACTTTGCTCAACCTTTTTTATTTTTCTATTGATCCAAAAAGAATGCTATAGATTTTCATATCAGCAATTCACTGCTGTTGGATTTTTTCTTTATACTTGATGGGAAATATGAAACTGAAAAAATGTAAAGTGGAGCCTGAACAGAAGTGCAAAATTCACACTTTCGTATGTAACACAAGAAGAAAATTTTAAAGCATGTGATGTGTTTGGAGATTTTCATATTGATGTTATTTGTGCACTGAAAGGATTTGCATAAGAATGGTAGTGGTGCAGGTATGTTGGGATCCTGCCTCTCCCTTCCACTTTTTGGACAATGGTGGGATGCAAAAATGTGATACCAGGTAAAGTATAAATGGCCTCAGTTGACTTTGGAAACGGGTTGGGTTGTAATGTATTACATTAAAATGGGCATAGTTTAAGGCTGGTTGCAAATGAATGCTATGTTGACTAATGCTGCAACCTCAGAGAATGCTATTCATTGATATAGTCTGAATATGTCTGTTACAATTTTTCCTTGAAAACAAGCGTTTATTTGATTTTTTTTGACTTTCAATTCAAGTGTTTGTCATAGTACTGCCAAACCATTGTGTTTAAATGAGCACCAAAAAGTTCAGGATAACATTGTTCAATGTCCACATTAAATTTAACGTGGGCAAAGGTTATGGAGATTGGAGAACTTATTGGATAAGATCTTGAAGGGTGGATGAAGAGGTTGGAAGTTCCTAGATTAATACTGCATTGGATGAAGGGTGTTTAAAATACTGAATTGGATGGCTAGTTTATGTCTAGTTAATTAGTCAAATTAGCCGTTTTGTGGTACTATAAAACATTAATAAAATTTTAAGTGCTGTTTTAACTGGGTTGGCAGGTCTAACTTTTCTGAGACCAAAGTTATTGGTCTGTGCCCAGTGGCATTTTCATATAAAATGTTGGGGATTAGGAGGTGGAGATCTCATGAATGTGGGAATGAGAACACATAACTTTCCAACATTTAGTCCCTTTTAAGATGGAAAATGTTATTCATACAGAAAACATCACAAGAACGATGTGGCAATGCCATTTTGGTAAATAAATGTCATCTTTGTGGGTGTTTTGTTTTATAGTAAATGGTATACATTGAGCCACATCATTATGTATAGAAATTATGTATGAATTTTTTGTGTGTATATCATTAGTCTTTAAGATTTCTGAAGCTCTGAGGAAAAATGTGTGGGTGTGGCTTCTTTGTTGGTTTTGATCTGAAGGTGTATTAGTGATGCAGGAGCAGCCAGATGGGAAAAATTCTGCAACTATTATACTGGTCTTTTTTTTTCAGCATGTAGGTACTTGAAACATACGATAGGTGTTTATCTAGTCAAGTCTATGTAGGAGTTAAAAAAAGTTTTTTTGTTAGTGTGGTGTGAATGGAATAGATGAACTTTTCAAGGCAGGGAAGAAGTGATTTTGAAGTTAAATAGTGGCCTTTTGTGTTTTTTTGTATAGTTGGTTTTTTGGGTATGGTCAATCTTTCCTTGAACCAATTTTAAGATTTTGTAGATAATCTTGAATAGTTTTCTTTTATAGAGGAGATGGTACTTCTTTAATACGTTGTCTTTATTTATTAAAAGAAAGTTTTATTTTCTAGAATTTTATTTTCCAATATGCTCAAGTTTCTATCCTCGAGTACAGTTTTGGAACTCTTCAAGAGTTTTATGCTGACTTGGATCACTATTCCATTTTTGTGTTCCAATCAAGTGATTAGAAGCTTAGAAACATTTATGCTGCTTTTGGATTGTGGATTTGTTGAGAGGGAGATTGGGGGGGGGGGGGGGGCGCGGTGCGGGCCGCTGAGAAATCCAACTTATACTTCATACACTTTTCCCTTTACTTTTCTTTCTCCCTTCACAAGTCAATGATCCAAACACAATTTTAATTTTGATGTATTCTGTGTGGACTGAGTGGAATGGGGATAGTGCTGCCAAAGTTGGCAAGGGACCACTTGAGGCAGTGTAGGAGAGAGTGAAGGCAATCCTAGTAGAGAGAGAGAGAGTGGCAATGGAGATACTTTGACCTTGCTGAGGAGGGTTTGAAAAGGGTTGATGGTCATGCATGGAGAGAGATCCCCTCATGTAGGAGAGCCGAACCATAGAGGCCAATTCAATGAGGACAATTAGTATAATCCCCTTGGTTTGGCAATCCAGATGTATGGACTACACATCATCTTTAAAGTCAAAGTTTGGGAGCCGTATCACGGCTTGCTTGAAGTGGTAGGAATGTTGAACCATTGGGAATCATATCATTTTGCAAGTGCCACAGGTAGGTATGATAAGTTCTTCTGAGATTCACGTGTCAAAAGTTGTGTTTGTCTCTCTGTCTCTTAAGGTTGATCAAGGTGAGCTATGTGAGCCACATGACCTCTAGATCCCTTGTTTCTAGCCTTCAAGCTATATTGCTCATGGTCCAGGTCCTGCTCTCAGCCTGGTTTGTTAAGTACTTCAGCAAATTCCCTCTGGGAAATTGTGAAGGAGATTGGTGATGAGAGGTTGGTTGATGGAAATCTGCTTGTGCCTTCGTCCATTTGAAGCTGACCCAAGAAAGGTGCATGGAGATTCACCAGTGGGGCACGTGTTGCGTTATGAGGCTGTCATGTGGTGCCAACTAATTAATGTACAGATGACTTTTATGCCATGTAATGGAGATGAACACATGTACCTTCTTTTTGATTTCTATTTTCTTAAACAAAATTAAGTGGGCGAAGTTTAGAAGATTCATGTTAGGATTTTTCTACTATCTATGTATAGGGTTCGTTGCTGTAAATTGATAATGGATTTCAATGAATAATTTTTCTTGGGTTTAGCAATGATGGAATTCTTCTATTGGTTTGAGTTTGGATTTGTTCTATTTATTTGTGTATGCATCTCAACCGAGCATTTGTGGACTGAGGTACTTTTCTCTCTCTTTGTTTTTGGTCCTAGGTTTTTAGACTTCATTTAATTGCTGACAATTTCTGCTATTCCAGATCTGTTAAAAGTGCCTTAGCGGCCTCCCCTCTGCTATACATACATATAATGCCATGATGTCACCACCCCTTAACCCCAAAGGCTTGGGTTGTGGACTTGGAAACTCCCATCTGGATCTTTGAGGAAGTCTAAGAGAGACCACTTGAGTCCTGACATGGTATTTAGATCCATTGTGGTTGGTGATCCAGTGTAGTAGCCAGATTTTTGAACCGCATATTTGGTATTTAGATAATTTATTGGATTGTTGGAAAAGGATATTAGCTTATTCCTCTGGTGTAGAAATTTTCCGTACTGTCATGGAATATTGAGATTGTAATGAGACTCTACTTTTGGTTGATTATCAGTGGAACAATTTGCCCACTGGAATGTGATGATGATGACAGAGGAGTTTTGGTAACGTGTGTTTTTATTGGAAGAACTTATTTAGCCCATCCCTTAAATAATTTTCTGGAGAGAGCAAGAATTATGTTAGATTTCATGTTTACTAATTTTCTGTGGCATTTATGTTAATCTTTAAAGGCTTTTGTTGATGTGTTTATTGCTGGGAAACCTATTTACCTCCGTTGTGTCATGTATCTTTTTGAAGGGAAAACAGGAAAACTAATGTCAATTTGGCGTCATTCTTTCAAGTTCAGTTGCAATTTTTACTGCTTTATGGTTTTACTTCATTGTTCGAGTGAGACAATTAAGTGATGGGTTTTTGCGGGCTGGTTAACTTACATTTAGATTATCTTTCAAGTACAGATAGATAGGGTGCTTTTGTGACCTCTGGTTTCAGAATGTTACGATCTATGATTCGATTTGTAATTTTTATAAAATTGGTATGAATTTATGGGTGAATCTAGTTTAGAAGTAAATCTTTAATGAATTGTACGATTCAAAATCGATTCACGATACAATTCATTTTTTACAATTTATAAAAAATTTGAAATTTTTCTCCGTCATGTTTTGACTCTTTTTTTTTTTTTTTTTTTTTTTTTTTTTTTTTTTTTTTTAGTGAAAATGACATAATACAACTTTGTAATATTGTTTAATACCAAAACAACCAATATATATACGTAATTTATTGTTATTTTAGTGATCATGAAATTTTTAATATGATCTAATTAAATTTAATCAGACCTAACATTTTTTATACATTTTTTTTCTTTTAAAAAATCATAAAATATGTTTTAAAAATATTTAAGATTAAAGTAATTTACATAATGAATTATCTATTGTTATTTTATTAAATTGAATATAGTTGAATATTATATGGTGAGGTCGATTATACCTTGTAAAATGTTTTAGACTTAAAAGTAAAAGATCCTAAAAATAAAAGATATTAAATAATTCTTTTTTATGGCCATAGTTACTTGAAAAAGTGTGTATATTTATTATCTAAATATCAATATCGTTGTTCATTATTATTATTTTAAAAATTAATAATTTGTGTATTTGATTACCCACCCATCCGTTTGCAAGTAAATTATGAAGAAAGTAGAAGTTGCGTTCTCTATTGGTTGTTTGTTTCTCATGTTAGGATTACTATCGTATGTGGACCATTACAATTAAACTTTTCAATTTTCAACAACTATGACATGTTTATTTATTTTTAAGGAAAAAATTATGGTACATATTTCTTAAATGATGTGTATTATTTACACCTTATAATTATAGAAAAAAAATATTATAATTTTATATTTTTTGAATCATAACTAAAAAGAAGAAAAAAAAGTCGTAATCAAATACAAATAAAATATAACTAAAAATCTCAACGGTGAAATTACTAAAGTTTTGGTACAATCATTATGTACCTATGGTTTATTTATTTATATTTTTTTTGACACATGTGATTTAATTATGTGATTATCAATATTAAATTAATTTTATTTTTGGGAGATTGACCAATAAGTTTTATATTTTAAACTTGTAATTCATATAGTCCCATATTTTTTCTTGTGATCTATTTAGGGTGTGTTTGATTCACCGGATTAGGAGGAGACTATCTACTGTTGGGATTGTACTCCGGAAGAAACTTTTTATCCGGAGTTTGTTTTTTTTTTAGTTCACCGGACATGGAGTCTGGCCAGACTCCTTATCCTCCATATGTGGGATTGTACTATTCCGGAGGGGGGTGTGGGACAATTTTCATCGGACTATTTACTGTTGAGATTAGGTGATTAAATGACCATTTTGACCCTCTACTATTTAATTATGTATTATTTTTAGCAAAATTCAATAAAATTTAAATGTCTCAATTTAAAAATAAAATAATTTTATTTAAGTTTTTATTGATGTTTTATTTATTTAATTTTTATAGATATTTTATTGATGTTTTATTTTAAAATTTTGTTTATATTTTATTTAATTTCATTAATTAAATTTTAATAGATGTCTTATTTAATTTCATTATTTCATTATTATTATTTTTAAAAATAAATTTATTTAAAATTTTAATTAAAAAATGACATATATTTTTATTGATATTTTATTTATTTAATTTTAAAAAAATAAATTTATTTAATTGTGTAAAAAATAAAATAAAATAAAATTTTATTTAATCTAGCTAAAAATAATTAAAATATTAAAGATATGTTTACTATTGCTATTACTTAGTAAACAATTGAAAAATGGTAAAATAGTCTTTTGCTCATTTATCCTATTCAGTCCATCCAACCAAATAATGGATTTACTAAAAATAATCATTTCTAGATATTTAATCCTATGAGAAAACAAACACGGGATACATATCCAATCCAACCAAATAGTCTGGGGGATTCACAGTCCTAGGATTCAAGTTCGATAAATTTTAATCCCCCCTTATCTAGTCCGTCCAATCAAATATACTCTTATTCTTTTGGATGTGTAATGACTCTATCACGACCCAAACCCGCCCCTAAAAGATTGGCGTCATAACCGACCAGTAATTCGAGATTACCAAAGGCCTTCCTGTACAAATCAAAAATAAACGGGGCTAGCAGAAACAATATACAAAAAAATATTAATAGTCCAATGAGCTGTGCATTTATATGAACAAACATGTACATACATAATCGTTAATTTACCCACATAGTAATACATATTGTATAACATCAAGTACAAAACATATACACACATCAAAAGTGTACATCATGGTCAAAAGCTTGACAACGGCCTTCCAGGCCTAGCCCCAACTCGAAGGCACTCAAAACAACTCGGTAGGCTTCAAAACAATGGCTCGGCTAAAGACCCCTTCTAGACTTGTCCTCCAGAACGCTCACCTATACACAGATATATAAAAATAGTGAGTTAAAGCCCAGTGAATAACATTAAAGTAAAGAGGTTAGTGAACGAATTCCAAATATATCATATCCGTAAAACAAATCATGACACAATCATTCATATCAGTCTCATATCAAAACATAACATAATGGTACATCCTACATAACATATCACATATTATCTTCCGACTATAGATATCGGTTCTAGATACCGATCAAACACATATCACCACAATGAAGTGGCTAACGAGATCTCGTATCACATCTGTGTTGTAACAACGCCGACCTCTGATTCACGTTAATTCATGATTAAATAAGCCTAATCAGTAATTAACGTGAAATTTTAAATTAATTATGTGTGTGTGTGTTGTACTATTTGTGTCTCTATCTGTCTCTATCTGTCTATCGTAGAAAGATCTGTTCATGTTTATGTTTCGTTCTACGAATTGAAGGCCTTATCGCTATCCGAACACGAAATTAACTTGATTTATGTATTATTTGGACTTTTTAGAATTTTATGGCAGGTTTGATTGGAATCCAATTCGGAACGATTAAAATAGAATAATTGATGTCCATCTGTTTAGCTTTAATTGAGTCACATTAATTCAAGCCTATATCAGGCCCATATGAACTCATTAGTTCACTTTACACTCTCATATCACCCTTCTTGAAAAGAAAAATGTGTGTGTGTGTGTGTGTGTGTGTGTGTGTGTGTGTGTGTGTGTGTGTGTGAGAGAGAGAGAGAGAGAGAGAGAGAGAGCAAGAATTGAGATCAAACCTTGAAGTTGGTAGGAAATTGCTTGGAAATTGGAGAATTGCTCAAATCATCATTCAACCCCAAAGAATTGAAGACTCTAGGTGAGGACTTTGGCCTTAAGCTTTGCATTCTAGACATTAGTAGCGGAATTCAAGAGATTAAAGTGGTTAAACATGATAATTGAGCAAAGAAAGTAAGAAAGATGAACATCCCATGCATGCATGTACATTTCATGGAGTTTTGTTCTTGTTTGCAAAAGAATTTTGTCATGCATGTACTAAGTCTCACTTGATTTTGGGAATTCTTCATAACTTATAACATTTAAGTTCATTTGATCATGTTTTGAATGCTTAGAAGTCAACCCATTTCATGCATGTTAACTTCAAGTTATGTTCTTTAAGTTTCAAGTTAAGTTTTAAGCAATTGGTATACTTTTGGGTTTTGATTTTGCGAAATGATTTTGAATTCACCATGTCTTACAAGTTTACACATGTTTCCTTAAGTTTTTAGCCCAAAAGAACATGATTTATAGCTGTGAATTCGAGTTTTGAACTTGGGAGTGCAATCTGGAAATTCCAGAATTCTATTCTCTGCTTGAGCGACAAAACCTGCACTCGAGCGACACCCTTTGTTTTGCAATACCGCTCGAGGAGTGTAAATTGCATGCTCCCAGAAGTTTCCATGTTTTGTAGACTGCTTGAGCGACAAGAGTTGCGCTTGAGCGAGAATGTGAGTCTCACGCTCGAGCGACTGTCGATCGGCTATCAAATGGAGAATTCACACAACCAGAACTTTTTCAAAGTTTACAGAGCACTCGAGCGAAGAAAATTGCGCTCGAGCGGGACCCCTATTTCTAACATTTTTGACCAAGTGTTTTCAAATGCATTTTGGTATCCACATTGCATCCTAGGCATTCCTAGGCCAAGATTAAGACATAATATAGATGATAAAGACTAGAAACACACTAAGAATGAAACGAATCAAGTTAAGTACAACCCGAGCATGTGTTTCAACATGTGTATCTATTATGTTTATGCAGGTCACGCGCCGTATGCTGTTGATCCGTTGGTTGGCTAGCGAGCTGTATAACAATCTGTAAGTAATAACTTAGTAAAGCTATGTTTGATATGAAAATACTTTTTGAATATTATGGTATGATGTGAAATGCTTCTGAAAATGCTATTTTGGGAATCCATGAATGATGATCCATGTTTTTTAATAGTATTTGTGGTATCCTTAGCAGAGGCCCTCGCCCAAGGGAAATAATACTATGGCTTATGGTTATGAGGCCCTCGCTCGGGGGAATAATATCGTGGCCCAGGCCTTTGCCCGGTGGAATAATACCGTGGCCCATGTATGAGATATGTGACCCAGTACCGGAGGTTCCATTATAGAACTTGATATGCTTGACCAAAGAGATATGTTAATGCTAATGGATGTACCACACATGAATTGAATACGAACATGAATAGGACTCTGTTTCCGATACAAACATGACTATGTTCCGATGTGATTAGAGATTTGAAATCTGTTCTGGACATTGTTCACTAAAACCTTTACTTTGCTATTATTCACTGAGCTTTCGTTCACTATTTATATTATATATATAGGTGAGCAGGCACATGACTAGGCCTAAGCTGGTGCCTGGAGTTTGGGGTTAGCCAGCCACTGTGCCTCCCCAAGAGGTTCCCTTTTGAGATGTCAAGTTTTGTAACTTTGCTACAGATGTTTTTGTTTTGTTTTGCTTATCCGTACATTGGGCTAAGTCCCATTTTGGCTTTATCTGTGTAAATGGGTGACATAAGACTAATGTATTTATGATGTCACATGTAAATATAAGTTTGTTTTGAAGATTTCTGTCTCATATACGTCAACACAACTCTATGGACAATGTATATTTCTATATTTGCTTCTGCAGCCCCTTATTATATGATATTATTTGGTCAAATACCTTTGGTAATCCCTGGATTATTGGCCAGTTACGATACTAAACCTATAGGGGCAGGTTTGGGTTGTGACAGAGTGGTATCAGAGCATGAGTTTTACCGCACGCACAAGTCCATATGAGCTATAGGATGTCCTAGAAAGAATTAGGGACATTTATCTGCATGTGTGAGTGGGTGATAATCCCTGAAAAATGTGAAAACTGAACCTGGACATGAACACATGAAATCAGAAAAAATCAACAAGATTATATCTATGTTTATTATTGTTTTGTTTACCTATAGCACATGGAAAATACAAGAAGTAATGATGCCACTGAATTCTTTGAGGCCCGAATGAGCCACATGGAACAAATGCTTGCAGCTTAGACTGAAGCACTGACACAATAATAGAGGTAACAACCTTTGCCCCCTTTGCCTCCACTAGTACAAAATGAGCCAGATAACAATGATATAATCAACTTAACCTAGAAGTTTATGAAGATGAAACTGCCAACTTTCTTGGGTGGTATTGAACCCTTAAATGCAGAAATATGGTTGCTTGAAATGGAAAAATTATTTGAAGTGTTCCCTTGCTCCGCGACTCAGAAAGTACTCTTGGCCGCCTACACCTTAAAGGATGAGGCTTGAAGATGGTGGTTGTTGATCTGAACTAGTAATGAGAATATGACATGGGCACAATTCAATGAGATTTTCTACAATAAATACTTTCCTCAGTGCTTTCGGGACTGAAAAGTTTTTGAATTCCAAGAACTTAAGCAAGGGAAGATGTCCGTAGCCCAGTATGAGGCTAAGTTCACTGAGTTGGCCAGATTTGCTCCTCATATGGTTGACACAGATTACAAAAAGGCTCAGAAATTTGAAGGGAGATTAGACTTAGAAGTGTTTGACCCAGTAAGTGTACTGAAATTACCTACATATGTGGAAGTACTTGATAGAGCACTGATGGCAGAGGCCATTCTGGCGGCAAAGAAACAAGCTACATCACCAACAACTGAATGGAGAGGTAAAAGAGTCGGATTCAATTTCAAGAAGGGCCGATCATTTTCAAAGAAGCAAAACACAAATCCTCCAGTAGCTCTAGTTAAAGTAGTGGATTTATTCCAAACTGTCCAGATTGTGGAAGGAAACATAGAGGAGTGTGCTATCGTACATCTGGTGCCTGTTATCGGTGTGGTAAACTTGGCCCAGATAATAAAGGATTGTCCATTTGGGTCCGAGAATGCTAATCGCCCCGCAGCAAGTTCAGCCGAATTGGTTTCTGCAACAAGACCAAATGCAAGAACTAATGCTAGGGGTAACACTGGAAATGAAATGTTAAGGCAAAAAAGAGTGTTCGCACTAATGCCTAGAGATGTATAGAACACCGAGTCTGTGGTGTCATGTATAATTTCCATTTGTGCCCAAAATGCATATGTCTTGATAGATTCTGGTTCTATACACTCATTTGTGTCGCATTCCTAGGAGTTCTATGGTATGTGCATATGGGTATTCAGCATGTGATATTGTGATTAGTAATGTGACGTTGTATGTTGACTTATTGCCGTTGGAAATTAATCATTTTGACTGCATATTGGGTATGGACTGGTTAACGAAGTACTATGCGACTATTGACTATGTGAATAAATCTGTTGTATTTCGTCCACCTGGTTTACATGAGTTTGTGTTTACTGGGAATAGGGTAGTTCCTCCCCTATACTTGATTTCTTCCATGAAAGCTATTAAACTCCTTAGGAAGGGATGTAGGGGTTACATGTGTTGTGTTTTGATTGAGCGCTCTGATAATTCTAATGTGGAAACTATTCCTGTTGTTTGTGAATTTCCCGATGTGTTTCCGAATAACTTGCCTGGAGACTTAATTGATAGGGAAATTGAATTGACTATTGAAGTAGCATTTGGAATACAACCTATTTCTAAGACCCCTTACAGAATGTAAACCTCATAATTGAAAGACTTGAAAACCCAACTTCAAGAACTGTTAGACAAGTAATTCATCCACCCGAGCACTTCACCTTGGGGTGCTCTAGTTTTATTTGTTAAAAAGAAAGATGGGTCCTTGAGATTATGTATAGATTAATGGGAGCTGAATAGAGTAACTATCAAGAATAAATATCCATTGTCCCAAATAGATTATCTATTTGACCAACTTGAGGGAGCACAAGTGTTCTCCAAGATAGACTTGAGATCCGGGTATCACCAGTTAAAGGTCAAGACGGAAGATGTAGATAAAACTGCATTCAAAACTAGATATGAGCACTATGAATTTTTGGTAATGCCATTCAGAGTAACTAATGCACCCGCGATATTCATGGACTTAATGAATAGAGTGTTCAAACAATTCCTTGATGAGTTTATTGTTGTGTTCATCGACGATATATTCATTTATTCTAATAGCAGGGAGGAACATGAAAATCATCTGAGAATTGCTTTACAGATCCTAAGGGAAAAGAAGTTGTATGTGAAATTGTCCAAATGTGAATTCTAGCTTGGCAGTGTGGCATTTCTGGGGCATGCAATCGACAAGGATGGTGTCTCGGTTGACCCACAGAAAATTGAAGCTATTGTGGACTGGTTTAGACCGACAAATGTGTTAGAAGTTAGAAGTTTTCTCAGACTTGCTGGCTACTACAGAATTTATGAAAGATTTCTCGAAACTTGCTATGCCATTGACACAGAAAAATGTATCATTTGATTGGAATGTATCATTTGTATCATCTGAGAATTGCTTTACAGATCCTAAGGGAAAAGAAGTTGTATGTGAAATTGTCCAAATGTGAATTCTAGCTTGGCAGTGTGGCATTTCTGGGGCATGCAATCGACAAGGATGGTGTCTCGGTTGACCCACAGAAAATTGAAGCTATTGTGGACTGGTTTAGACCGACAAATGTGTTAGAAGTTAGAAGTTTTCTGAGACTTGCTGGCTACTACAGAAGATTTATGAAAGATTTCTCGAAACTTGCTATGCCATTGACACAGAAAAATGTATCATTTGATTGGAATGATCAAAGAGAGTCTACGTTCTAAGAGTTGAAAACTAGATTAGTGACCATACTAATTCTAACTTTACCAAATGAAACTAATGGGTTTCAGATTTAAAGTGATGCCTTCTACAAAGGTTTGGGTTGTGTGTTAATGCAGAATGAGAAGGTAATTGCTTATGCCTCTCGGCAGCTTTGCCCTCATGAAAAGAATTACCCGACTCATGATCTTGAACTGCCAGCTGTGGTGTTTGTTTTGAAAATTTGGTGCCATTATCTATACGGGGCAACGTGTGAAGTGTATACTGACGATAAAAGCCTCAAATATTTCTTCACCCAAAAAGAATTGAACATGAGACAGAGAAGATGGTTAAAGTTGATCAAAGACTATCATTTGCAGATTTTGTACCATCTAGGGAAAGCTAATGCAGTGGCAGATGCTTTGAGCCAAAAATCAATGGGAAATTTGTCATGTTTGCTCACTGGTCAGAAAGAATTGCTATGTGACTTGGAAAAGAATGAGATTGAAGTTGTATTGCGTGAACAATACGGAATTTTAGCTGCTATCTCTGCCCAGCCTGCAATCATTGAAGAAATTATAGAGAAATAACTACAAGATGAATTCTTGAAAAAGATTGTGGATGAATTTGACTTAAAACCAAGTCCTGGGTTTGTACTTGAGAACGATGTGTTGAAATTTCAGGGTCGCCTTTGTGTGCCAGATTGTTTGGACTTGAGGAAACGCATTTTGACTGAAGCTCACAATTTGAAATTCACCATGTGTAGCTCGATTTTTCGCGCTTCTTTCGAAAGGCGAATAGCCCTACAATTTGGACTCCACTTGTGGTTCTGAATCTGATTTCACAAGTGCAATGTGAAACAGTGAAAACACAAAAAGAGTCCAAATCCGACAATTCTTTTTGGAAAATCGATGCTTGAATCAAATGCCAAAAATGAACTGCTTTGCCAGATTTCAGAGTCGCCACCTAAATATTTTTGAAAAATTTAGGAAACCTGAGACTCGTGCCAAAGGCCATTAGTCCGTCATCACCAAAGTGTCTCGGTTTGGGAACTTATGTACAAGAAGGGAAGGTCAGGAATTGAGCACCCCTTTCACCCGATCAAAGATCGGCCTCTATTAATCATAATGTGTTTCTTATTTACATTATATGCTTTTGTTCTGGTTTATTAGCTATTTTTACTATGTGATGCGCACACAATCTCATTTTTTGTTCTGGTATAGACTAGTTTGTAAGAATTGAAACACTTAATCTCATTTTTTGTTTTGAAAATGTTTTGTGAATTTTGCCACTTGAAAAAGTGGGCTAAAATGGATATTAATCAAATTATCCCAGTTCAAGCACCTGTAGACGCGCCCTTCGGCCTCACTACAGTTCGGACTCAATTTGTCACGGTTCTTAATCTGAACCAAAGAGTCCAAACCCGACAAATCGTTTTTGAAAACAGATTTTTTGTAAAGAAGTGCCAAACATGGACTGCTTTGCCAGATACAGAGTCGCCACCTAAATATTTTATTTTTGGGGAAATTTAGGAAACCCTGACTCGTTGTCTAAGGCCACGTGTCCGTCATCACAAAAGTTGCCTCGGCTCGGGAACTTGGGTACGATTGGGGAAGGTCACTTCGTGAGCACCCCCGCTCGCCCGATCAAAGATCGGCCTCTACTAACCATGATATCGAGTTTTGAAAACATTATGCATTCTTATTCCGGTTATTAGCCTAGATTTACTATGTGATGCGCACAGCATACAAGTATAGACTGGGTCGCCTGAATTGGAACAAAACATTTCATGTTTGTTTTTGAAAATGGTTTGCTACTCGCAAATAGGCTAAAATGCAGGTTTTGCCACCCTCGGGTGGGCTTAGAAAACATGGTTTTTCCACTATCTAGTGGGCTTAAAACTCACAGTCAATGCATTATTCCAATTCAGATAATCCAACCTTCACCCACAGGCATTCAGGCAGTTATATCACACAAGCACATAGCCTCATGGTAAGCATGCTATCATGGCAGTCACTCACACGCATGCAAGGATTCTAAAGCACAAAAACTTACCAAGTACTCCAAGCCAAAACAGAAGCTATGTTAGAAATCATGCATGATCCTAACTATACACAAATGCCTAATGCAACACATGCAAAAATGCAACTAAGATAGACTCGGCTATTCTAAAGATGGCATGTGAAATACTGCAACTAACAAGTATTCAACTCATAATTGAAATACAATGCAGTTAGTATGATGCGCCGAGCCCGGTGCATGCAAAACAGATGAATGAATGCAAACATGCTATCATACTGTATGCTAATTGAAACATGCCCTAATTTAACCATCATAAACTGGTAAATAAAAGGGAGAAAGACGTGGCGTTGGAAGACATACATCACACACATGCACACTTATTACAATTGTGCCCTCGCCCGGAGGGTCCGAATAAATAATACAGTCCCAAATAAATAATACAGTCCGAATAAAAACCCTAATTAATTAACAAATTAACTAGGAAAGCAGTAAATCAGCATGCAAGCCCATGGACCGCCTCAGCTCTGTTCCAAATGATGAATGATGCATGCTTGAGTTGCCTTGCGCGGAAATCCATTGCGATGCCCCGGTTTGCCTCTGTTTGCAATTAATCCCGGAATGTTGCGCGAAGCTCCAAAAGACTGCCGGCTTCTGATTTGCTGCAACAGAGAGCAAGAAAGGGGGGCATGGCAAAGTATTTTCACATATGTATGCACACATCGATCCTCGTGCCATCAATCACGCATCTCGATGCATGATGGCCGAGGAGTCGAATTGCACGACTCAATATGAAATGAATGCACGTGAAAACACAACAAGACCGAGACTCCATCATGGTTAATCCGGAGTGTCGGTGACCGGGAATTGAGACACGTTTCGCCACTTTGAGTACGAAACGTCCCTCGTTTCCCGTACTTGGGCTAACTCCTATCCCAAACACAATGCAATATGCATGACATGCATGAATGCGACTAACATACAACCTAGCATACGCAGTGCTATGAAATGGCATACACAATGCTCGATGTAACATGGCATACGCAATGCTCTAACATACAACCTAGCATACACAATGCTATGGACTAAGATGGCATACATAATGTAATATGGGCTTACACCAATATGAGTGGACCTCAACCACACTCACATCAGCGGCCATTAGATGAAAATGAGACAACCGAAATGCGTGCACACATGTACGCATACCAAGGACCGAACCTAAGGCATAAAATGGCACTCTACCAAAGCATGGCAAGGGATGAAAGATGGCCTATGAACATGTAATTTCTAGCACTGAAACATGATGGTAAATGGTCCCGAAACATGGAAATATGGCACCCGATGCGTGGAATGAGCCCCGAAACTCAAAACTAGGCACATGTATTGAACCACAAGCATACAAAGCAAGCTTTATTTGATCATGAAGTCTAAAGACAGAGCCAAGGCAGTCCCAAAACATGCACATTTCTAGTTTAAAGCATGGCCAAAAGATGCTAACATGATGGACTAAAATAGCATGCAACATTGGCTAGCAAGCATGGTTTACATGGCATGTATATGAAGCATATGAGAACTCATCAAACCAGCCAAAAACAGTGAATAAAATATGCCAAAATATGCCCAAATAATCACTGAAATGCAGCCAATGCATGCAAAAATGAGGGGCTTCTTTGGAGGGTCATGCAAGGGGTTGTTAAGCACATACAAGATAGACATGTAGCATAGCAAAACCACCTCTGGAAATGGACTATGACAGCCCTAAAACTCACCAAATTGGCCCTGAAATGGGTTTAGGAAACATACAAAGAAAGGCCCCTTTGGAAGGCCTTGGATGGGATTGCTCTACACATGCATTGTAGACATAAAATATGGCCAAAAGGGGGTTGGACAGAGCCGAGGCAGACCCCAAAACTCACAGAATGAGGCCTGAAACAAGACTTCGATGCATGAAAAATAGGGTCCCTTTGGAAGGCCCAAAAGACCACCAAACAAGACAAGGAGAGAGGGGGTCACCCCCCTCTAATTTTAGCCCTAAAAAATACATCTAAATCACTAAAAATCCACTGGATTTCAGTGGCTAAGAGGCCAAACCACGGCCAATGCAAGTGCTCTAATGCATGGCCCTAATCATGAAGGAATGAAGCATGCATAGGGGAAGATGACCCCAAACATAAAAATGCCCTTAATAAAACTTGAAGAGGAGCTCAAAATAAGAACTTTTCCAGTTTATTTCAAATCTCGAAAATGTCCACAAGTAAGCCTAAAGTATGATGCAAAGATAGCCCTAAGAGAGAGATAGAGGATAAGCGGAAGTAGATGACCTCAAACAGAAATGTGCCCTTAAACAAAGTTGAAGAGGGGGTCAAAATAAGATACTTTACAGTTTGGGTCGAAGCCTAGAAATGCTTTCAAATAAGGCTAATTAATCATGCAAAATAAGGCAAGAAAAGGGGAAATAGGAACTCACCATTGAAGAGCAGATTTCCAGTAGCTTCTGGACCAAGGATGCTAGCCTTCAACCTCTAAAAATCAACTCCAAGGGGCTGGAATGGATGGTGGAGGTGGTAGGCTATGAGTTGTAGTGTAAATGGCCAAGAATAATGGCCTTTTGAGCTTGAAGAAGAAGGCTATGGAGGATGGAATGTATAAGCCTTAACTTAAGGATTCAACCCTTGCAATGGAAGCTCAGCCCCTCCTTTATAGAGGAGAGACTCTAAAGCTTCTCAAAGAAGCTTTAAAACTAGGTTAAACATCCTCCATACACGTGTATGGAGGATGTAGCAAATGGCAAACAGCTGGCACAGCTGGAATACACTTACTGAGACAAAGCTGGCCAACCAGTTTAAAAGGTCCAAGGTGGTCGGCCGACCACTTGCCTTGGTCGGCCGACCAGGGGTCAAAAGGTTCAAGCCCCAAAGCTAGTCGTCCATGAAGCCCTTGAAGTTAGCTTTCCAATGCCGCAAACCTTGCATTAAAATTCCTCTTGTGCAAAAAGTTATGCCAGTTTTGGTGAAGCCGCGCAAATTCGGTCCAACCGGATTCATGCCGAACTTCTCCCAAACTAGTTTTCTTCTCTCTTCTCCTCTTTTCTTCAACTCCTAAACCCCCGAACAAGGTGTTTTTGAAAGATTTTTCAAAGATTTCATCTCTCTTTCATTCATTTCCACTCTGTCCTGACTCGCTTTACCGAAAAGCGTAACATTTGACAAAATGCGAGCCTCGGAACATCGTAAAAACTTTATTTCAAAAACGTTTTGAAAGAGAGGGTTTTAAGTCTAAAATCTTTTGATCAAGATCGTTTTGGTCCAAAAAGGGGTATGAAGTTGAGATTTGACTCTCTCCTTGCCGAAGAAACTGAACCTTTCCCCTGCACACCTTTCTCTACCATGTAAACCATCAGTCGCGTCCAAGTCTTAAGGGCAGTCAAAAATGGGGTGTCTACAGTTGCCCCCTCTTTGACAGAACTCAGAAGTCAAGAAGTGACGGGAGTGAGTGTCAAAGCCCAGAGACGATCCATTTTTGACAAGGCCGAAGACTTGGACAAACAAACAAAATATAGATAAATAAATGGTTGTGCCCGCAGGCTGCCTACGTATCCCTTTGCAAGGAATCAAACCAGCGTAGTTCAGGGGTAGGATGCAAAATGATATGCAGAAAGATTTTGATAATTGGACTTATACGCTACGCGAAGCCGGTTTGAAAATTGGACTCATACGCTACGCCAAGTCGGTTTGATAATTGGACTTATACGCTAAGCGAAGCCGGTTTGAAAATTGGACTTATACGCTAAGTGAAGCCGGTTTGAAAATTGGACTTATACGCTAAGCGAAGCCGGTTTGAAGATTGGACTTATACGCTAAGCGAAGCCGATTTTGAAAATTGGACTTATACGCTAAGCGAAGCCGGTTTTGAAAATTGGACTTATACGCTAAGCGAAGCCGTTTTGAAGATTGGACTTATACGCTAAGCGAAACCGGTTTTGAAGATTGGACTTATACGCTAAGCGAAGCCGGTTTAAAGATTGGACTTATACGCTAAGCGAAGCCGGTTTGAAAATTCAGGATGTATGCAATGCACTGTAATGACTAAAACGCAATGTGATAGTTAGGAAAAGGGAGGTACCTTACAGGCGCAATTGGCAATGACTTACCTCGGCAATGTCCTACCTCATGCTGATGTGGGAATCTTCCTCTTTTTCTCAGTTGAACCACAGCTACTACTTTTCTCACTAACTATGGTTGCAGCTTTCCCTATTCTCCAACAAGGTGACAGACTAGGTTGATTCGGTATCCAGAATTGAGGCGCATACATATGCTATCTCAATCTATAGGGCTGCTATACAGATTTCAAGCCGAGGATATACCCCTGGGTATTTAAACCAGACTTTAGTCTCGGAAATACCGAACCTTTGCGTTCTAGGCAAGGGCCATTCGAACTCTAGTTTCTACCGTCTCAGTTGGTCTCCTAGGAACTCACCGCTAACACAGGTAGGTGGCTATACCAGACCATTGGAAGTCGTTTGGGCACGACAAACACCAACGGAATTGCACCTTTAGAGGATTTAAGGTCTCCTAGACTAGGCAATAAAACAGATATGATGCAATAGATAATAGATACGATGTAACAGATAGTAGAT
This sequence comes from Camellia granthamiana, assembly GCA_036172215.1. Lineage (NCBI taxonomy): Eukaryota > Viridiplantae > Streptophyta > Magnoliopsida > Ericales > Theaceae > Camellia > Camellia granthamiana. The sequence continues at coordinate 152,514,558 of CM069904.1, forward strand.
GCGATGTAACAGATAGTACAGTAGATGCAAAAGGTGAACACAAAGTGTGATAGATGCACTGAGTGAACAGAGTATGATTGATATACTAAATGTGAACACGAAGTGTGATAGATGCACCCAGTGAACAGAGTATGATAGATATACTAAAGGTGAACACGAAGTGTGATAGATGCACTTAGTGAACAAGTATGATAAATATACTAAAGGTGAACACAAAGTGTGATAGATGCACTGAGTGAACAGAGTATGATTGATATACTAAATGTGAACACGAAGTGTAATAGATGCACTCAGTGAACAGAGTATGATAGATATACTAAAGGTGAACACGAAGTGTGATAGATGCACTTAGTGAACTAGTATGATAGATATACTAAAGGTGAACACAAAGTGTGATGGATGCACTGAGTGAACAAGTGTGATGGATACACTAAAAATGAACACAAAGTGTGATAGATGCACTATGTGAACAGAGCATGATAGATACACTAAAAATGAACACAAAGTGTGATGGATACACTAAAGGTGAACACAAAGTGTGATAGATGCACTGAGTGAACAGAGTATGATTGATATACTAAATGTGAACACGAAGTGTGATAGATGCACTCAGTGAACAGAGTATGATAGATATACTAAAGGTGAACTAGAAGTGTGATAGATGCACTTAGTGAACAGAGTATGATTGATATACTAAATGTGAACATGAAGTGTGATAGATGCACTTAGTGAACAGAGTATGATTGATATACTAAATGTGAACACGAAGTGTGATAGATGCACTTAGTGAACAGAGTATGATTGATATTCTAAATGTGAACACGAAGTGTGATAGATGCACTAAGTGAACAAGTGTGATGGATACACGAAGTGTGATAGATGCACTAAGTGAACAGGTGTGATGGATACACAAAAGATAATGACGTGAATATGTGCATAATAGATACACAAAATGAGGATGTGTATGATAGATACAGAAAATGAGAATGTGTGTGATAGATACAGAAAATGAGAATGTGTGATTGATACATTAATTGAAGAGAGTGTGATTGATACACTAAATAAATGAAGTGTGATTGATACACTAAGTGGATGATTTTAAACGGAACTTCTTTGAATGAACCGTACATACAATATCGTGCATGAATGAGAAAGAAACTTGATAGGTACAATGCAATACAATGCATGATGCTTAAGGAAAGCAATAAATGGACAAAACAGCGCTTTAGAAAGCACCTCATGAGGTGAGTGGCGATGAACCGCTCTGCTCCGATGGGGATCTTCCCCTGTGCTCTCCGAACACTTACCTTCAACTTACAGTACAAAGGCTCTGAAATACTGACAAGGGTTCTTCATGTAGAACACTTTGGATGCTGCCTTTCTTCCTGATCATATTCACAACTTTCCCTATTCTCCAACGGGGTGACAGACTAGGTTGGTTCAGTATCTAGAATTGAGGTGCATACACGCTATCTCAACCTATGGGGCTTCCATACAGATTTCAAGCCGGGGATACGCCCCTGGGTATTTAAACCAGACTTTAGTCCCGGAAATTCCGAACCTTTACATTCTGGGCATCAGCCATTCGAACTCTAATTTCCACCGTCGTAGTTGCTCTCCTAGGAACTCATCGCAAACACGGCCAAGATGCCTCTAGCAGGGAAGGGTACTCAGGGAGAGCACTTTTGATCGCCATTCTGGCTTGAAGCAGACTTGATCTTGAGCTTGAGGTAGAGGCACACTCATACTTCGGAGCATTGACAAGGCCTGACGAGGTGCATACGGAATGCAATCTCGGAGCTTACTGAAGTTGGAACAAACTCAGATGCCCGACATTTTCCTCTTTTGCTTTTGGTTTGCAGTCCGGAACCATTACAGCTTTAGATAGGTCCTGGTTCTACTGTTCTTACATGACCTGGGTTGAACCCTGCGGTTTTACGAAAGAACGAATCTTGTTTTGCACAAATGTGGAGAATGGCACAGCACTCTGAGCACAAAACGATTTTATCGTGGAATTTTATATTGTGAAGCGAGTTCTTAACAGGGTATTGAGCCTACGACTGACCACAGCAAAAACGACTCAACAAAGAAAAACAAAAGGTAAACAACCTGAACACATCGAGTAACACTCGAAACGACTCAAAACAAGAATTGAAACAAAACAAATGACACGACACTCAGACGTGCACAGGGAGCCTGTTTCCTTGGGTAGTGTTTCCCACCCTTTCTTATTTGTGATTCTCACATCACTCGGCCCTCAGGCTCAGTTTTTCTCTCAAAACCCTTTTGCTCACTTTTTATCTCATCGCACACCTCTCTATTCTTCAATCTCTCATTTTTCATCCCTCCCCAGGGTGATTGATGGATAAACAGAAAGTTGTGGGTTCGTGCCCAACACTGTTAGCTCGCAGCTATTTCCTCCGGTGACGTTTAGTCGATGTTCCGGATGAGGAAGTGGAGTAGCTTGATCCATTCCGATTCATGCTGCGCACTTGGCTTGATACCTCGTTGCTTGGAGGATGAGAGAGCTTTCAGCCCTTTGTTGCTAACTTCAGTGGTGCCCTTTTCTGGCGAATATGATGCCCTTGCTGGCAAGTGCGTTGATAAAAGGGAAAAGACAGAAAACCTAACTCAACTGTGCCCCTAGTTCATCATTTTGACCATTTTTTGTTTTGTTTTTCTACGAAAACAATTTTGACCAATATGAGAGTTAGACTCGCATACTTGTTCGATTTTCTGATTTGAAATCATGCAGGTCAGGTTATGAGCACTGAAAATTTTCCTTTTTTGGGGGTCCAAGAAATGGTTCAGTTTTGGAAAAGATAGAATAATTTTCGCGAAAATTAGTCAACCTCAGTAAAAATTCTCAAAAACTGTTTTTGTAAAGGGCCACTGCTCAACGAGCACGGAACCTACTCTCGAGATGCACAACCTCATATCCATAACAATGGAAAAACTCCCCCTTGTCTGAAGGGCACTGTATGGCAATGGAAAATTGCCCCTTGTTTGAATAGCACCGCAGCGCGCTGTATGGCAACGGAAAGTTGCCCCTAGTCTGAATAGCACCGTAGCACGTGACAACCAGTCCTCACAGTGACAATTACAACCAAATTCTCGGATGCAGAGAAGACAAAGATGACCAGAACCATCACATGGACACAGTCGAATTTGAAGTGTTTTACGGCTGGACTTCAGAATGAAGTTGCCTACGTATCCCAAAGATGGGAATCAAGCCTTACGTAGTTCGGGGTTAAGGTACACTCGGGTATTAACCTCTCATTTTGCGCTCTAACTTTTGCCAAGGCCGCCCTTTGCGGGTTTTCGGCCCAGCGAGCTATGTTCTTCTTTTCTTTTCATTTCTTTTCTTCTCTTTTTTTTTTCTTTTTCATCTTTTTTCTTTTTTGTTCTTTTCTTTGCATTTTTCTCTTTTGTTCTTTTGTTCTTTTTCTTCTTTTCTTGCTCTAACTTTTGCCTGGGCCGCCCTTTCGGGTTTTCGGCCCAGCGAGCCTCTCAAGGGTAAAAGTGTAGCTTTGTCCATGCCAAATGGTTCTGAGATCTCGAAGCCATCTGAATCCAAGAGAATGACTGCTGTTCACTGACGATGTAGGAGTCCATCCAATGGGGGGTTGAATTTGCCCCTAGTGTTGTGGATCGGAACTCAGTTTTTCTTCAGCAATACTTTCTTCTTTTCTCCCTCTGGGATTTGGCATTCTTGCCGACCTTCTTTGATTTGTGCAATGATCCATCTTCGGCTCTTTGGGCACATTTGAAATTCTTTGCCCCTAGTTCCAGGGGTGCTTCTGATCTAGCTTTGCAAGCTTCTTTTGATGACATCTGATCTTCTTGATCTGACTTTCTTGCCTCTTGCCTGAGGGCTGCTTCGAATTTGGCCACACAGGCTTCCTTTGATGGTTGACCATTGAACATTCTGAATTCAAGTTCAAGGTTCGAAAGCAAGGGGTTGAGTCTTGAGGCTGAGAGCGATCCTAGGTTGCACAATCTCAAGAGCGATTCCACACAGGTCTTCGCAGGATCGCGCAAAACATTTTTTGAAATCTTTTAAGAAAGCGACAAATCGCTCGCGCTGAAGACAGTGTGGAACCAATCTGGATCAAGTCAGGATCCTTCTCAGTACTCACATTAACAAGCATGATCTCAATCATTAAGGGCTTAGCACGCTTCTCTTTCTCTCAATTGATCAAGTTTTGCAAAACCTGAGGAATTCCTTCATCTTCGTTTTTACCACAGTGTTCAAAAAGTTTTTTTTAAAAAGGCTTAGGTCAATGCAATGAGTTCAAGGCACAAAAGAGCAGGTGAAAAGCACTGCCGTTTCATTCAAATCTCGGCACAACTAGCACCCGGCAGAAGTAAACACAAGAGTGCGAAAATTACTGCTGTTCCATTCAGATCTATTGGCACAACTGGCTCCAAGGCAGAAACAGACTCAAAAGAAAGCAAAAGGAAAAACACAAAACAAGATAGTGATGTCCGAGGTAACACCCTCGGAATCACTCGACTCCAACGCAACAGGACTGACTCGATACAACGAGACAGACCCGACTGCTCAGCACAAAAAGACTGACTCTATACAAAACAACAAGACTGACGCAATACCCAAGTCAGAAAGTACAGATTAACAACATTCGTAAATGTGCTCAAAACAGTGCATGCTATTGTAGACACCCCATTTTTGACCGCCCTCAAGACTTGGGCATTACTGATGGTTTGCTCGGTGTTGAGAGATGTGCAGGCCAAAGATTCAATTCCTTCGGCAAGGAGAGAGGCAAACCCTTCAAAACACTTTGTTTAGGGGTTTGGAGTTGAAGAAAAGAGGAGAGGAGGGGAGAAAATAGGTTGGAGAAGAAGTTCGCCATGAATCCGGGTAGAAGAGAGTCGAGCGGCCCTCACTGAATCAGGCTTATTCAATTGCATACTTGGAGTTAAGCTATGAGGCCACCATCGTTGGAAAGAAGACTTCCGGGGCTTCACTTTGTACTCAAGAATCTCCCAAAGCCAAGTCCGGGTGGAGGAGATATGATTGGTTGAAGCTGGGCATCATCCCGGTTGGATCGAGTCTGCGCGGCTTCACCGAAAAGGGCATAACTTTTTGCACAGGAGGAATTTTGATGCAAGGTTTGCGCCATTGGAAAGCTAACTTCCGGGGCTTCAATTTGCATACCCACCGGCCATTTTTTGACCTCGGAATCATCCATCGGCACTATATTTTGCCGACCGGCACTTTATTTTGGCCGACGATCAAATTTTCTGGCCGGTTTGCACCCTTTGCACCCTCCAAGCCTGGTGCATACCAGCTGTGCCAGCTGGGATGCACAGAACAAGATCCACGTGCATATATGTGGCTATTTTGCACCCTTTTGCACCCTTGAACCCCCTAGAGCTTCTAGAAGGTGACCCTTTGGCCAAAGCTTCTTGGAGAAGCTTGGCCAGCTGTATTAGCTTCTCCAAGAAGCCTAGACTCTTTTGCATCCCCCTTTGAACCTTTCTCTTTGCTTAGCCCTTAAGATAAGTGCTTTACTTGGCCTATATAAGCACTTCTCTTCTCCCTTGGTCTAGGTTAGAGATTCTTAAGCAAAAAACCAGAGATATAGATACATATCTGATATAGATACATATATCCCTCCATCTCTCACTATATCTCTCTCATTCAACCTCCAAACACCCTTGTTCTTGGGCCATTCCTTCACCAACCCATAGCACAACACCATCACTTCCATTTCCAGAATTTGGGAGGTCATTTGCAGAGCTTAGGAGCACCAAAACTTGGTCCAAGAGGTGCTGGTTTGTTGGTCTACAAGGGTAAGCACACTTTTCCCCAAAACTAGCATTTTCTTGGTTCATATTTAAGCCATAGTTGCATGTATTTTTGAGCTTTGATGTAAACTACAAAGAGGCTTATTTTGAGCCCTTCTTCAACATTGAAGAAGGGCTCAACACTGTTGGGGATCTCCATGTATGACCTACTCCATTACCCCTCTTTGGTCCCCATTTTTGCATGTTTTTTTAGCCTACCATGCTTCTGTTTTTGGGCCTTCGACAGGCCTGAAAAGTGTCTTATTTTCCCCCCCTCTACATGTCTCATGAAGGGTCTTTGGCTATTTGGTGTACCCTTTTGGTACTTCATGTTATACCCCTTTGTGGGCCTTAATCTTGCATTGCATTTTGAGCATGTTTGTATATTGATTTGGGGCTTGTCATCTACTGTGGGTAGTCACATTTTTGGTCCCTCATCAGTATTGTAGAAGGATATTTTTCAGTTTGGTGCATGCTTAGCATACCTACCATGTGATGCCTTGTAATTGCCTTAATATGCCTTAGGTTGTTAGCCTTTGTTCGAGCATGTTTTAGGCTTAGATTTGTGAAACTTTTGTGTTTATTTTGCCATGCTTTAGGTCTTTCTTAAGTTGTTTGAGTCGATCCTAGCATGCATTATATAGCCTCTTTGCATTTTGTGGCTTGTATGCTTCAAGTATGTGAATGTGTGAGCATTGTTGCATGCTTTGTTGATTTATTTAGTTGGTTTGGAACCTCCTATAACATGATTTTAGAGCTTATGTTGCATGCTATATGTCCATACTTAGCCTCTTTAAGCGTGCTTAAGAGTTGCCTTGTTTATGCTTAAGGTGTTGGACCATGATTGCATGCATGTGTGTGTGCATTTTGTGCCTTCATTTCCATGATTATGGCCACTGATTTTGGCATGTTTGCGAGCCATCCATGTTAGTTTAAGTCCATCGTTGCATGTTGTTGCATGCCTTGTTTGCTTACATGTTTAGGTTGCGTGTCTAGTCTACTTTGCTCCTTTGCATGCCCATGTTGCATACTAGATCACATGCCTAGGTTGCATCGCATTGGTATGCATGCCTTGCCTCTTGATCAAGTGATAGAGGTTGGGCTTTATGTGTTTGTTTCGTTTGCATGACATTTGAAATCAAAGTTGCTAACTTGGCTTTTGGGCCATCATGCATTGAAACGCGTGATTGATGGCCCGAGGGTCGAGGGTCATGCTCCCTTGAGTCCATTGCATGATAGGGAGTGTGTCCGTGCACACATTTGCTCAAAATTTCATACCATGCACTGCTGGTCTGTTGTTGCTGTCAAAAACTGTCTCCTGCAGGAATTTATTGCCGGCCGGCAATATTTTGTGCCGACCGGCACACTTTTTGTGCCGACAACTTCAGAAGCAGCCGATGGACACATACTATAGCCGGTGGATATTTGCTTCAGCCGGTGATGTTCTGAGGTACTCAGGGGATCTGTCCCAGGACTTTGGCAATTTTCTAGAGAAGTGAGACAGTAAAACAGAGGCAGCAGTGCCATGGCGCGGGTTTCCGGGCAAGTCGGATTCGAGCATGCATCATTCGCGCATCCCGAGGCGGGCGGCTGTGGCCACCTTTCCTTTTTGCATTTATTTGTTAAATAATTAGAAATTTTGTAATAATTAATTTATTTATTATTCGGACTGTAATATTTATTCGGTCCCTCCGAGTGAGGGCGTATCTGTAATAAGTGTGTGTGTGTGGTGTGCATGTCTTCCAACCTCCACTTCTTTCTTCCCTTTTATTTACCTGCTTATGATGGTAGATTAGGGCACGTTTATTTTAGCATACCTTATGCTATGCATGCGTGCATTCATGCATTTGTTTACATGCATCGGGCTCGGTACATCATGCTAACTGCATCGCTATTTCAAATCTAACTTGAATACGTGCATCGAATAAAGTGCATTTCACATGCCATTTTTAGGGTTAGCCGAGCCTATCCTAATTACATGTTGTATGCGATGCATTAGACACTCTAACATGAACTAGGGCATGCATGTTTGCTAACTAGTTTATTGTTTTGGCACGGAGTACGATGTAAGTATTTTTGCTTTAGCATACCGCATGCGTGTGAATGCTAACATGACAGTATGCTTACCATGCGGCTAAGTGCTTATATGAGATAAACTGCTTGAATGCCTGTGGGTGGAGGTTGGATTGCCTGAGTTGGGAAAACTCATTGAAATCCGTGTTTTAGCCTACTTGCGAGTAGCAAATTCCAATGCATTTTCAAAACCAACGGATATGCAATGTTTATCTCCAAATTAGGCAATCTAGTCTATACTTGTTTGCTGCGCGCACAACATAGTAATTCTAGGCTAATAATTGGAATAAGAGCATGTAATGTTTTCAAAATCGGATATCACGGTTAGTAGAGGCCGGTCTTCGGACCGGGCGAAAGGGGGTGCTCATAGCTGACCTTCCCCGATCGTACCCAAGCTCCCGAGCCAAGACCACTTTGGTGATGACGGACATGTGGCCTTCGGCACCGAGTCAGGGTTTCCTAAATTTTCCATTTTAAAATATTTAGGTGGCGACTCTGTAATCTGGCAAAGCAGTCCATGTTTGGCACTTCTTTTCAAAAATCAGTTTTTCTTCAAAACGATTTGCCAGAGTTGGACTCTTTGGTTCAGATTAAGAACCGTGACACGAATCGAGTCCGAACTGTAGTGGAGCCCAAGGGTGCGTCTACAGCCATCCACCATATCTGAAGTAAACTGAGCGCCGCCCGCATGTGGTTCATCCCCTGATCACATATTCGTACTATCTCCCAAGTTCACTGATCCAGTGGTGATAGACTTTGCTGAGCTGGTGCGGCAATGACCTTGTTGTCAAACAAATCTTGTACATCATGGCGCAAACGAAAGTAGCTATCGGTCTCATGACCGGTTTGTTGATGGTAGGCACAGTACTTAGTCCGGTCATGCTTTGGAGGGAGAGAATCAGGTAAAGGCCGTTGTTCCAATGGTTTTAGATGTCCTTTCCGGATTAAGACCTCTAGAGCCTTTGACAAAGGCATATAAAGTGGGGTGAAAACCCTCTTGACTCGGGGTGGATATTTGGCCGCCTGTGAGCTACTTCCGGACGCACCGGTGAATGGGGTAGCTGTTTTTGATGTGGTGGTAGTGACCATGCCCACTTCAGAAGATCTTGCGGCCGTATCACCACTGGTGGTCGCATTCGAACTGCGGGAAAATGTCCGCCTAGGCTGCTCCTTCTCCTGGTCAATAAGGCCCTGCTTCATGGCATCCTTGATCTGTACTCCCATCTCATGCAAATTTGAGAAGGTAGGGAAGGAGAGCACGATCATTTTCTGCATTAGTTTGGGTTGGAGGTTACGCACAACCATTCGTATTTGATCCTTGTCCGTTGGTCTAATGGTCATCATTGAGGCTTTGGCCCTCCAGCGGGCCACGAATTCTCAGAAGCTCTCCTTAGGCTCCTGCCTCGTCGTCTCAAGATCACGGGTCGTAATCTCGATTTGTGTGTTATACGAGTATTATGCAACGAAGGCCTCGGCCATCTCATCCCAATTCCTCTTGACATCACCTTCCAATTTTACATACCAGATGGCCGCCACACCCGACAGGGCCCGGCCAAATAATGAAAGTTTCTGTAGTCTGGTGAGGCCCATCGGCCTTAATATGTCCGAAAATAACCAGAGATGCACCATGAGATCCCCAGATCCATCAAATCGGTCGATGTGTGGCATCTTAAATCTGTTCGGCAGTGTCACAGCTGCGTCGGTATACCCGTCCTCAATGTCCGGAATGGACTGTACTCCCTGAGATTTCTTGAACATCTTTTCCAGCTTGCTCACCTTCAGCGCTGTAGGGTCTAACTCGAACTCAAAGGGTGAATCCGACAGGTTGATCAGTGCTTTAGATAGCTGGGGTAGGATCGGGGGCGGAGGTGGCCCTGTCGGAATGTCCGTATCTTCCTGGACATTAGCTGTCTCCCTGAGTGTTGGAACTCTGGGTGGGGGAGGAGCCTGATGTGAAGCAGATGCTCCTGTTTGCTGCTGCAGCCGGGCAATTAAGTCTGCCTGTTGAGCCATGATCTCAGCCTGCTGTTTGGCAAATTCTGCTTGACGAGCAGCATCCTGCTGCATGGTTTTCATGCTCTCTTGGAGTTGACACATCATTTCCTCCATTCCTGCCATGTTCTGCTGTTCCGGCTGACTGACTGGTATATCTATCTCTGTGATAAAAACTGAGGCTTCAGCCTGACTGTTCATTGGTGGGGTGGATAAGGGCCACTGATCTGGTAACCGCTGAACTGGTGATCTTGTGCTTGACTGGCCCTTTTACCCTGCCTCTGGCAAAGGAACACTGATTTCCCTTGAACTGAATCTCTGACCTGACAAAGTCTATCAGCACAAATCCGATGAACCTCGGGGGATATTGGAGCCTTCTGAAGCTATGGTTCCTAGACTACCCTTAGCAAAAGAGAAAACAGACAGCACCTCAGCCTGATTTCACCAAAACATATATGAGCATAGTAGGATGACTGTGCCCTCTACTGAATTCTGCCCCAAAATTCTGCCTCTAAACCGATACCCTCAAGTAAACTGAATCCCAAAATACTGAATTGGTGCCCGCAGGCCTGATGCCCAAACTTGCAAACTGATACACGTATTCCTGTAGAGATGCATTTTGACAGCACATAGCCAGCAAGTAAGAGCCAAAGCACCCCTATGTTGGGGTAGGGTTTCCCTGTCCTATTTTGTCAGGAGCTAGGGTTTCACTACGCACGCAGCGGTTTCAAACAACCTATGATCGGGTAAGCAACCTGTCCTAGCTTGGAATGGTCACTATGGATTCCGAATATGCACTAGGTCGAATGGTCAAAAGGGTGCCCCGGTAAAACCGGCGTTTGTGTTCCCATACTGGCAGAGCCCATAACCGGTCAACCTTATGGCATGCAGCCTCAGGCTAACCGCTCAGGAATAGCAGATGGCAAACACGGTGTCCTAGGCGCACCAATGCAAATGCAATGCAAAGAAACACATAAGTGTAGTCAAAACCAGATATCATGAGTTCGAGTTAAGTTCTCTAACTCCCCAGCAGAGTCGCCAGAAACTGTAGACGCGCCCTTGGGCCTCACTACAGTTCGGACTCAATTTGTCACGGTTCTTAATCTGAACCAAAGAGTCCGAACCCGGCAAATCGTTTTTGAAAACAGATTTTTTGTAAAGAAGTGCCAAACATGGACTGCTTTGCCAGATACAGAGTCGCCACCTAAATATTTTATTTTTGGAGAAATTTAGGAAACCCTGACTCGTTGCCTAAGGCCACGTATCCGTCATCACCAAAGTTGCCTCAGCTCGGGAACTTGGGTACGATTGGAGAAGGTCACTTCGTGAGCACCCCCGCTCGCCCGATCAAAGATCGGCCTCTACTAACCATGATATCGAGTTTTGAAAACATTATGCATTCTTATTCCGGTTATTAGCCTAGATTTACTATGTGATGCGCACAGCATACAAGTATAGACTGGGTCGCCTGAATTGGAACAAAACATTTCATGTTTGTTTTTGAAAATGGTTTGCTACTCGCAAGTAGGCTAAAATGCAGGTTTTGCCACCCTCGGGTGGGCTTAGAAAACATGGTTTTGCCACTATCTAGTGGGCTTAAAACTCACAGTCAATGCATTATTCCAATTCAGATAATCCAACCTTCACCCACAGGCATTCAGGCAGTTATATCACACAAGCACATAGCCTCATGGTAAGCATGCTATCATGGCAGTCACTCACACGTATGCAAGGATGCTAAAGCACAAAAACTTACCGAGTACTCCAAGCCAAAACAGAAGCTATGTTAGAAATCATGCATGATCCTAACTATACACAAATGCCTAATGCAACACATGCAAAAATGCAACTAAGATAGACTCGGCTATTCTAAAGATGGCATGTGAAATGCTGCAACTAACAAGTATTCAACTCGGAATTGAAATACAATGTAGTTAGTATGATGCGCCGAGCCCGGTGCATGCAAAACAGATGAATGAATGCAAACATGCTATCATACTGTATGCTAATTGAAACATGCCCTAATTTAACCATCATAAACTGGTAAATAAAAGGGAGAAAGACGTGGGGTTGGAAGACATACATCACACACACGCACACTTATTACAATTGTGCCCTCGCCCAGAGGGTCCGAATAAATAATACAGTCCCAAATAAATAATATAGTCCGAATAAAAACCCTAATTAATTAACAAATTAACTAGGAAAGCAGTAAATTAGTATGCAAGCCCATGGACCGCCTCAGCTCTGTTCCAAATGATGAATGATGCATGCTTGAGTTGCCTTGCGCGGAAATCCATTGCGATGCCCCGGTTTGCCTCTGTTTGCAATTAATCCCGGAATGTTGTGCGAAGCTCCAAAAGACTGCCGGCTTTTGATTTGCTGCAACAGAGAGCAAGAAAGGGGGGCATGGCAAAGTATTTTCACATATGTATGCACACATCGATCCTCGTGCCATCAATCACGCATCTCGATGCATGATGGCCGAGGAGTTGAATTGCACGACTCAATATGAAATGAATGCACGTGAAAACACAACAAGACCGAGACTCCATCATGGTTAATCCGGAGTGTCGGTGACCGGGAATTGAGACACGTTTCGCCACTTTGAGTACGAAACGTCCCTCGTTTCCCGTGCTTGGGCTAACTCCTATCCCAAACACAATGCAATATGCATGACATGCATGAATGTGACTAACATACAACCTCGCATACGCAGTGCTATGAAATGGCATACACAATGCTCGATGTAACATGGCATACGCAATGCTCTAACATACAACCTAGCATACACAATGCTATGGACTAAGATGGCATACATAATGCAATATGGGCTTACACCAATATGAGTGGACCTCAACCACACTCACATCAGCGGCCATTAGATGAAAATGAGACAACCGAATGCGTGCACACATGCACGCATACCGATGACCGAACCTAAGGCATAAAATACCACTCTACCAAAGCATGGCAAGAGATGAAAGATGGCCTATGAACATGTAATTTCCAGCACTGAAACATGATGCTAAATGGTCCCAAAACATGGAAATATGGCACCCGATGCGTGGAATGAGCCCCGAAACTCAAAACTAGGCACATGTATTGAACCACAAGCATACAAAGCAAGCTTTATTTGATCATGAAGTCTAAAGACAGAGCCAAGGCAGTCCCAAAACATGCACATTTCTAGTTTAAAGCATGGCCAAAAGATGCTAACATGATGGACTAAAATAGCATGCAACATTGGCTAGCAAGCATGGTTTACATGGCATGTATATGAAGCATATGAGAACTCATCAAACCAGCCAAAAACAGTGAATAAAACATGCCAAAATATGCCCAAATAATCACTGAAATGCAGCCAATGCATGCAAAAATAAGGGGCTTCTTTGGAGGGCCATGTAAGGGGTTGTTAAGCACATACAAGATAGACATGTAGCATAGCAAAACCACCTCTGGAAATGGACTATGACAGCCCTAAAACTCACCAAATTGGCCCTGAAATGGGTTTAGGAAACATACAAAGAAAGGCCCCTTTGGAAGGCCTTGGATGGGATTGCTCTACACATGCATTGTAGATATAAAATATGGCCAAAAGGGAGTTGGACAGAGCCGAGGCAGACCCCAAAACTCATAGAATGAGGCCTAAAATAAGACTTCGATGCATGAAAAATAGGGTCCCTTTGGAAGGCCCAAAAGACCACCAAACAAGACAAGGAGAGAGGGGGTCACCCCCCTCTAATTTTGGCCCAAAAAAATACATCTAAGTCACTGAAAATCCACTGGATTTCAGTGGCTAAGAGGCAAAACCACGGCCAATGCAAGTGCTCTAATGCATGGCCCTAATCATGAAGGAATGAAGCATGCATAGGGGAAGATGACCCCAAACACAAAAATGTCCTTAATAAAACTTGAAGAGGAGCTCAAAATAAGAACTTTTCCAGTTTATTTCAAATCTCGAAAATGTTCACAAGTAAGCCTAAAGTATGATGCAAAGATAGCCCTAAGAGAGAGATAGAGGATAAATGGAAGTAGATGACCTCAAACAGAAATATGCCCTTAAACAAAGTTGAAGAGGGGGTCAAAATAAGACACTTTACAGTTTGGGTCAAAGCCTAGAAATGCTTTCAAATAAGGCTAATTAATCATGCAAAATAAGGCAAGAAAAGGGGAAATAGGGACTCACCCTTGAAGAGCAGATTTCCAGCAGCTTCTGGACCAAGGATGCTAGCCTTCAACCTCTAAAAATCAACTCCAAGGGGCTGGAATGGATGGTGGAGGTGGTAGGCTATGAGTTGTAGTGTAAATGGCCAAGAATAATGGCCTTTTGAGCTTGAAGAAGAAGGCTATGGAGGATGGAATGTATAAGCCTTAACTTAAGGATTCAACCCTTGCAATGGAAGCTCAGCCCCTCCTTTATTGAGGAGAGACTCTAAAGCTTCTCAAAGAAGCTTTAAAACTAGGTTAAACATCCTCCATACACGTGTATGGAGGATGCAGCAAATGGCAAACAGCTGGCACAGCTGGAATACACTTACTGAGACAAAGCTGGCCGACCAGTTTAAAAGGTCCAAGGTGGTCGGCCGACCAGGGGTCAAAAGGTTCAAGCCCCAAAGCTGGTCATCCATGAAGCCCTTGAAGTTATCTTTCCAATGCCGCAAACCTTGCATTAAAATTCCTCCTGTGCAAAAAGTTATGCCAGTTTTGGTAAAGCCGCGCAGATTCGGTCCAACCGGATTCATGCCGAACTTCTCCCAAACTAGTTTTCTTCTCTCTTCTCCTCTTTTCTTCAACTCTAAACCCCCGAAGAAGGTGTTTTTGAAAGATTTTTCAAATATTTCATCTCTCTTTCATTCATTTCCACTCTGTCCCGACTCGGTTTACCGAAAAATGCAACATTTGACAAAATGCGAGCCTCAGAACATCGTAAAAACTTTATTTCAAAAACGTTTTGAAAGAGAGGGTTTTAAGTCTAAAATCTTTTGATCAAGATCGTTTTGGTCCAAAAAGGGGTATGAAGTTGAGATTTGACTCTCTCCTTGCCGAAGAAACTGAACATTTCCCCTGCACACCTTTCTCCACTATGTAAACCATCAGTCGCGTCCAAGTCTTAAGGGCGGTCAAAAATGGGGTGTCTACAACACCTAACCTTCATCCACAGGCAATCAAGCAGTTGTATCATTTAAGTAAGTAGTCTCATGGTATGCATGTTTTGGACATGGTAACACAAACATTCAATGTAAGATGTTAAAGTAATAAATAACTCACCTAGTACTTCGAGCCAAAATAGAGCAAAATAATTAGAAAAATATGCATGTTCCTAATTAAATGCAATATGACTAATGCAACGTATGCATTATGTATTTTATAGGCTCGACTATGAACATGGCATATGATCCGATTTAAGACATGTGATAAATCACATATTCAAGCAATGAATTTAAACATTTGGTTAGTATGATGAGCCGAACCTTAGATGTATGCAAGACAAGTGGATACAGAACATGAGAATGCTAATGAAACATGATGTTCTAAACTAACCATCATAAGTGATTAAATAAAAGGGAGAAAGACGTAGGGTTGGAAGACATACACATTATTACAACATTTGATCCCTCACGCAGGAGGATGCGAATCAATGTCTGAAAGTCCGAATTAAACTAACTATTACAAAACTGGGCGAATGAATAATAATTAACTAACCAAGCTAATTAACTACTTTATTACAACAATTTAACTAGCTATACCAATTATCAATAAGCTAATGGCTACAACAATACTAATTACAATAAGATTAATTTACAACTATGATAATTATAACACTAATGAAACAATTAATTGCATTCAACAAAGGCGTAATTGAAGATGGATGAAGGTTACATGCACAGCGCCTGAGATCTACTCTGTCTGTCTAAGCCAACTCTGTTTCACCTTCAGCCACTGTCTCTGTTTTCTGCAAAATTGCACTGCTGGCCACACACTGAGGGTCGACCGTGCATCAGTGATGGCCGATCAGGTCTACAGATGGCCGACCGTGCCTCAATTTGGTGCAAAACTCCGTTTTTGTGTTCTAAGGTGAACCAGTGTAGACAGAGTGTTCTCAAGCTCTGTTTGTCCCATCTTCCCTTCTCTGTCATAAGAAAACCTCAAGAGAAGGTTGAAATTGATTCCAAAGCCATCAATGAGCAAATTGATTGCTTGATGGTCTTGAATACAATTTTGGACAAAAATAAATGAAATGCAATGAATATGACCACCCCTCCCTCTTGTCATGGAGTGAGCTCAAAGAGGAGGTTGCAACTCTTCGAGAATCATCAAAATGCCATGAATTAGCATGTGACGACTCTTGACACAAGGAACTTGGCATAACGTCCGGCCAAGTTCAAGCGATTCCAACCATTTTCTTTATATGAGTTGTTCCAAGTTTTAAGCCAATTGTTTGAAGCCTTTCCATTCTTTAGTCCATTTGTCCATGGTGATGTTAAAGTCCTCTAAACAAGAAGTAATGTCAAACGAGAGGTTCTTCTAAAACATGAGAGAGAGAGAGAGAGAGAGAGAGAGAGAGAGAGAGAGAGACTATACCATTGGCAATCAATCTTCGAAAAGATTAAGCCATTATGTAGGAGTCTTTCTTACATATTTTGAGCAACCTTAATCCGTTGAAATCATTCTCAAGAATGAAAGAGATGGATGGTGGATTGATTGTTAAAATTAGACTTTTAAACATGGAAATAAATTGAAGAAAAGCTTAGAACAATATATAACATGTTATGTATGCAAACTTATGAGACAACAAATGAATTAACCAAAGCTTGAACCAATTAAACAACTTAGGAAAGCCCTCAAATAGCTCTTATTAGATGAAAAACAGAGGCTCAAAGTTAATGAAAAGAGCCTAAAAAAACTAAACAACGAAAAGGGAGAACAAGGCTAGTAAGCAAGAACAAGGAGATGTAGCTAACCAATCCACTTTTGAAACCTCAAAACATGATTTTCAGCCCTTTTTAACTCTGAAAATCAGTACAAGGAGTAAAGAAAAAGGAGTGTAAAAGAAAGGTTTGAGCTATAGGTAAAGATATAGAAAAAGTGTAAACTCTCTCTACTCTTTTGGTAGCTCTTCAAACCCAATCTTAAACACTTAGAATAGACTCAAAGCAACACAAAACAATAAGAATTAGGTAGGAAATGAAAGATATGAAAGCAAGAAGGAAGATAAAAAGCTTATACCTTGCAAATAAGTTAACTTTTGATTATGATCCAAGCTTAGTCTCAACCCACTTTCAAGCTTGAATTATGCTTCTCAAAGATCAACTAAGGCTCTAAGATGGTGAGACAAGGTTGTGTATGGTGTATGGAGATGACACAAGGGATCTAGGTTAGCTCAAAGGTTACTTGCAGTGGAAGGAAGAGGAAGGAGGAGCTCTCAAGGTGTATATGGGCTTTCTCTAAATTGTGTAACCCCTAAAACAACAACACAACTTCATTTTTATAGAATTTAAGCTAGAAATATCATAAATATCTTCAAAAATGGACAGTTGGCAGCCTCCCGCCCAAAACAGTGTTTCTCGCCACCAAGCCCTGGCCGGCTATTCATAGCCACGGCCGAGCATCACTGATGCACGGTCGGGCCTTGATGCCCTCCCCTATTTTTTTTGTTCAAACTTAGCTTAGGGTGGTAAAAGGTCCAAAAATGAGACTCAAATGTTCAAACAAGGTAAATGTTGAAGATTTGAGGTTATTTCGAGAGCTTGACTGAATTCGAATCGCTGTGAATTCGAAGCACACAATTCAACTTTCATCATCGAGTGTATCGAACCAAGCGCCTAAGTTTTGCAGGCGGTCAAAATGAGGTCTCTACAATTGCCCCTCTTTGACAGAGCTCGAGCAGTCATGAAACGACGTGAGTGAATGTTAAAGCCTAGAGACGACCCATTTGACGAGGTCACAAGACTTGGGCAAGAAAGAAAGACAAATTAAATTGGTTGCGCTTGCATGCTGCCTACGTTAGGGGTGGGCGCGGATCGGTTGCGGCCACGAAACCTCCGATCCGCCATCCGTCCGCCAAATTGGCGGATTGGAGAAAATCAATCCGCATCCGTCCGCCAATCCGGCGGATGCGGATTTGGCGGATTGGCGGATTAGCGGATGGATACGAATCGGTTTGGCGGTTTGAAATTTCACAAATTTTCAACATATAAAAAAAAAACCCTCCCTAAACAATGCAATAATTTTTCATTCACAATGTGGCAACAAATGTTCGTTAAATGTTTTGTTTTACGTTGTTGGCATTATATTGGAATTATATTGGAATTACATTGTTGGCATTATGTTCATTAAAACAAAACAACCTGAACAGTAGCATTGATTCATGTCAAAATTATATGTAAGAATATAGCACATGCGTCTTTTTCATGTTTCTACTTTAATCTGATTATTTCCTTTGTGTATTTGGTGCCATTTAGTAAACTGCTTTTTTTTTTCTATTAATGTTATTCAACAAAAAACGAGAAACTGGATGAACAGTTTCTGAGTTCTGGGATGGTTTTGTTTCTTTCTAAACTGAAGAAAATATGAATTTTAGGCTGGTGGTATTTGTTTTTTGGATTTTGCTTTTCATTATTGACGAACCTGGACAGAATTTCAACAGAATTTCAATGTCTTTTTATCAACTCAATCAAAGGGGGGAAAAAACTAGTTTAATTTCTTTGGATATGTCCTCTCAGTAATCAAACAAATCAATAAGGGAAAATAGTCCAACTGATTGAAACAAGTTTATAATTGAGAATTCTAATTACAAAATTCATCAAATTCACAGGAGGTAATAACCCAATCTAAGAAAACCTGTTCCACATTAAAATTCGAATCAGAAGCTGAAACAAGCATGTTTATAGATCATCTCACAAAACAATCGAAAGACCCAAAATTAGACCCAGACAAGTTAATCTAGCAAACAACAACAACATCTCCAAGCTGGACCCAGAACACAAAATCAGACAAATTGAAGAACAAACCCCAAAAAGAAATAAACACTTCCATTTATGACAATACACAATATATATATACAGAGTATCTTCTATCTAGAGAGAGAGAGAGATACCTCAGTGACAGTGTAGATCGATCGTCGTTCAATGCAAATCGATCGCCGTTCAGAAGTGTAGATCGTCGGTCATTCAGTGTAGATCGTCGGTCAGAGATTCAGTGTGTAGATCGTCGCTCAGAGGTTTACCGTAGATCGTCGGATGATGGGTAGGGTAGAGAGAGAGAGAGAGAGTCTCTGCGTGTGTGTGTTGGGTTTGTTTGTTTGGTCTGTCAAGAAATTAGGGCAAAATCTAAAGAAAATGAGCCTGAGGCGTAAGGGAAAAGAGAGAGAGAGAGAGAGAGAGAGAAGAGTGTGTGTCTCTGTGTTGTGTATGTCTTGAATCGAAGAAGACGAATGGCTTAGGTATAAAGGGGGGTAAAAAAACACAGAGGCAAATGCGGGCGGGTCGGGTTTCACGGGTGTAATGGCGGATCAACCGCCACCCGACCCGAACCCGCGAAAATGCAGAAAATGGGCCCGCATCCGCCCGCCATGTGTCACGCATCCATCAAAATGTGGGCGGGTCGGGTCGGGTCGGGCGGGTCTGTCGGGTCGGGCAATCCGCTGCACAGCCCTACGTATCCCTTTGCAAGGAATCAAACCAGCGTAGTTCAGGGGCAAAATGCAAACATAAGATGCAAGAACATAACTTATGATCATGCAATGAGACCATGCAATGAAACACTTGAATGCAAATGCAATGCAAAAAAAATGCCACATTTGAACAAACTGAAACAAGGTACAGCAATTCCAACTATGAAAAAAAGTAAGTAAACAAACACGCCTCGCGTGGGAAAAACAAGCTAAACTACATTTCATGTAGAAAGGATGTAAGAAAATTATGCAAGCCTAACTACGTGTCACACAAGAAAGGCGAAAGGGCGACGTAACCATCGAGCGCACCCAAGGTCTCAACCGAGATCCTAACGTGTTGCACGCGAGAAGAGGAAAGGTGGTGTAAACATCGGGCGTGCCCGATGTTTTTAACCGAAGGTACAATCTTAACGCGTCACATGCGAGAGGAGGAAATATGGCGTGAACATCGGGCGCACCTGAATGTTTTTAACCGATTTGCAACCCTAACGCGTCACATGCGAGAGGAGGAAGGGCGGTGTGAACACCAGGCGCACCCGAATGTTTTTAACCATTTTGCAATCCTAACACGTCACATGCGAGATGAGGAAGGGTGGTGTGAACATTGGGCGCACCTGATGTTTTTAATCGATTTGCAATCCTAGCGCGTCATACGCGAAAGGAGGAAGGGTGGTGTGAACACCGGGCGCACCCGATGTTTTTAATTGATTTGCAAGCCTAACGCGTCACACGCGAGAGGAGGAAGAGTGGTGTGAACACCGGGTGCACCCCAATGTTTTTAACTGATTTGCAATCCTAACGCGTCACACGCGAGAGGAGGAAGGGTGGTGTGAACACCGGGCGCACTTGAATGTTTTTAACCGAAGGTATAATCCTAACGCATCACATGCAAAAGGAGGAAGGGTGGTGTGAACACCGGGTGCACCTAAATGCTTTTAACCGATTTGCAATCCTAACGCGTCACATGCGAGAGAATGAAGGGTGGTGTGAACACCAGGCGCACCCGAATCTTTTTAACCGAAAGTACAATCCTAACGCGCCACACGCAAAAGAAGGAAATGGTGGGAATTGAAAAAGAACAAGCAAAATCGCATAAGTAGGAGTCAAAACATGGATTCTACTCAAAGAACAATGGGCTCAACGCATCGCGTTTCAATCCGGTTGTAAAATGGATGATGATTTTAATGTGGCACGAATGATTTTATCTGGAGCTCCTCTGTATGAACCATACATACAATATTGTTTGGTTACAATATAACGGAACGAACTATGATTCAAGCAAAATAATGATAAATTAACAAAGAAAGTTTAAAACAAACAAGCTTAAACAAATTAGATCCCAAAAAAAAAAACTGAATTCTCCAAGAGCCGACCGGGCCTCTTCGATGCACGGCCGGGCTTCGACACAGCCAATCGGCCTTCAACAACGGCGAGGCAGTTTCGGGAAAGCCACAACCCGTGGCTATTTAAAACACAATGCAACCCTCATTTCCTCACACTCCCCCATCCGAAAACACCTCCTCCTCTCTCAAACGTTCCTCTCTCTCTAGATTTCCATTCCTCTTAAGTTACCCAACAACTTTCGCAAAATTTTTCCTTGAAACCCTTTTGATCCTCCACCTTTTGAAACGATTGGATTTTTGTTTGGTGAAGTTTTGAGTTTTCTCTTGGTTTTTCTTAGATCCTCACACATTTTCCCAAACTTTTTCCCATTTTCCCTTTGATTTTTTATCTCATCTTTATTTTCTCTCTCCTAGGATTTTGGTTTTGTGATTTCCATCCATCCTCACTTACCCACTCACTCTCTTTTTTTCTTCTCTATGGCTATTGACGAAGTACCTATTCCCGACCCCACTGTAGGTATAGGTGCCACCTACCGCCTTTGGTGTGGATATGGAGGCAAATGAGGCTGCTGCATTGCTTCCCCTTGCTAAGAGGCCCTTTGATGCGGCTACATACCAGCCGCGTACACATGTGCCACCCCCAAGCGGCATCTTGAGATTTGAGGGTTTTATTCCAGGGATAGATGAGGACACTCTACTGCGAGAGCCCATGGAGCATGTATCTACCGATGCCTCCACAGTGCACAATTTTTCCCCTTATTTTACTTTGCACGCATGTTGAAACTGATGAGCAAACCACTCATCTCTATTGTACATATATTGATAAAATTCCCAATTGATAAGTGATAGCCAGGAGGATAGGCGGCTATGGCTCCATATCTGGCCCCCGGCATTGGTATGAGCAGCTTCTCGCAGAGGTCCATACTTTAGTTGATGCTGCCAACTTTGGGCCCTTCTGCTTCGGGCTCATACAAATGAGGGCGAGTCATGGCTCTATGGGGCCTTAGTAGACAAATGGTGGGATACCACTGACTCATTTCACTTCTTTTCGACTTGGGAGATGACGCTGACCCCATATGACTTCTCGATGTTGACTGGTTTGCGGGTTATGGTCGGTGGCCCAGTCCCCTTTGATCTGGATATGACCCAGTGGAGAGCTACACAGCTCCAGTTTCTCGGGGCGATCCCAAACACCACCAACTATGGGATGGTGCGCTATAGCTGGTTCTTGGAGTACTTTTTCGGTACTCAGCTAGTTACTGCAGATGAGGTTGCCTAGTACACTCGCGGCTTCCTCATATATTTTCTCGGTATTACTTTGTTTGCGAACAGGGAAAATACCATGGGGTTATACATTCCAGGGGCACTGGTACAGCTTCCTCGGGTGGTGGAGTACGATTAGGGTAGTGTCGGCTTGGCCACCTTATACTGCCATATGAGGTCCGTCTCCTTCCGCAAGGAGGATTCACTTGGCGGCTACTGGAGGGTTTGGGAGGTATACCCTACACTCATTTTTCTGATATGCTTTACATTCTGTTCACTGTTGCATTTCTTGTTTATCTGATCTATTTTTCCCATGTCTCCTGTTTGTAGCTTTGGGTATACACATATTTCACTTCCCTGGCTCCAGTCCCAGTGAGGCCGATCGAGTTGTCAGTACCCCGCTCTCGGTACTACAACTCGCGGTTCGAGCGACGCCGCCTTATAGACCAAACCTTCCCGTACTTTCACCGCTTCTTTGACACGATCACGGCGGACTAGGTAACAAAATGCCATTCTTTAACTGTTACCTACTATAAACATATTGCACCGTTTCCCACACTACACGGTCACTCTCATGCCGTTACATCTGTACCATATTGCCATTCTCATACTACATTGACTTCTGACATTGTATTGATTTTTTCATACTACACTGACATCTGACACTGCACTGATATTTGACACTGCACTGCCATCTGACACTACACTAATTTTCTCATACTGCACTGATCTAACATTGTACTGATTGCACAGGTTGACTGGTACCCTTGGGTAGGCATTCCCCAGGTGTCAAGGACGACCTACGCCGCTGTCTAGCATGCCTCTATGATGAGGATTTTGTTTGAGGGCCCCTTTGACTGGGCATACTACCTGAGAGAGAGGTTCATCTGCCAGACGCGGGGCGTTGCTGCTCCCGACATTCCATACCCACCTCCCCCATCTATGAAGGTAGTAGATGAGTTGCAGGACGGTCCTGAGATCGACCTCCTAATGTTGGGGGAGGATGGTGATCATCATCATGAGCCTGACGACTTCACTACCTTCTTACATACCCGGGTGATGGGGCCTCTTACCCCAAGCATGGCTCGAGCTGTACTAGAGGTTGCTACTGCTGGTGATGCACCTGTTGATGTGCCTGCTAGAGATGCCCCTACCGTTGCTCCCATTCCTGGATGTCCTGTGATCCCCACTAAGATCATGTACATGCGTCCAGATGGTGTGATCGAGCAGATCCCACTGGAGCACATCGAGGAGAGGGACCGCAGGCTAGTGTTTGCTTATGGTGTCGAGCAGGTACACATTTCTTTATGCTAGTCCATAATGCATTTTAGATTGTTTTCTGCCATTTCTATTCATTGTTCGCTATTACTTCTATTTGCCTTTTCTTAGATTATGTTCTTTTTGTAGATCCCCCGGGCATATGGTGATGACCTCCTCCATATGATCGATCGACTACTCCTGATGGTACAGAAGAGGCAAACTGCCTTAGTCACCCATGGGATCGAGGTACATTCTATCTACAGTTTACTGTTGTTGCGACATTGTACACTTTTGTTAATTCATGCTGATATCTATCATCTTTTCAGCTTAAGCCGATGCCAACAGCGTTGTAGGACCTTCCGCAGCCAGTGGAGAGAGACGGGGCCCAGGGAGGGGCCGCGGAGGAGCCAATCGGGGGAGAAGTCGAGTAAGGCAACGCTCGCCTTCTGAGAAGTGTTTTCATGGGTCCATGACCCTTAAAGATGAGGGAAAGAAGGTTGACTTGTAGTCGAGCAGCCCTAGCTATGACAGTGATGCACTTCCTCCGCAGCCGATGAGGAAGAGAATTAGGATAGGCTACTGATGATGATGATGATTTTGTTTTTGGTTTTTTTTTTTTTTTTTTTTTTTTTTTGCTTTCGTTTTGCTATGTAGTTAAAAACTAGCTTCGGATAGATCCTTTGTTTTTGAAGACTTTCTTTTGTTTTTGGTTTTTTTTTTTTGCTTTGTTTTGTAAAACAATGATCGGGGCTAGACCGCTAGTTTATAAAAGTAATTTTTTGTTGAATGATTTCTTTGCACAATATGATGAATGGTATTTGCATGTGATAAATGGTGTAACCCTTGCATTGTAACCTTTAGAACTGTGAATGCTTGTTCTTAAATTGATTCACAAATCGGATAAGGACTTACAACAGGTCAAAATGTAAAATACAACTCGATAACAGAAAAACAAAATGAAAACAATTTGAAAAAGCTAAAAAAACACTTGGTACAAACAAAACAAGACTCAAAAGTACAGTTATCGTCCACCCGAACAAAGGCCAGCTTCTGTTACAACTGCACTGAGCTGGACTAACACTAAGACCCGGTCGGGCTTCGCCGATGCACGGCCAGCCATCAGTGTGATGTCAATCAGTGCTGTCCAGCTGTCATGCACAGCTTCTTCTCAAACACTGTGCCTGTTTGGTGCAACTTAAAAGCTGCTTATTTCAGCTTTCAGCTTAATTTAAGCTATTTTGATGTGTTTGGTTTAGCTTATAGCTTATAGCTTATAGCTTTTTGGAAGTCAGAAATCAGCTTATTCTTTAAGTGGGGTAGGAGATGCTTAATTTATAAGTCAGAAATCAGCTTATGTTCATAGTTATTAGCTATAAGCTGTTTAGGCATAAGCTATAAGCACTTTCCCACAGCTCTACCAAACATGGCATCTATAAATAGTGTTCCCATGTTGTTTTTTTGGCAGAATCATAAGCCTTTGATATTTTGCTCTCAAAATGGAGATGTTTTTTGTCAATAGGCTCCAAGACTGGATTGCCACTTTGAATGGCTTGAAAAAGGTGAATTTCCGTAGTTTCGGCTTAAATGCCCTTTTCCCTTTAAGCCGCACTCCTCTTTGCCTTCCATTCCTCCATGCTGCGATTCGATGTTGGAACCCGATCACATATGTATTTAAATTTGGATCTCAAGAAATGTGTGAAACACTCGAAGGATTTCAAGCACTTATGGAATCCTGGCGCGACGAAGAAATCATGCCTCAACCCCATTTTAGCCATGCGCAGGCTTTGGGATGGATGTGTGGATTATCATTGCACGAGGCTCAGTTTTTGACTCATGACGAGGAGCTGGACATCCCTGGTTTAGTTCATCGATTTTCTGCTATTAGAGATAGGAGCGACCTTCTTTGGCAAAGTTGCCGACAACATGCTCTTTGTTTATGCCTTCTCGCACAATTCCTCCTTGCCCCTAGTTTCGGTGGAGCTAACATCCGGTTGATCAAAGTAGCTCAACGCTTGAAAGAGGGCAAGAGCTGCATAGGTTTAACACCAGCCGAAACTTTGATGGGTTTGGATGCTTTCCGTCGGGGAGAGACTACCCGCTTTGCAAGGAGCCCACTACTTCTTCAGGTATTATTTTCTACGCTTCAAATTTATAATTCTTACATCACTTATTCTCTATTTTTCTCTCAAAACCCTTTTCTTACTTTTTCCTCAACGCACACCTCTCTATTCTTTAATCTCTCTTATTTTCATCCCTCCCCAGGTATGGTTAATGCATAAACTGCAGGTAGTGGGCCCTTGTCCCAAATATTCGGCTAGGGTTTACTTCTTTCGCCAACGGCTAATGGATTTCCCTTCAGAGGGTTTATGGTGTGATTGGATGTGCAGCCAGTCCGCAGCTGATATATCTTGGCATTGCCCCTGGTTTAATTTGGCTGGGATGAGCTACAACATGTCTTGACAGTCGGGTGTAGAGTTAATTGGCCTTACACATTGCGTGTTCTATTTTCCTCTCTAATTCCGACGCCAGTTTGGGCATGATCAGAAATGTTCAGATGAGGGAGTGGAATACACAGCTTCATTTCCAGTCAAAGCCTCGTATCTGCCCCGGTATCTCACGGCCTGGAGGATGAGAGAGATTCTGCCCCCTGCCATTAGTTTTAGTTACACCCTGTCTGAGGAGTGTTTGGCTTGGCTTGAAGAGGAGGCAGAGGTTGGACCATCTTTGGCATAGAGCCACTTGATTCAACTGTGCCCCTGGCTTTACTTCTTTGATATTTTCTTTTCAAGTTTAAGATGTAAAATGCAGCTTTGATCTGAATTAAAAAGTTTAAAGAATGTACTTGTGTTGAAATCAATAAAATTAAGGTTGCGAGTACTGTAGCTCGACTTTTTTGCGCCCCTTTCGGAAACTCGAAAAGAAGCCCTACAGTTCAGACTCTCGTGGTTCTGAATCTAATCTCACAAGTGCAATATGAAACTGATAAACACCAAAGAGTCCAAATCCGGCAAATTGTTTTGAAAAATTGATTTTGAATCAAAAAGTGTCAAAATTGGACTATTTTGCCAGATACAGAGTCGCCACCTAAATATTTTTTTGTTTTGGGAAAATTTAGGAAACCCATGACTCGTGCCAAAGACCATGTGTCTGTCATCACCAAAGTTGCCTCAGCTCGGGAACTTAGGTACGAGAGGGGGAGGTCATGAATTCAGCACCCCCGCTCGCTCGATCAAAGATCGGCCTCTACTAATCATGATATGATTTTTATAAACATTATGTGCTCTTGTTCCGGTTATTAGACTAGCTTTACTAGGTGGTGCGCGCAAGCAAGTATAGACTAGTTTGGTCAATTTGGAACAATTCAACTAATGTTTGTTTATGAAAATGGTTTGAATTTGCCACCTCAAGTGGGTTTAAAGTTTGCGCATTTGCCACCAAACATTGTGGGCTTAAAACTGATTTGCCACTCAACAAAGTGGGCTTAAAACTTACATTCGTTGAATCGTTCCAATTCAAGCAACAAGCCTTCATCCACAAGCATTCAAACAGTTTATCAAGTAAGCATTTAGCCTTATGGCAAGCATGCTAGACATGGCAAAATTCACACTCATGCAAATATGCTAAAGCATTAAAAACTCACCTAGCACTCCAAGCCAAAAAAGAAACTAGTTAGAAAAATGCATGATTCCTAACTATACAAGATGTCTAATGCAACACATGCGAAAATGCAACTAATAGGCTCAGTTACTAATATGACATATGATTCAATTTGATAACAGCGGTTAAACATGTATTCAAAGAAGGGTATTGAAACGACACGTATTCAAAGAAGGGTTTGAATGATGCACCGAGTCTTGGTGCATGCAATACAAGATGAATGGATGCAACCATAAGGTATGCTAATTGAAACATGTCCCTAATCTAACCATCAAAAGCTAGTAAATAAAAGGGAGAAAGACGTGGGGTTGGAATACATACACATTATTACATTTTACTCTCACGAAGGAGAGTCTGAATGAATAAACTAAGCTAACTAGCAACTAATTAGGGCTAAGCTAATTAAGCTAATCTAAGCTAATTAGACGAATTAAATGAACAAATAGCTAAACTAATTAACTAATTATTACAACACTTTTAACTAACTAGTAAGCTAACTAATTAATTTACAACACAAATGCAAGAAAACTAAGCAATTAACATTTCTAATTACGCTGCCACCACTCCGCCTCAGGAAGTAGAAGATGCACATGCTCGGTTTCCGCCCAAAAAGACCTCCGTTTTGCTCTCGAAAGCCTCTGTTTGCAGAGTTGAACATTTCCAGAACCTTTCTGCTCCACCTTACCAACATTCTGCTGAGGTTCACATCAGTGGCCGGCCATGGATGAATATTACCGGCCATCTGCCGGTCATCTATGGTGCACTGCCAGCCATGGATGGTGGCCTACCGGCCACTGATGCACTGGATCACCATGTTGCAACAGAGTACAAACAGAGCAAAAATAGGATTTTTCCAAGGATTATCTGCACAATTCACCCTTCATTTTCATGGACAAATCCAAGGAGTTGTGAACTTAAACCACAAACCACCAACTCAAGCAATTTCATTGCATGATGGCTTGTGATTCAAGATGTGCAAGCTCAATAAATGCAAAACAAGACACTCAAGAACCATCACCCTATCATGCTTGATCAAGAGCAATGGAGACCTAGGAAACTTAAGACATTTCATCACCTTGAGTATGAAATGTCCTAATTTTCCTTATGTTCAATTAACGTCCGATTGAATACACAACACGCAAGTTATTATCTTGCTCAATTTTAGTCTCAAGTTGTTAGTTACTCATTTTAACTTACCAACCATTCTTTAATTCAATTAAGTCCAAAAGGTGAGTTGGAGTCCTCTAATGGAAAGAAGGCTCAAATCATAAGTTGCTTTGGGTATGAAAGAAGTCTCATACCGTTGGTAATGAACCCCTAAAGGGATTAAACCATTAAGTATGAAACCTTAATTCCACACTTAGGCAAACAAATGACTTGAAACCACTTTCAAAGTAAAAAGAAAAACCAAGAAAGGAGGGAGGTTAAAAAGGTGATTAGTGCTGAAATGAAGTACAAAATAACACCAAAGCATGCAATCAACTCAAACAAGAGGTGCCTAATAGCCTAAAACACCAAACTTGTGAGGACTATTACACTACAACCATGCAAAACAAGGCTCAACTGAACCAAACAGCCCAAAACAGAGCTAAAGCAGTCTAAAACAAAGGTAAAAACATGTTGGAATATAGTTACAAAAAGCTAGAAAAACATGCTAATACATGGAGTTAACTGGGCTAGCAAACAAGACACAGGGAGGGGAGGCTAACCCCTCCAATTTTGGAATTCAAAACATGTTTTTTGCCACTGAAAATACTCTGAAATTCAGTGGTTAAAAGGCCAAAAAAAAGTTGGTTTAAAAATGGGAAACAAAAATGCAAAAGCCTTAAGAGCAAGGAATAAAGAAGGGTGAGACACCCCCCTAACCTTAAATGGCTTAAACACCAATTTCAGCCCATAAAAACAGAGATTTTTTACAGCTCAAAAGTAGCCCAAAAATAGAGGGAAAAGATAGAGAAACAAGTATACTAAAACAAATTACAAGACAAGTATTATACCTCTTGAAGCCAAACACCACTTTAGGCACAAATGTAAGCCAAAACCACCTTCAAGAGCTCAATCAAGACCTCAAGGGACCTCAGCTCAAAGGTGATCACTTTAGGTTAAGGATTGGTATGCAAAAGTATAGTGTAAGTAGGCAAAAGTGTAGAGAAATGCAAGAGAAAGAGAGAGAGAGAAATCTAGAGAGAGAGAAAATTTGAGTTTGAAATCTTCTAACCTTAAAACATGAGAGAGGGCCTCCCTATATATAGAAAACAGGAATTCTATACAAGGAGATCCACCCCTCCACGTGTGGATAGATGCATGCATCTGTGCAACCAGCTAGCACAACTGGCACAAAATATCTGCAGAAAACACTGGTGGCCGACAGATCAAAAGCTCTGGCCCACAACCTTCATAGATGGCCGGCAGGCCACCAGAGAATGCAGAGGAGAAAGACCAAGACATGGTCCAAAAAGGAGACAAAATGGATGCCGAGTTTGAAAGGCTCAAACCTGTGGCATTCTGCTGAGGACTTCAAGCGCTTGGCGAGCAAACAGACTCGTCATTGGATGTACCTGCAAGAACATCCAAGTCTTGAAAGGCCGTAAAAAATGGGGTGTCTACAAGTACTAAAATTTTTTCTTTCGGTCCCAAAAATGGTCCAAGTTGTAGAAGGGTAAAATTTTGAACAAAACCAACTTTTATTAAAGCTTTCCAAAACAATTTTCGGAAGCAATCACCACCTGACATGCATAAAATCGATCCTCAAGATGTACAATCCCGAATCAATCGAGATCATAACTACCCCTAGCTACGTATCATTACTGTTGTTCTGTACTCAACTTTTTTGCCTAAAATACGAAGCACAACCAAACTAATAGATCAGGAACAAGGATGATTTGATTAGGAAAATCGATAGGATAGTTGAACTAGAGATAGTTATGGCCGAACTTCAGGATGAAGTTGCCTACGTATCTCAAAGATGGGAATCAGGCCTTATATAGTTCGGTGCAGGTTCACTCGAGTATTAACTCTCTCTTTTTACGCTTTACCTTTTGCCAAAGCCTCCCTTTAGGGTTTTCAAACTTGCGAGCTTAGTTTTTCTTTATTTCTAATCTTTCATGCTCTAAATTTTGCCTAGGTTGCCCTTTCGGGTTTTCGGCCTAGCGAGCCTCTCAGGGGTAATATTTCTTCAATTTGTCCATGTTGATTGGTTGTGAGAACTCCAGACCATCCAAGTCCATAAGAATAACTGCCCCTCCCGACCAGATTGACTTGATGATGTAAGGACCAATCCAGTTAGGTTTGAACTTGCCCCTAGGGTGATGCACGGGAGCTTGATTGTCTTTTAGCACCATGTCCCCTTTCTTGAGATTCTGGGGCTTAACCTTCTTGTTAAAAGCCCTAGCAATTCGACGTTGGTAGCCCTGGACATGATACAATACCCTTAGTCTTCTCTCATCAAATAACATCAACTCCTCAAACCTACTTTGCTGCTAATCTACCTTTGCTATTTGACATTCAACCATAATTCGTAGCGAGGGCACTTCAATTTCGATCGGCAAAACAACCTCCATCCCATAGATAAGAGAATAGGGGTCACCCCTGTAGATGTTCGAATTGAATTTCTGTAGCCCCAGAGTGCAAATGGCAATTTATGTGGCCAGTCTCTATAGGTTTCCACCATCTTCTGCAGAATTCTCTTGATATTCTTGTTAGCAGCTTCAACAACCCCATTAGTCTGCGGCTTGTAGGTTGATGACTTACGGAAAGCCACGTTATATTTTTCAAGCAAATCTATCACCTCTTTCTTGAAGTGCGTTCTATTATCGGAGATAATTTCATTAGGCAGCCCATACCGGCATATGATGTTGTTTTGATGAACTTAGCCACATGCGATGCTTTCAATACAGAGTAAGACTGGGCTTCCACCCATTTTGTGAAGTAATCGATTGCTACCAGAATGAATTCATGCCCGTTTGACCCTTTTGGCATAACTGCGCCGATAACATATATTCACCAAACAGAAAATGGCCATGGTGAAGTCATGTTGTAGAGCTTCAACAGCGGAATGTTCATACGATTAGCATGAATCTGGCATTTGTGACAGCGCTGAACAAAATAAATACAATCCTCTTCCATGGTTAACCAGTAATAACCTTGTTTAAGGATTTTTCGGGCGAGCATTACACCATTCATATAGGCTCCACACTCTCCTCCGTGAATGGCCTCCATAAGGCGCTTTGATTCTTCTTCCTCGACGCATAGCTTATGCATTCCCAGATGGCCTCTCTTGTACAACTTGCCCCCGCAGATAATGAATTGAATGGCCAGACGCCGTATTCCCCCTTTGTCCTTGGCATTTGCTCCTAATGGATATACCTCATTTTCCAAAAAATTCTAGATATCATAATACCAGGGGTTCTTGCATGAAGCCTTATCTATCGTGGCAATGGTTTTGTAGGCCGGCGTGTACCTCTGTTCAATAATGATTGGACGCATCCAGACTCCCAATGGAATGTCTACCATGGAAGATAGAGTTGCTAGTGCATCAGCGAATCGGTTGTTCTCTCTTAGCAAGTGGGCAAGCGTTAACTTCTCAAACCTCAGAATTAGCATGTCCAAGACCTGACGGTAAACTTTCATTTTCTTTTCTTTAACCTGCCAATCTCCATTGGCTTGAGACACAAGCAAATTTGAATCCCCAATGACGTCTAATCTTTTTGCCCCTAGTTCTAGGGCGGCTTCTAAACCAACGATGCATACCTCATACTCTGCTTCGTTGTTGGATACTTTGAACCTGAGTTTGAAAGCTAAGGGTATATGGAAATCATCAGATGCTATCAGCAACACACCGATCTCATAACCGTATTGATTGGCTGCTCTGTCAAAGTACATCGTCCACGTTCTTTCTTCTATTTGCAAAATATCTTCATCTGGGAAAAGGTACTCCATCGCTTTATCCCTATTTACTAGGTGATCAACCAAAAATTCTACCACAGCTCTCCCTTTAACAGACTTGCGTGTAACGTATGTAAGATCAAATTCGGAGAGAAAAAGTAACCAATGAGCTAGCCTATCCGTAAACGCTGGTTACTTGAAGAGATATTTGACGGGATCTAATTTCAAAACCAGGATTACAAAGTGAGCTAACAGGTAGTGCCTCAACTTCCGGGTAGCCCATACCAAGGCTAGGCAAGCTTTCTCCAACGGAGTATAGCGGATCTCATAATCCAGCATTTTTTTGCTCAAGTAGTAAACGGCTTTCTCCACCTTGACCTCCGACTTCTGAGCTAACATACACCCCATGGTTAAGTTTGTCACTGACAAGTACAAGATCAGCTGTTTTCCTTGTTCTGGCAGTGATAACACAGGCGTATTCTGCAGGTATTGCTTGACCTGTTTAAAAGCGAACTAACATCGATCGTCCCATTAGAACTTCTTTCCTTTCTTCAAGAGACCAAATAGTGGTTCACAAGTCAAGGTTAATTTTGAAATTAACCGTCTTATGAATTGCACTTTACCTAGAAAGTCGCGCACCTTCTTTTCAGTCCTTAGTGGTGGCATTTCTAAGATGGCCTTGATTTTGGAAGGATCTACGTCAATTCTTCTCTATGTGATTAAGAATCTCAGCATTTTCCTGTTGTTACACCGAAAGTGCATTTTTGCGGGTTCAACCTCAATCTATACTCTCTGATCTGCTGAAAGAATTTTTCCAAGGCGGTATAGTGGCCCTTTCGATCTTTGGACTTGACAATCATATCGTCCACACACACTTCAATCTCTTTGTGGATCATGTTGTGCAGAATGGTAGTTGTAGCCCTTTGATAAGTGGCCCCAGCATTCTTCAGTCCAAACGGCATGACTCGGTAACAATAGGTCCCCCACGGAGTAGTGAAAGTGGTCTTCTCCCTATCCTCGAGTGCCATCAAAATCTAGTTATACCCGGAAAATCCGTTCATAAACGAGAGCAATGCATGGCTCGCGGTGAAGTCTACCGATTCATCAATATGCAGCAGTGGAAAATCATCCTTCAGACTAGCCTTATTTAGATAACTGAAGTCAACACAAACTCTGATTCTGCCATCCTTTTTCGGAACTGGAACAATATTGGCCAACCACGTTGGATATTCAGATACAAGCAAGAACCCTGCCTCAATCTGTTTGGTAACTTCTTCCTTAATCTTTAAAGCCCAATCTGGGCGAACTTTATACAGTTTTTGCTTAACTGGTCTTAGGGTTGAGAGGGATCTCGTGTTGTACAATCTCAGGATCGATTCCAGGCATGTCTTTGCAGGACCACGCGAAAGCATCTTTGAAATTTTTTAATAAAGCGATTAAACGCTCGTGTTCCTCCGAAGACAACGTGGACCCGATATGGACCAAGCGAGGATCTTCCTCAGTACCCACGTTAATTGATACGATTTCATCTGTATAGGGCTTAACACGCCTTTCCTCCTCATGATCAACCAAATTTTTCGAAACCTGAGAAATTTCTTCCTCTTCGTTTATGTCAAAATTTTGAAAATTAAGATCAGTACAACAAACCAAAGACATAGAGATGTAGGCAACATTTACAGCATTTCCATTCAAAAAGTCTGGATCTTCGGTTACAGTGGACTCAAAGGAAAATCTAAAAGACGACCTGGACAAGACTTTGGCATCCGGGTTACCACTCCCAGAAGTACTAGACTCAGAGGAACTAGAATCTGACTCTGACTGCACAGACTCAGTGGAATCAGATCCGAACTCACTATTCGATTCAGAACTGTTGATAACGTCTTGTTCAAACGTCCAGACCAGGTGTGGAGCCTCAGATGCATCCACGATAAGATTAGAGAAATCCACTGCTGAGTTATCCCCGATCATTGAGATAGTAAAACTATCCCCTAAGTTGGTGGTCTCAGCTCTAACAGTGGAACTCATCAGTAAGTCAGCCAGTGTTTTTCCCAGCAACTCCTCTTCTTCAATGCCCAGGCTTGCAGTCCTTTCTTGATCTGTTTCAGTGCTTAGGTTTGCCTGTTCATCTTCCTCTTCTGGTAATTGGTGCCCGAAAAAGATTTCAAACCCTGGATGCCTAGTCTTTGTTTCCCAGTCATACCAAGGCTCTAGGAATCCATAGAATGGGAAATCTTCCCCTTGGCGGACAAAGCGTCCGTTCAGGGTTCCCCGTATAGTATAGGTTTGTGGACTAACTCATACTGCTTCCCAGTCCTCTTTGCCTTCAGCCTCTCTCTCAGCTCCTGCCATTTCCTTTGCCAATCTGCAGCGGTAGGTTGGTATCCCAGCCCGAAAGCATAGGGGTTATGGCTCAACTTCTTAGCAACAGTACTTCTCTGCCTGCCACTTCGGCCTAGTCCCGATCCAGGCATATGCCCCTGTTTGTTTATCATGTATATGGATTGCGCACTCACATAATCTCCATCGCCCTCTGCCATGATGGTTTGAACCAACCGGGCTTCTGCCAAAGAGAAGCCGAAAAGGAACACGTCCTCTTTTCCATGTATGATCTCCAGTAATGGTGTAGTAGTTCCTTGGAGGGGATGGATTGTAGAGTTACCGTACACAGTGGCAATCCCGCTTTTAAAGGGGTACTTCACTAACTGATGGACTGTTGAGGACATAACCTTCATCTGATGGAACCAGGGCCTTCCCAGCAATAGGTTGAATATGGCCGAAACATCTATGACATGAAATTCCACCTCATGTTCGGACGGGCCGATCAGGATATTGCTCTTAAACGTTCCCATGACATCCTGGCTTGTATTATCATAAGCCTGGACAGCCTGGGTTATAGGTGTAAAGTTAATCGACCTCAAGCTGATAGCATAGGCAGTTCTGACTGGGCACACATTGATCGCTGACCCAGTATTTACTAATTCCATTAGAATCCACTTTTTTTGACTTTCCAAGGTTACATACTAAGGCCTGTTATGGTTGGCGCCCTCAGGAGGCAATTCTTTATCCATGAAGGATATTACTGGCATAACGTCCTCAGAGGTGACCAATGACACCAATTGGTCAGCGGTGGTGTCAATGCGCAATTTAGTTCGGTTCATTGCTTCGAGCAGGGCTTGCTTATGCTCCTGAGACACTATTATCAGTCCCCAAATGGATATGTCAGCCTGACTCTTCTTAAGTTGTTTTAGGACCATGTTCTCCTCCACATCCCTCTCTTTTGTTTTCTCGACCTCTTTTCCAGAAGTTTCCAGTTGGTCTAACACTGTGGGTTTGAAATACCGACCACTCCGGGTCATATGGTTAATCTCATCGGTATACCAGGTGTCATCTGGGGTATCAGCTTTCCAACCTTCTTTAGTGTATGCGTGACTCAGTGTCTTCTCACCACTCTCCCAAAGTCAAGACCGGACTGGCATCGGGTTCTATCCGGAGCATATTAACATTACGTGCCGCGTCATCATACCATTCTTCCTCTACCACAACTTTGGTTTCATCATCTCGATACTTTTTGAGTTTTCTCAACATCCTCTTTCGGTCCTTGGGATCCTATTCTGTTTTCTTAGTGTTTTGAACACTGCCGGTTGTGGACTTAGCTTCTTCTTTCATTTTTCCTTTGCCTTGTTCCAGAGCTATATTTGCTTGGATTTCCTCTATCATTTCCTTTTAAAACTGCTCCAGCGCTTGTTCTTTTTTAGTAAGAGGTGCAGCCTCAGCCTTACCCTTAACAATTGTTTTCTCTTCTCTCTCGGTCTTTCATGTTTGTTCCTCCACATCGGACTCTTTCTCACTCAACCAACCATTGCTAGTTTCTGGCTGGCTTGGGTCCCACCATCCCATCTGTACATAGCTTGTGTCTTCTTTCTCAAAAAAGTAAAGATCCTCCAGAACCTCTTCTAATTCTGCCAGATCCTCCTCTAGGTTTGCTAAGTTGTTCAGGCCTTGCTCGGGCCACTCATTCTGATTCTGTGCCATTTGGTCCTCCCCGATAACATTGATGCTGAGAAAATCTGGCAGTACGACCACTGGCTTTGGCTGATCGATGGCCACAATGTATAAGCTGGGATCATACTTTTCCGTAAGCGAGACCCCCTTCTCTATAACATAGGTATTAGGCAACCCTGTCTTCAGTGCATTCTTTTCTTTCTCCATTTCTACTGCCACGGGCTTGGGTGAGGTTTGTATTTCTACTGCCACGGACTGGGTGGGGTTTGTGGTGTTAAATCCATCATGCACATGTCTGTGCCTTTCAGAATAACCACCTTCAGTTTGGTAGGTGGGATGAGGTAATGTATATGCTGGGGTTAAAGGTGGGTGGTAGTGTATGGATGTGGTTAATGTTTCTGGACAGGGGGACTTGGTTATGTGTAAGAAGTGGGTTGGTTGTTACGTTTGGTTTTGCGGGTGGGGTGATGACTTTGTTATCGATGAGATCCTGATTCTCATAACGTAGGCGGTAGCATATGTCTATGGGATGGCCATGTTGTTGATGGAAGATACATTACTGGGTAGGGTCGTGTTTGGGTGCAATGGGTTTGGAAGTGGATGAGGATCGAGAGGCTTGAGATGTCCCTTTCGCATTAATAACTTGAGGGCTTGAGTTGGGCTCATATGGAGAGGGGTAAAGACTCTACGGTTTCGGGGTGGACCGGTATTTTGTGAAGGCTGTGAGGTTGTGGCAGTAGCAAAAGGATCAACCATTTTGGCCGTTGTGACGACATTGCTGACATCTGCAGGCCGTGGAATGGTGTTATTACTAGCATTGGTATTCTGAGAGAACGGCCTTCTTGCAAGTTCATTTGTTTTGTGGATGATACCCTTTTTGAATGAACTCTCGATCTGGACCCCCAGCTCATGTAAGGAAGCAAATTTGGACAATGGTGCCACTATCATTCTCTGCAACATGTCTGGCTCAAGGTTCTGGACCACTAGCCTAACTTGCTCTATCTC
The DNA here is from genome assembly GCA_036172215.1 of Camellia granthamiana. Taxonomy (NCBI): domain Eukaryota; kingdom Viridiplantae; phylum Streptophyta; class Magnoliopsida; order Ericales; family Theaceae; genus Camellia; species Camellia granthamiana. The sequence goes on from CM069904.1 coordinate 152,551,524, forward strand.
GGCGGGCCTATTTGTCATTCGGGCTGCCTTGATTCTCCACCGGGTGACAAAATTGATAAATGATTCTTTGGGATTCTGGGTTGTAGCCTCCAGCTCACTAATGGTTACTTCTATCTGAGTGTTATATGAGTACTGATTGACAAATGCCTCAGATAGCTCCTCCCAATTTCGTTTTGTTGAATCCTCCAATTTAGCGTTCCAGATGGCCGCCACATCAGACAAGGTCTTTCCAAACAACGAAAGCTTCTACGCCCGAGACAAACCCATGGGCCTCAATACATCCGAAAACAATCAGACATGCACGATTGGATCACCACTCCCATCGAATCTGTCGATGTGGGGCATATTAAATTTCTCTAGTAATCTAATCGAAGACTCAGTGTACCCATCTTCGATATTTGAAATGAAGTTGAAGCCTTGGGATTTCTTCAATGCTTTCTCTAATCTGGCGATTTTGACCAAGGCCGGATCAATTTCATTAATATCGAAAGAAAAGATCCCTGGAGGAGGTTGAACTAGAGGACGGTAAGCTGGAGCTGGGGGAAATATGTCCTGAGGATCTGGAACTGGTAGATTTTTTGTTGGCCCTCGGGTTTGGCTGAGCAGTAGGAACCGAATTCACGGTTGACGCTGATGCCCTAGATGTACGCCACAGATCGACAATGACTTCATCTTGTGCAACCATCCTCTGGTTACAGTGTCCATAGTTCTTTAGACGGCAATCATCATGGCAGCAAATTCCTCTGCGTTCGGTGTTGTGTTTTGTGCCATTACTAACCTAGGTGAACTTTAACCTAGGTGAACTAGGTACTGGTGAATTGATTAACTGAGAATGGGTAGGTGTTTGTGGAGTGCTTTGTACTGACTCTACTGATTGTCTGTTCCTTCTCCGTTGAGTGACCGGAGGAAGCGAGACTAGCACGAGTTGACCACCAACAAGGTCTCGAGCTTTACACAGCCTGCCGAAACGAGTCCACACAACTTGGGGAATATCAGGTCTTTCTGAAGCTATAATGGTAAACTACCTAGCAAAAAGAAAGAAAAACAAAATAAAAATCGGACAACACTTCAGCCCTAATCCGCAACAGTCAAAACACATAGTTGAACTGTAATCCCCACTAAACTCTGTTTTCAAACCTTACTGATGTGAACCATCCTATACAGTTTCATTGTAAAAGCACATATCAAGTAAAAGAACCAAAACACCCCTATGAGGGGGGTAGGGTTACCCTGTCCTAGATTTTTGGCATGATCTAGGCTACACTAATTCAAACAACAAGTTTCATAACATCTTACAAATGGGTGGCATCCTGTCCTAAATTGAAATAATCACTATAGCTTCACTATATGTAACTAGGTTAAATGGTCAAAAAGGCACCTTGGCAAGATTACCTAATATACCTCTCACACCTAACACTGAGAAGTGAAAGGTCGATCAAGCGGTACATCGGTGATCTAGATCCAAGGGTCGTGTTCCCAACATGGCAGAGCCCATGACCGGTCAGCCTTTTGGCAAGCCTTTCGGGCGAGTGTCCGGCAAACCGTCCAGGAATAGCATTCGGCAAACATAGTGATTTTAAGCACACCAATGCAAATGCAAATACAAAGAAACATATAAGCGTAAATAAAAAGTCACATCATGAGTTTCGAGTCAAATTCTCTAAAGTCCCTAGCGGAGTCGCCAGAAACTGTAGCTCGATTTTCCGCGCTCCTTTCAGAAGGCGAATAGCCCTACAGTTCAAACTCCATTTGTGGTTATGAATCTGATTTCTCAAGTGCAATGTGAAACAGTGAAAACACAAAAAGAGTCCAAATCTGACAATTCTTTTTGGAAAATCGATGTTTGAATCAAATGCCAAAAATGGACTACTTTGCCAGATTTTAGAGTCACCACTTAAATATTTTTGAAAAATTTAGGAAACCCGAGACTCGTACCAAAGGCCATTAGGCTGTCATCACCAAAGTGTCTCGGCTCGAGAACTAAGGTATGAGAGGGGAAGGTCATGAATTGAGCACCCCCCTCGCCCAATCAACGATCAGCCTCTACTAATCATGATGTGTTTCTTATTTATATTATATGCTCTTATTTCGGTTTATTAGCTATTTTTACTATGTGATGCGCACACAAGGTATAGGCTAGTTTGCAAGAATTGGAACACTTGATTTCATGTTTTGTTTTGAAAATGTTTTGTGAATTTTGCTACTTGAAAAAGTGGGCTAAAATGGACATTAATCAAATTATCTCAGTTCAAGCACCTAGCCTTCATCCAAAGACAATCAAGTGGTTATATCATTTAAGCAAGTAGCCTCATAGTATTCATGTTTTGGACATGGCAACACAAACATTCAGTGTAAGATGTTAAAGCAATAAAAAGCTCACTTAGCACTCCGAGCCAAAACAGAGCAAAATAATTAGAAAAATATGCATGTTTCTAATTAAATGCAATATGACTAATGCAACGCATACATTATGTATTTTATAGGCTCGGTTATGAACATGGCATATGATCCGACTCAAGACATGTGATAAATCACGTATTTAAGCAATGAATTTAAACATTTGGTTAGTATGATGAGCCGAACCTTGGATGCATGCAAGACAAGTGGATACAAAACATGAGAATGCTAATGAAACGTGATATTCTAAACTAACCATCATAAGCGATTAAATAAAAGGAAGAAAGACGTGGGGTTTGAAGACATACACATTATTACAACATTTGATCCCTCATGCAGAAGGGTGCGAATCAATGTCCGAAAGTCCAAATTAAACTAACTATTACAAAACTGGGCAAATGAATAATAATTAACTTAACCAAGCTAATTAAACTACTTTATTACAACAATTTAACTAGCTATACCAATTATCAATAAGCTAATGGCTACAAGAATACTAATGATAATAAAATTAATTTACAACTATGATAATTATAACACTAATGAAACAATTAATTGCATTCGATAAAGGTGTAATTGAAGATGGATGAAGGTTGCATGCACAGCGCCTAAGAGCTACTCTGTCTATCCAAGCCAACTTTGTTTCACCTTTAGCCACTGCCTCTGTTTTCTGCAAAACTGCATTGCTGGCCACACACTGAGAGCCGACCGTGCATCAGTGATGGCCACACACTGAGAGCCAACCGTACATCAGTGATGGCCGACCGGGTCTACAGATGGCCGGTCGTGCCTCAATTTGGTGCAAAACTCTATTTTTTGTGTTCTGAGGTGAACTAGTGCAGACAGAGTGTTTCTCAAGCTCTGTTTGTCCCATCTTTCCTTCTCTATCATGGGAAACCCTCGAGAGAAGGTTGAAATTGATTCCAAAGCCATCAATGAGCAAATTGATTGCTTGATGGTCTCTGATACAATTTTGGACAAAAATCAATGAAATATAATGAATATGACCACCCTCCCTCTTGTCATAGAGTGAGCTCAAAGAGGGAGGTTGCAACGCTTCGAGAATCATCAAAATGCCATGAATTAGCATATGACGACTCTTGACACAAGGAACTTGGCATAACGTCCGGCCAAGTTCAAGTGATTCTAACCATTTTCTTTATATGGGTTGTTCCCAGTTTTAAGCCAATTTTATGAAGCCTTGTCATTCTTTAGTCCATTTGTCCATGGTGATATTAAAGTCCTCTAAACAAGAAGTAATGTCAAACGAGAGGTTCTTCTAAACATGAGAGAGAGACTATACCGTTGGCGATGAATCTCCGAAAAGATTAAGCCATTAAGTAGGAGTCTTTCTTACATATTTTGAGCAACCTCAATCGGTTGAAATCATTCTTAAGAATGAAAGAGATGGATTGTGGATTGATTGTTAAAATTAGACTTTTAGACATGGAAATAAATTGAATAAAAGCTTAGAACAATATATAGCATGTTATGTATGCAAACTTATGAGACAACAAATGAATTAACCAAAGCTTGAACCAATTAAACAACTTAGGAAAGCCCTCAAATAGCCCTTATTAGATGAAAAACAGAGGCTCAAAGTTAATGAAAAGAGCCTAAAAAAACTAAACAACGGAGAGGGAGAACAAGGCTAATAAGCAAGAACAAGGAGGGGTGGCTAACCAATCCACTTTTGAAACCTCAAAACATGATTTTCAACCCTTTTTAACTCTGAAAATCAACACAAGGAGTAAAGAAAATGAGTGTAAAAGAAAGGTTTGAGCTATAGGTAAGGATATAGAAAGAGTGTAAACTCTCTCTACTCTTTTGGTAGCTCTTCAAACCCAATCTTAAACACTTAAAATAGACTCAAAGCAACACAAAACAATAAGAAATAGTTAGGAAATGAAAGATATAAAAGCAAGAAGGAAGATAAAAAGCTTATACCTTGCAAATAAGTTAACTTTTGATTATGACCCAAGCTTAGTCTCAACCCACTCTCAAGCTTGAATTATGCTTCTCAAAAATCAACCAAGGCTCTGAGATGGTGAGACAAGGTTGTGTATGGTGTATGGAGATGACACAAGAGATCTAGGTTAGCTCAAAGGTTGCTTGCAATGAAAGAAAAAGGAAGGAGGAGCTCTCAAGGTGTATATGGGCTTTCTCTAAATTGTGTAACCCCCAAAACAATAACACAGCTTCATTTTTATAGAATTTGAGTCAGAAATATCATAAATATCTTCAAAAATTGACAGCTAGCGGCCCCCTGCCCAAAATAGTGTTTCTTGCCACCAAGGCCTGGCCGACCATTCATAGCCACGGCCAGGCATCACTGATGCACGGCCGGTCCTTGATGCCCTCCCCTGTTTTTTTGGTTCAAACTCAGCTTAGGGTGGTAAAAGGTCTAAAAATAAGACTCAAAGGTTCAAACAAGGTAAATGTTAAAGATTTGAGGTTATTTCGAGAGCTTGACTGAATTCGAATCACTGTGAATTCAAAGCACATAATTCAACTTTCATCATCGAGTGTATCGAACCAAGCGCCTAAGTCTTGCAGGCAGTCAAAATGGGGTGTCTACACCATGCATCCGAGAAACACAAAAATGTATCATGACTTGAAACAGAATTTCTAGTGGCCGAGAATGAAAAAGTGTATTGCAGATTTTGTGCATGACTTGAAACAGAATTTCTAGTGGCCGAGAATGAAAAAGTGCATTGCAGATTTTGTGGCCAGATGTTTACACTACCAACAAGTTAAAGCCGAACATCAATGACCCGCTGGTTTGTTACAGCCGCTTCCAATACTGGAATGAAACGGGAACATATCACGATGGACTTCATTGTGGGATTGCCTTGTTCTTTTCACGGTATGGACTCTATCTGGGTAATTGTTGATCGTTTGACTAAATCTGCACATTTTTTATTTGTCAAATCTTTGTATAATGCGGATAAGTTGGCTAACTTATATGTTAATGAGATTGTGAGATTACATGGTGTGCCAGTATCTATTGTTTCTGATAGAGATCCTAAGTTCACTTAAAGGTTCTGGCAGAGTCTACAGCAAGCTCTGGAGACTGAATTGAGATTAAGCAGTGCCTATCACCCATAGACAGATGGACAATCTGAATGGACAATTCAAACATTGGAAAACTTGTTACGAATGTGTGCCCTAGATTTCCAAGGCAGTTGGGAAACCTACTTACCATTGGCCGAATTTGTGTATAACAATAGCTACCATTCGAGTGTCGGCATGGTTCCTTATGAAGCTTTGTATGGTAGGAAGTGTTGATCTCTAATTTGCTGGGCTGAGGTAGGTGATAGACCGTTATTGGGACCAGAACTTGTGCAAGAAACAACTGAGAAAGTGAAACTGATTCAACAATGTCTGAAAATTGCACAGAGCCATCAAAAGAGTTATGTGGACGTCCGAAGAAGAGATCAGGAATATGAAGTCAGGGATCATGTATTTATCAAGGTAACTCCTATGAACGGCCAGACGCAGTTTGGTGTAAAGGGCAAGCTAGCACCGAGATATGTTGGGCCATATGAGATTTTTGACGTATCAGGTAGCCTTACCACCAGTCATAGAGCATATGCATAATTTTTTTCACATATCAATGCGTCGGGACTATTTGAGGGATCCATTCCATGTTATTGAGCCGACACATGTGCTTCTGAAAGATGATTATACGTATGATGAGAGGCCAATTCAGATTGTGAATCGTAGAATTAAGAGATTGAGGAAAAAAGAAATACCATTGGTAAAAGTTGATTGGCAGAACCACAGAGGGACTTATGCAACGTGGAAGACGGAAGAAGACATGATGAAAAGATACCCTGACTTGTTTCCGTTGAATCCGGTATTCTTCCAAAATGAAGGTAATTCGAGTTTAGAGGACCAAACTCTTTAAAGGGGAAAGATTATAATAACTCTGACCTCTGATTCACATTAATTCATGATTAAATAAGCCTAATCAATAATTAAGGTGAAATTTTAAATTAATTATATGTGTGTGTTGTACTATTTGTGCCTCTATCTGTCTATCGTAGAAAGATCTGTTCATGTTTATGTTTTGTTTTGCGAATTGAAGGTCTTATCGGCATCCGAACACGAAATTAACTTGATTTATGTGTTATTTGGACTTTTTAGAATTTTATGGTAAGTTTGATTAGAATCCGATTCAAAACGATTAAAATAGAATAATTTATGTCCATTAGTTTAGCTTTAATTGAGTTACATTAATTCAAGCCTATATAAGGCCTACTCATTAGTTCACTTTACACTCTCATATCACCCTTCTTGAAAGGAAAGACGTGAGAGAGACACACAGAGAGAGAGAGAGAGAGAGAGAGAGAGGGCAAGAATTGAGATCAAACCTTAAAGTTGGTAGGAAATTGCTTGGGAATTGGAGAATTGCTTAAATCATCATTAAACCCCAAAGAATTGAAGACTCTAGGTGAGGATTTTGTCCTTAAGCTTTGCATTCTAGACATTAGTGGAGGAATTCAAGAGATTAAAGTGGTTAAACATGAAAATTGAGCTAAGGAAGTAAGAAAGATGAACATCCCATGCATGTATGTACATTTCATGGAGTTTTGTTCTTGTTTGCAAAAGAATTTCGTCATGCATGTACTAAGTCTCACTTGATTTTGGGAATTCATCATAACTTATAACATTTAAGTTCATTTGATCATGTTTTGAAAGCTTAGAAGTCAACCCATTTCATGCATGTTAACTTCAAGTTATGTTCTTTAAGTTTCAAGTTGAGTTTTAAGCAATTAGTATACTTTTGGGTTTTGATTTTGCAAAATGATTTTGAATTCACCATGTCTTACAAGTTTACACATGTTTCCTTAAGTTTTTGGCCCAAAAGAACATGATTTATAGCTGTGAATTCAAGTTTTGAACTTAGGAGTGCAATTTGAAAATTTCAGAATTCTGCTCTCCGCTCTAGCGACAAAACCTACACTCGAGTGACACCCTTTGTTTTGCAGTTCTGCTCGAGCGACCAAAAGTTAGCTCGAGCATAAATTGCATGCTTCTAGAAGTTTCCATGTTTTGCAGATCGCTCGAGTGACAAGAGTTGCACTCAAGCGAGAACTTGAGTCTCACGCTAAAGTGACCATCGAGCAACCATCGAGCGGACAATTCACACAACCAGAACTTTTTCAAAGTTTACAGACCGCTCGAGCGAAGGAAGTTGCGCTCGAGCGACCACTCACATTTTGCATGTCCGCTCGAGCAAAGGAAGTTGCGCTCAAGCGGGACCCCTATTTCTAGCATTTTTGACCAAGTGTTTTCAAATGTATTTTGGCATCCACATTGCATCCTAGGCATTCCTAGGCCAAGATTAAGACATAATACGAAGGATAAGGACTAGAAACACGCTAAAAATGAAACAAATTAAGGTAAGTATGACCGAGCGTGTGTTTCAAAATGTGTATCTGTTATGTTTATGTAGGTCACACACCGTAAGCTGTTGATCCGTTGGTTGGCTAGCGAGTTGTACACTAATCTGTGAGTAATAACTTAGTAAAGCTATGTTTGATATGAAAATACTTTTTGAATATTATGGTATGATATGAAATGCTTCTGAAAAGGCTATTTTGGGAATCCATGAATGATGATCCATGTTTTTTAATAGTATTTGTGGTATCCTTAGCAGAGGCCCTTGCCCAGGGGAAATAGTACTGTGGCTTATGGTCATGAGATCCTCGCCCAAGGGAATAATACCGTGGCCCAAGCCCTTGTACTGGAGGTTCCATTATGGAACTTGATATGCTTGACCAAAGAGATGTGTTAATGCTAATGGATGTACTATACATGAATTGAATACGACTTTGCTTCTGATACAAACATGACTATGTTCCGATGTGATTAGAGATTTGAAATCTGTTCCGGACATTATTCACTGGGCTTTTGCTCACTGTTTATATTATGTATGTAGGTGAGTAGGCGCGTGACCAGGCCTAAGCTGCTACCTGGAGTTTTGGGTCAGCCAGCCACTGTGCCTCCCGGGGAGCTTCCCTTTTGAGATGTCAAGTTTTATAACTTTGCTACAAATGTTTTTGTTTTGTTTTGTTTATCTGTACATTGGGCTAAGTCCCCTTTTGGCTTTATCTGTGTAAATGGGTGACGTAAGACTAATGTATTTATGACGTCACATGTATATATAAGTTTGTTTTGAAGATTTCTGTCTCATATACGTCAACACAGCTCTATGGACAATGAATATTTCTATATTGGCTTCCACAACCCCTTTTTATATGATATTATGGTTAGACACCTTTGGTAATCCCTGGATTACTGGTCGGTTATGACGCTAAATCTACAGGGGCGAGTTTGGGTTATGACATGTGTCATAGACCAGCATTTACATGCCATCCCCCATGACTTGGGACTATCTGTGGATGCCATAATAGATTCGGAAATAGGATATCCGTTCACATAATCAAAATAACATTCAACATGTATAACTTATCGCATAACAATTGAAACATATTTCATATCAACATATCTTTACAGAAATGTTACTCACAGTGGGCTTCCAAAACCGGTTGTTCGGTCTTCGAGTCTTGACCTACACACACAAACATCATAGTCCAATTACTCAATACACATTCGAGTCATTCAATTGATTATTAACTTTATTCGGTTATCCATTATTCGTTCGTTCCGTTACTTCTATTCTTCTTTTAATTTCTTTCATGCTTATGAGATGCTTATGGATGTAAATTACACTTGAAAACCATTTAGAGGAAGGCCCAGAAATCAGAAAATGGAAAGAAAATAAAATTGGAAAATCTGCCATGTTTGGCCGCACGTCCGGTGGCCTGGTTGCACGAGCGGGCGAACATCATAATACAATTTTGGCCAAAAAGGGTTTGGCTGCTTGAGCGGTGGCCCAGGCCGCTTGAGCGGTTTGGGTACAATTTTAGTCCAAAATTCTGCTCTTGAATGGAACCTCATTCTTTCCAAAATCAAACTTCATTTCCATGTATTTCAAGGCCAAAAACTTATAAAAACATTTTGAATGCAACATATCTAGTTTAAACAAAATCATAACTTCAAAATGAAGCTTAAATTTCATACAAAACATTCAAACCCTTGAGTTGAAATACAAAATATGCAAATTAAGCTCATATCCTTGAAATCCATGGAGTTTATTCTTCAAATCTCAAGAATCATGCAAGAAAACAAGTTTATGAACATGATTTCCGTAAATCTATGCCATGTTCCTAACATGAGGATACAACATGTTCCTAACATTATATAGCAAAATATATGCAAAACTCACACATAATTCATAAATTAAACTCCATAACACTTAATCTTCAAGAATTGGGGGTTAGATTCTTACCTAAGGCCTTTATAGTTACTTAATCTTGCATAATCTTGTTGAATACAAGCTTGATCTTGAGCTTCTTCTTCAAATTCTACACATTCTTCTTGGTTTCCCTCTTTCTCTAGAACTCTCTCTCTCTCTTTCACTCTTTCTCTAGATTTTTTCTTCTTCTTTTTGTTGACTCAAATGAGTTCATATCTCATATATACATAAATATCTATCTCTAAACTTAATCAAGTAGTGAGAGCCAAACATGACTTAGCGAATCAGACAAAATCAATTTTTAATTAAAGTTTCCAAATGGCTCTAAAAATTCTCATTAGCATATCCATGTACTCAATTTCGGTTTCTAAACCTATTAAGGTCATCAATTTCAGTTCTGAAGTCGTAGCCCTAACAGATATTATTCCAATTCAGACAGATATTCTCAAATTAATTCATATTAATGCATAATTAAATAAAGATACTTGTGACGCGTATTTTGGAGCCATTATAGTCTCCCCACCTTAAGAAGTTTGGTCATCCAAACTTATTTTACCCTGTAACAAGATTAGAAACCTCGGTCTCATATCATTATTCAGTTCCGTCATACATGATCAATACAATTCAAAGATCCATTTCAGTCATTCAAAACATATCAACTTCCTATCTCCATCCCATAACAGTAAATGCAGTAGCAGTTAAGCACATAATGAACATATCTTTCATATTTCCCACAAAATCAATTGGAAGATGAGGGAAGACTGAAGTAGTCAATCGGAGAATGTATACAAGTAATATATTGCCCAGTAGCTGAGGTGTCAACCCTAAGTCTATTGTTAACAAGTCTCATAACATTGAATTCAAATTTAGTAACATAAATGCAACCATTCCCAGTCGAAGATATAACGTAAGCAAGTTTTCGGTTTACCATTCCATTAGCAACGATAACCCGGTCATTCGTCCAATAACAATTCATAGTCCCCATAAACAAAAGCAAACAAAATAAAGGTTCCATTTCAAACACTGTGTCATTCCAAAGATCACAATCAATTTATTAGATAGACATTCAACATGTCACGACCCATCCCGATGACCAAGGCTGGATCGCGACTAGCTAATCCTAAAATCCCACAGAGTGATTCTAAGTAATTAATTTAAATAACGCAGCGAAATGAAATAAAGGAGGTAGATTAATATCCAAAGCATACATAGAAATTATTATTTATTTTACGATGTAACATTAGTCAAATAATGATTACAAGGAGAAAAAAAAACATGATATCCATAACAAATTTGAGGTTCTGATCTACAGGGTAAAACCATCCTTCTTTAAATTTCTTCACCTGAAAGGGGCTTTTAACAGCTATAAGCACATGGCAGAGTGAGAAATATTATACTGAGAGCATGAGGGTATAAAATCACCATGGATAATTATTTAGGCTAAAGATGAATTGTTTGATCCAAATAAATTATTTTTAATAACAGACATATAACACGAAACTATATAACAAAATAATCATAACCACGGTACAGAACAGAACAGATGGTCAATGGATCCATGACAAACAGAGGTTCACGAAGTGACTAATTAGAGGGCCAAAGGTTAATTAAGTCCCCCAAGGCATGGGACTGTCAGAGGGTCACTAAAGTGACCATTCAGAGGGCCAGTAATTATTTAAGTCTCCTGAGGCATAGGACCTCCGTAGTGGTACTTATTCAAAACAAATGTTTACAAAATTAATGTCAAATATTTCCTAAAATTCAAACAAACATATTCATGGGTTTCAATTTAAGTAAATAGAGTTCAGAAAATAATCCACGTATTTAAAACATTAACATAACTATAAAACATAATTTATATAAAAGAAATTGTGATAACTCAAAACATTCGTAAAATATATTATGGTAGCTCAAGGTATAATATCACTCACCTAATTAGTAATTCCTAATTGGGCTCCCCTCCTCCGCGAGCTGACTCTCTCACCCGATCACCTTTGTTGGTTGTTGGTTTTTTTTTTTTTTTTTTTCTCTTCTCTTGATCTCCTCTTCACATCAATTCTCCTATTTATACTAAGCATCAAACTTGCTCAACAAGCTCATAGGCGACACGTTGCCTAAGCTAGGTAATTGATGCTCTAGAAGGCATGAACTTATCCATTTGGTATAAGTTTGAATAGTTTTTTTTATTTACTTTTTATTTATTTATTTATCTTTGGGTTCAAATTCTAACATAATTAAACATTAGATTACATTTTAGCACATGTCATTTAAATGTTTTCCTAGTATTTTTTATTTATATATATTTTATTATTATTATTATTATTATTATTATATTAATTAAACAATTAAGTTGTCACACAACAGTTCTGAAATATGTCCCATATGCAAATATACAAACTCACAGTTATGCATAATATCAAGTTTACTTGTCCGAGGTATTCAAACGGGTTCTGTCATCACAAAATCATGGTCCTGAGACTCTAATTCAAAAGGTCACATATCATAACAAAGCGTTTCGAGGAAAGACACACACACATACGAGTCCAGATTCAATTATCACATAAACATTTGGTTAGAAATTCGTAAGTAGTAATGTTCAATAACAAAAATTCGTTCTCCAATTATCAACATAGGTTCCCAATCCCGAAAGTTCTATACGTTGAATAATTCAAGGTATATCATGTAAGGCCATAGTTCTAATTATGCAGTGAGTTCCCAATTGTATATCCAATCAAATAATTTCACACTAATATTCACATAAACATTTTGCAGATGATTAAGATAGTACCTGCATCAATTGTCTCATTATTTTGCGTATTTTCTAAAACTAGGGTGTAAACTCTTTCCTGCCTAATGTGACTCCCCTCCATAGTAGCAATTGCATTTGTTCTTGGTGTCATTGCTGATCCAAACCTACTGGTAATCGGTCTTTCATTTTGGGTGTGCTTGTGGACAAGATTTGGCTAAGTGTCCTTTTTGTCCACATCTAAAGCAAGCTCCAGAAAGGCGGCGACAAATGCCCCAACGTTGCTTCCTACATTCTCCACAAGTGGGTATGCCATTATTTCCACTACTTTCCCGTCTTGTGTTGTTCCCGTTCTTGAATTCAATTTCTCATTCACAGAGGCCATTGATTCACTAACCATTTCCATTTTCTGTTTCTTTAATTTCTTAATTTCTCCTTCGGTTGTTGCCGTTGACTTGGACATTTTCAAGGCAGCAATATTTGCTTTGGACATCAAGGCTCTATCAAGTATGTCCACATACTTTACCAATTTCAAAACATTTACCCAGTGAAGCACTTCGACATCCAATCCGGCCTCAAATTTCCTTGCCGTTTTATAGTCAGTGTCAACCATATGAGGTGCATATCAGGCTAATTCGGTAAATTTTGCCTCATATTCGACCACGGTCATGTCACATTGTTTCAATTGTTCGAATTCAGATACCTTTCTATCTCAGATACATTGTAGGAAGTATTTTTCATAGAAAATTTCTTTGAATCAATCCCTTGTCAAGTCTCCATTCTCACCTCAGACAAGCATCCACCATCTCCTAGCTTCTTCCTTTAGAGCAAATGTTGCCAACAAAACTTTACATAAGTCAGTACACGAAAACACTTCAAATATCTTTTCAATTTCAAGTACCCAAGCCTTGGCTTTTAGTGGTTCAATGCCCCCCAGAAATTCCAGTGGCTTCACTTTCTTGTATTTTTTATAAGAGCAATGATATCATCCGTATTTGCCTCCACTTAAACTGGAGGTGGCGGAGGAGGTACGGGTTGTTGCCTCTGCTCTTGTTGTTGTCTCACTAATTCAGTTAAAATTTCCACCATTCTTTCTAACCAATATATTCTGGCATTAGAAGATTCTGACTCATCTACATTTCTTGCGTTTGCGTTCTCCATTGGTCTATATAACCCATAGCAGATATAATCATAGGCAACCAAGTTGCACATTCTATATACAATGATATGGAATATAACAACAGTTCGGCATCAAAGAATTCAAATTCATTTCAGTTTCCCTTCAGTTCTTGTTCTTTCTATTTTCTAGGTAGAGCACTACAAGCATAGGCAAATAATCTCGTACAATTTTCACACTGTTCCATTCATGTCATGTCAGTTCGAATATATTCCTTTCAGTTCACATGTGTTCACTTCATGTCATTTCCAATATGTACATAGTATTTAAGTTCATTTCATTTCATCGAAAGCACATACACACACGTCTATGCAATGCCCTATTTCTTTCTAGGACACCCTACAGCTCATATGGACACGTGTGTGGGTAAATTAACTCGTGCTCTAATACCATTCTGTCACGATCCAAACCTGCCTCTAAAAGTAATCCAAGATTACCAAAGGCCTTCCTATACAAATCAAAAATAAACGGGGCTAGCGAAAGCAATATACAAAACATACCAATAGTCCAATGAGTTGTGCATCTATATGAACAGAAATGTACATACATAATCGTTAATTTACCCACATAGCAATACATATTGTATAACATCAAGTACAAAACATATACACACATCGAAAATGTACATCATGGTCAAAAGCTTGACAACGGCCTTCCAGGCCTAGCCCCAACTTGAAGGCACTCAAAACAACTCGGTAGGCTTCAAAACAATGGCTCAGCTAAAAACCCCTTCTAGACTTGTCCTCCAGAACGCTCACCTATACATAGATATATAAAAACAGTGAATTAAAGCCCAGTGAATAACATTAAAGTAAAGAGATTAGTGAACGAATTCCAAACATATCATATCCGTAAAACAAATCATGGCACAATCATTCATATCAGTCTCATATCAAAACATAACATAATGGTACATCCCACAGAACATATCACATATCGTCTTCCGACTAGAGTAATCAGCTCCGGATACCGCTTAAACACATATCACCACAATGAAGTGGCTAACGAGATCTCGAATCACATCTGTGTCATGGACCTGCATTTACATGCCATCCCCCATGACTTGGGACTATTTGTGGATGCCATAATAGATTCACAAATAGGACATTCGTTCACATAATCAAAATAGCATTCAGCAAGTATAACTTATCGCATAACAGTTGAAAAATATTTCATATAAACATATCTTTACAGAAATGTTACTCACAGTGGGCTTCCAAAACCGGTTGTTTGGACTTTGAGTCTTGACCTACACACACAAACATCATAGTACAATTGCTCAATACACATCCGAGTCATTCAGTTGATTATTAACTTTATTTGGTTATTCATTATTCATTCGTTCAGTTATTTCTATTCTTCTTTTAATTTTTTTCATGCTTATGAGATGTTTATGGATGTAAATTACACTTGAAAACCATTTAGAGGAAGGCCTGGAAGTCAGAAAACAGAAAAAAAAAAAAACAAAAAAACAAAAAAACAAAAACAAAAACAAAAACAAAAACAAAAACAAAAACAAAAACAAAATTGGAAAATCTGCCTTGTTTGGCCACACGTGCGGTGGCCTAGCCGCTCGAGCGGTGGCTCAGGCCACTTGAGCGGTCTGGGTACAATTTCAGTTTGAAATTCTGCTCTTGAATGAAACCTCATTCTTTCCAAAATCAAACTTCATTTCCATGTATTTCAAGGCCAAAAACTTATAAAAACATGTTGAATGCAACATATCTAGTTTAAACAAAATCACAACTTCAAAATGGAGCTTAAATTTCATATAAAACATTCAAACCCTTGAGTTGAAATACAAAATGTGCAAATTAAGCTCCCATCCTTGAAATCCATGGAGTTTATTCTTCAAATCTCAAGAATCATGCAAGAAAACAAGTTTATGAACATGATTTCCATGAATCTATGTCATGTATGAGAATACAACACGTTCCTAACATTATATAGCAAAATACATGCAAAACTCACACATAATTCATAAATTGAACTCCATAACACTTAATCTTCAAGAATTGGGGGTTAGATTCTTACCTAGGGCCTTTATAGTTACTTAATCTTGCATAATCTTGTTGAATACAAGTTTGATCTTGAGCCTCTCCTTTAAATTCTACAATTCCTCTTGGTTTTCCTCTTTCTCTAGAACTCTCTCTCTTTCACTCTTTTTCCAGATTTTTCTTCTTCTTTTTGTTGACTGAAATGAGCTCATATCTTATATATACATAACTATCTATTTCTAAACTTAATCAAGTAGTGAGAGTCAAACATGACTTAGCGAATTAGACAAAATCAATTTTTAATTAAAATTCTCAAATGGCTCTAAAAATTTCCATTAGTACATCCATGTACCCAATTTCGGTTTTTGAACCCATTAAAGTCGTCAATTTCAGTTCCAAAGTCGTAGCCCTAACAGATTGTCACGACCCAAACCCGCCCCTGTAGGTTTAGTATCGTAACCGACCAGTAATCCGTGGATTACCAAAGGCCTCTTAACAGATAAGCACATAATAAGGGGCTACGGAAGCAATTATACAAAATAGACATGGTCCAATGAGCTGTGATAACATATATAGGACAGAAGATTTCAAAACTTATATATATATACATAAGCATGTCGGTCGAAGGACATCAATATTTACAAAACATTTACATAAGTGTAATATCCAGGACCCAACTGTACAAAACAGACCGAGACTAACATGAGCACAAAAATAGCCATGTAGCTAGACTTCGATCGGAACCTCCTCGGGAGGCACAACGGTTGGCTAACAAAAACAGAAGTGAAGGCCGTCAACTCTGGCCTTGATCACGCGCCGGCTCACCTACATACATAATATAAACTGTGAGCGAAAGCTCAGTGAACAATAACAGAGTAAAAGGTTTTCAATGAATGAGTCCATATAGATTCAGAAATCATAATTCGGTTTCATATCAAAATCATAATTTGTCCAGATCGTATACAGAAATCATGAGGTGTGCTTAAGTTTACGTGATACATCCATTAGCATTAACAGAGCAGATACAGAACAGAAGCAGACACGTGAGGGTTACGAATAACCAGTTCCATAAAGGAACCTCCGGATCCGGATAACAAAGAATAAATACGCTGAGCCCCCATGATGGGGCCTCCGATACGAGTAACAGAGTGCAGACAGATTAAGTTCCATAAAGGAACCTCCGATACCGGGTAACAACCAACAGATATCACATGATGCTAAGGATGTCACGAATACATATCAGAAATTAGACAGTCATTCATTGTACAAAACATAGCACTTTAGAAAACAGATCTTATTTATCACACAGAAAATAAATACAATTGAACATAACTTTACTACGTTATTACTCACAGTTGGCCCTGAGACAGATAGACGGAGCAAATTAGTCAAACGGTACACGGCACGTGACCTACATAACACATAACAGATACACACTTGAAACACACGTTCTAAATGTATAGAACTTACTTCGATGGCTCTTAGTGTGTTTCTAACCTTTAATCCTCATTATGGAATCTTAAACATGGCCTAGGAACGCCTAGGATGGAATGAGGATGCAAGAATGCATTGGAAAACATTTCTTGAAACTTGCTGAAAATAAGGTCCATGCTCGAGCGTGGCTTTCCACGCTCGAGCGGACATGCAGACAATGAAGCTCCGCTCGAGCGTGGACTTCCCCGCTCGAGCGGACTATAAACCTCGACAAAAGTACTGGATGCAAGTTTTTCACGCTCGACGAGCGCTCGACCTACGCTCGAGCATGAGACTCAGACCCTCGCTCGAGCGTGGATTCCCCCGCTCGAGCGGACTGCAAAACACACAAACTTCTGGGTATATGCATTTCACGCTCGAGCGTAAATATCGACGCTCGAGCGGAGTGCATGTACTCAAAATGCACGCTCGAGCGTGGATCAAATTTCTGGAATTTCCAGATTTGATCACCAAGCTCAAATTCGACCTTAAATGCATCAAACTCAAATTTCTGGGCCTCAAACTTTGGGAAACACTTACAAACTCATAAAACAACATGTTTAAAGCATTATTTCAAGAAATCATGGCCCAAAAGATACCACTTGTGCAAAAATCAACTTTAAACTCAAAAATTAATTTGTGAACATAACATGCATGAACTCTCTTGTATTCATCCTCCTCAAAACATGATCAAACTTGGTAATTTAAAGGAAAACATGATGAATGACCAAAATGTAAGTGGGGTTAATACATGCATGAAAGAAACCTTTGAAATTATGCTCAAAATGTGAAGAAATGCACATGCATGCATGAATTCACCCTTAATTCCACTCTTGTAGCTCAATTCCCATGTCAATCCCCTAACACCATTAATTTCATGTTCTAATCAACTAAACTTCAAGGCTAGAGATTAACATTCTTACCTAGGGATCTCAATTTCTTATGCTAGAGATGGTCTTGAGTGATCTTCCAAGTTTTCCTAGCAATTTCCCTCCTTGTGAATTCAATCTTCAATGTAACGTCCTCAAAATAGACCCATAATATCATACATTCATGATAAAGAAAAGAGATTTCATATTACAATCATCAGAGTATTCTTACAAAAGGTATTACATGTTGACAACAAAAGTAAATGCCCTATAGGCTTACAACTTTCCAAGTCAACACTTGGTTACAAAAGGAGAGTACTAACTCTACACAAAATAAGCCCTTGGCTTGATGTACATGTAATACAACAAAAACAACAAAAATGTCTACAGCCTCAAGCCTCCCAAGTTACGTCCTTGGAGGTGGCATAACACATGTACCTGAAAATGATGTCCCATATAGGGTGAGCCAACGCCCAGAAGAGATATGCTAAACATAATATGAGCAATAACTAAAACATTAGCATTTGATAAATGTTTAACTCACATAAATCAATTCATAACCCATTTCAATTACATGACAAATGTGCCCATGTTTCATTCCATTTTCCATTTCTTATCCAATTTCTCAATTTATAACTATGGCTCAGAACCTGGCCAAACAATTTAAATGAGATTACATCTCATATCAACAGTACTTCCATTTCAATTGAGATAACAACTCAAATTAAACACTTCATACTTCACAATAGATACACATAATTGCTGTATCAATCTCAAATAAAACACTTCCGTACTTCATATATGATACACAGATTTGCTATATCAATACTTCAATAGATACACATATTTGCTGTATCGATGGAGTCCATCCCCTATCTCCTCCCAAACAATATCTGGTTTAGGAGTCCATCCCCTATCTTCCCCTAAACCGTGGAGTACATCCCCTATCTTCTCCCATATAATATAATGTATATAAACACATATCATATACATAATCAATCAATACATAAATTTGATGTATTATTCCAACCGTCATATTCGATGACATATTCAATTGATTAGTTTTAGTTCGCCTAATCATCATGTATTGTCTACAACATTCAAGACTATCCTCCACCGATAGCCCAAAGCAGTTATTTCTAAACAGATAATAAATGCCTCAACAGATATATATTCAACATTTTCAAAGTGAGCGATTAATAAATCCAACTCCACCATTCTATCTCATATTATGCAAATTTCATCATTTCCACCTAAATTTCGTATTTTCATAACATTCCCAAATTAATTATATCAATTAATTCATAACAAAAATTAGGGCTTTCCTCCCTCTTTCTCAACTTTGACCCAAAGGCACCAATATCAACAACCAACAACAATACTATCACTTTAAGGCCCAAAATACATATATACATGAGTCAAAATAACAAAACCCCTCTTTATACATTTAGGAACCCTAACACCCAAAATCATCAAACTTCAACATTAAATCAAAATGACTAAAAATTTATGTCAATGATCATATACATGAGTAGTTATCCCTACCTCAATTACGGAGCTCAAAGGAAAAAGATGATGAAAACTCATAGTGCTCCAAACACCAAAATTTTCGGATCAAAATGAAGAGCAAGACCAACTCCACACTTTTTGTAAAGGGACCAAGGTAGAAGATTAATAGATCTAGATGATCTTGTAGAGAGAAGTTGAGATCTAGAGAGAGAGGCTCTCAAATTTGGGTTTTGAACAGTAAGAGAGAGAAAAGGAGTTGAAAAAGTGATCCAAAAAGTCGAACTTCAGACTGATATAAAAGTCGCCCCACTCGAGCGTGGAAACCTTCACTCGAGCGTCAGACACAGACTCATGCTCGAGCGTCAAAACGCCCGCTCGAGCGTCGGATGCACACTCACAGAAGTTTTGCAGGCGATGGTCCCCGCTCGAGCGTCAAACTCCCCGCTCGAACGGAGGGACAAAATGAAAGGGTCACACTCGAGCGTCAAAACTCCCGCTGGAGCGTACAAAGACCTGCAGAGAAAAATACTGGGAGATGAAAATTCGCGCTCGAGCGTCAAAACGCCCGCTCGAGCGGAGAAGCAACAACAAAGGGCCCGCTCGAGTGTCAAAAGCCCCGCTCGAGCGTAAAGGCCAAATTCTGGGCATCAACTTTTGGTTTCAAAGCACAACCAACCTGTTTCAAACCTGCCCAACACAACCCAAGACTCAAATACAAAGAGTAAAGGATGGAAATGAGAATGAAACAACAACACATCCACGGAACCGAGTCCGGAATACAGTAAATAAAGAGAGAAAAAACCAGAATCGCTATATTCAAGCTCTACACCAATTCTCATTTCTCTCACTCTCCCTCATGTTTTCTTCCTCTCAAAGCTCAAATGTGATCAAAAAGGAATAAAAGAGGTGAGTGGGGTTCAATTAGCCTAATAAGTGGTAATTGCTCAAAAATAAACAAATGGCATTATTTTAATCAAATTTAATCGTTCCGAACCGAATTTTAATTAGACTTACCATAAAATTCTATAAATCCTAATTAGCACATAAATCAAGTCAATTTCTAATTCGGACGCCGATAAGGCTTTCAATTCGCAAATCGAAACTAAAACATGAACAGATCTTTCTACACCGAACAGATAGAGACACAAAAATAATGCAACACACATGTAAATTAATTCAGAATTTCACCTTAATTACTAATAAGGCAAAATTAAATACGGATTAACATTAATCAGAGGTCGGGGTTATTACAGTTTTTCCCCCTTAAAAGAGTTTGGTCCTCCAAACTCGAATTACCTTCGTTCTGGAACAACATTGGGTCCAATGGAAACAAATCTGGATATCTCTTCATCATGTCTTCTTCGGTTTCCCATGTAGCATAAGTTCCTCCATGATTTTGCCAATCAACTTTTACCAGCGGTATTTCTTTGTTTCTCAATCGTTTGATCCTGTGGTTCACAATCTGGACAGGTCTTTCCTCATAAGTGTAGTCATCTTTCAAAAGCACGTGTGTTGGCTTAATGACATGGAATGGATCTCTCAAATACTATCGATGCATCGATACGTGAAATACATTGTGCATATGCTCCATTACCGGCGGTAAAACTACCCGATACGATACTGGATTGATCTTTTCAAGGACTTTATAAGGTCCAACATATCTTGGCGCCAACTTGCCCTTAACACCGAACCGAGTTTGACCCTTCATCGGGGTCACCTTTATGAACACATGGTCCCCAACTTCATATTCCCTATCTCTTCTTCGGATATCAGCATAGCTCTTCTGCCGACTCTGTGCAGTTTTCAGACGTTGCTGGATCAGTTTCACTTTCTCAGTTGTTTCTTGCACAAGTTCTGGTCCCAACAAAGGTCTATCACCTACTTCAGCCCAACATATCGGAGAACGACATTTTCTTCCATACAAGGCTTCGTACGGAGCCATTCCAATGCTTGAATGGTAACTGTTGTTGTACACAAATTCGGCTAATGACAAGTAGGTCTCCCAATTCCCCTGGAAGTCTAACACACACATTCTGAGCATATCTTCCAAAGTTTGGTTAGTCCGTTCAGTTTGTCTATCTGTCTGTGGATGATAGGCACTACTCAACCTTAGTTCAGTCCCCAAAGATTGTTGCAAACTTTGCCAAAATCTTGACACAAACTTTGAATCCCTGTCAGATACAATAGATACCGGTACACCATGCAATCTCATAATTTCGTTCACATACAAGTTAGTCAATTTATCCGCATTATAAATAGTTTTGACAGGCAGAAAATGGGCAGACTTAGTTAAACGATCAACTATAACCCAAATAGAGTCCATACCTCGGGAAGAACGAGGCAATCCCACAATGAAGTCCATGGTAATGTGATCCCATTTCCATTCCGGTATTGGAAGTGGTTGTAGCAAACCAGTGGGTCGTTGATGTTCAGCTTTAACCTGTTGACAATATAGACGCCTAGCCACAAAATTTGCAATACTCTTTTTCATTCCAGGCCACCAAAAATTCCATTTTAAATTGTGATACATTTTCATGTTCCCCGGGTGTATGGCAAATTTACTCTTGTGAGGTTCGGTCATCACACGTTTTCTCAAATCACAATGATCGGGTACACAAAGACGATTTTGAAATTTCAGTACGTCATTCTTAAACACAAATCCCGGCCTCGACTTTGAATCAAATTCCTCTATGATCTTTTTCAAGTATTCATCTTCGCACTGTTTTTGTTTGATCTCGTCAAGAATTGTAGGTTGAACGGAAATAGCAGTTAAAATCCCACCTTGTTCTCGTACGATAATCTCAATCTCATTCCTTTCCAAGTCGTATGACAGTTCTCTCTGGCTGGTAAGTAGGCATGACAAATTTCCCATTGATTTTCGGCTCAAAGCATCTGCTACGGTATTAGCTTTCCCTGGGTGGTACAAAATTTGCAAATCATAATCCTTGATTAGTTCCAACCATCGCCTCTGTCTCATGTTCAATTCTTTTTGGGTGAAGAAATATTTCAAGCTTTTATGATCGGTATACACTTCACAAGTTACTCTATACAAATAGTGACGCCAGATTTTTAAAGCAAACACCACTGCTGCCAATTCAAGATCATGTGTTGGGTAATTCTTTTCATGAGGTCGGAGTTATCGAGAAGCATAGGCAATCACTTTTCCATTTTGCATTAATACACACCCCAAACCTTTGTAGGAAGCATCATTGTAAGCTTGAAACCCATCAGTACTATTAAGTAAAGTTAAAATTGGTGCAGTCACTAACCTGGTTTTCAATTCTTGAAAGGTTGCCTCTCTCTGTTCATTCCAATCAAATGACACATTTTTCTGAGTTAACTGGGTTAATGGCATGGCAAGCTTGGAAAAGTCTTTCACAAATCTTTGATAATAACCTGCAAGTCCCAGAAAACTTCTAACTTCTGTTACATTTGTCGGCTTAGGCCAGTCCACAATAGTTTCAATTTTCTGAGGGTCAACAGAAACACCATCCTTGTTGATTACATGGCACAAGAATGCCACACTGTCAAGCCAAAATTCATATTTGGACAATTTAGCGTATAATTTCTTTTCTCTCAAGGTCTGCAGAGTAGTTCTCAAATGGTTCTCATGTTCTTCCCTGCTTTTGGAGTAAATTAGGATATCATCAATAAATACAACAATAAATTCATCCAAAAATGATTTAAACACTCTGTTCATAAGGTCCATGAAGGCAGCAGGTGCATTGGTCACCCCAAACGACATTACTAAAAATTCATAATGTCCATATCTAGTTCTGAATGCAGTTTTCTCTATATCTTCAGCCTTAACTTTTAATTAGTGATACCCAGATCTGAGATCAATTTTGGAAAATACTTGGGCACCTTGAAGTTGGTCAAACAAGTCATCTATTCGGGACAGAGGGTATTTGTTCTTGATAGTCACTTTGTTCAGTTCTCGATAGTCTATACACAATCTCAAAGATCCATCCTTCTTTTTGACAAACAAAACTGGAGCACCCCAAGGTGAAGTGCTCGGACGGATAAATTTCTTATTCAACAACTCCTGAAGTTAAGTTTTTAATTCTTTCAATTTTGAGGTAGACATTCTATAGGGAGTCTTGGAAATAGGTTGTGTTCCCGGAAACACCTCAACAGTGAATTCAATTTCTCTATCAACTAAGTCCCCAGGTAAGTCATTTGGAAACACATCAAGAAATTCACAAGCAACCGGGATAGTTTCTACACTAGTTCCGTCAGATGATACAGTTAGTATACAACACAAGTAACCCCTACATCCCTTCCTAAGCAGTTTTATGGCTTTCAGAGCTGAAATCAGATATGGGGGAGGAACTACCCCATTCCCAGTAAAAGTAAATTCAGGCATATCTGGTGGTCTAAACACAACAGATTTACTTACACAGTCAATAGTAGCACAGTATTTAGTCAACCAGTCCATTCCCAAAATGCAATCAAAATGATCAATGTTCAAAGGCAACAAGTCAACATATAACATCATATCGTCAATCATAATATCACATGCAGGATAAACATGAGCACACATCATAGAACCCCCAGACGGCGTAGATACAGATAACACATATGTCATAAGTTCTAATGGTTTAGTCAATTTTCGAGAGAAAGCATGCGATACAAAGGAATGTGTAGAACCAGAATCTATCAATACACATGCATTTTGAGAACATACAGAGAGTGTACCTAACACCACAGTATAGGTGTTTGGTACGTCACTGGGCACTAAGGCAAACATTCGACCTTGTCTCAGAGGTTCTTTCCCAGCATTGGCTTTTGCATTCGGTTTGGCTATAGAAGCGGATCTAGCTGAACTTGCCGCAGGACGGCTAGTATTTTCAGACCTAAGTGGGCAATCTTTCACTACATGACCTGCCTGGCCACATCGGAAACAAGAACCGGATACTCAGTAGCACACACCCCTATGCCTTTTACCACAATCAGAACAGACTGGGATAGACCCACTATTCTGACTCGAGCTGCTTATAGACCTCGTGTTTTGCTTCTTACTGACAAAATACCGGCCTCTTCTAAAACCAAACCTAGGCCTCTTTCCTTCCAATCTATTTGTATAGCTACTGGGGCTTTACTTTGTTTCATGGCGGCTATGGTGGCTTCTGCCATTAAGGATCTGTCTAGAACTTCCACATACGTAGGCAATTTCAGTACGCCTACCCGATCAAACACCTCCAAATCCAGTCCACCTTCAAATTTTCGTGCTTTCTTGTAATCAGTATCCACCATATGGGGAGCAAACCGTGCCAGTTCGGTGAATTTGGCTTCATACTCAGCCACAGACATCCTTCCCTGTTTAAGTTCTTGAAACTCAGACACTTTCCGATCCCTGAAACATTGGGGAAAATATTTATCATAGAAGATGGCATTAAACTATGCCCACGTCATATTCCCATTGCCACCTCGAATCAGTAACCACACCACCTTCGGGCTTCATCCTTCAGAGTATAGGTAGCTATAAGGACTTTCTGGATTTCAGAACAAGGAAACACTTCATATAGCTTCTCCATTTCAAGTAATCACGTCTCTGCTTTCAACGATTCAATTTCACCATAGAATGTCGGCGGTTTCATTTTCATGAATTTCTGTGCCAAGTTGATGATGTCATTATTATCTGCTTCGGCTTGTGCCAACGGAGGTAGAGGGGGTAAAGGTTGCTGTCTTTGCTGTTGTGTCAAAGTTTCAGTCAATGCTGCTAGCATTTGTTCCATTCGACCTATGCGAGCCTCTGAAGATTCACTTACATCACTTCCCCTTGCATTCTCCATGTTACTATAGAGACATCGAACGATAATAAACATAGGCATAATCTTATTCGTTTCTTTCAATTCATTTGTTCAAATTTTACACACATTAAGTTTCCATATTCATTTGGATCACCACACACTCACACATGCAGATGGAATGCCCCTAACTCTTACTAGGACATCCTAAGCTCATATGGACCTGTGTGTGCGGTAGAACACGTGCTCTGATACCACTCTGTCACGACCCACACCCGTCCCTGTAGGTTTAGCATCGTAACCGGCCAATAATCCGTGGATTACCAAAGGCCTCTTAACAGATAAGCACATAATAAAGGACTGCGGAAGCAATTATACAAAATAGACATGGTCCAATGAGCTGTGATAACATACATGGGACAGTTATTAACAGAATCAGAACAGAGACAGACACGTGAAGGTTACGAATAACCAGTTCCGTAAATGAACCTCCGAATCCGGGTAACAGAGAATAAATACGCTGAGCCCCCATAACGGGGCCTCCGGTACGGGTAACAGAGTGCAGACAAATTAAGTTCCATAAAAGAACCTCCGATACCGGGTAACAACCAACAGATATCACATGATGCTAAAGATGTCACGAATACATATCAGAAATTGGACAGTTATTCATTGTACAGAACATAGCACTTTAGAAAACAGATCTTATTTATCACACAGAAAATAAATACAGTTGAACATAACTTTATTACGTTATTACTCACAGTTGGCCCTGAGACAGATAGACGGAGCAGATTGGTCAAACGGTACACGGCACGTGACCTACATAACACATAACAGATACACACTTGAAACACACGTTCTAAATGTATATAACTTACTTCGATGGCTCTTAGTGTGTTTCTAACCTTTAATCCTCATTATGGAATCTTAAACATGGCCTAGGAACGCCTAGGATAGAATGAGTATGCAAGAATGCATTGGAAAACATTTCTTGAAACTTGCTAAAAATAAGGTCCACGCTCGAGCGTGGCTTTTCCACGCTCGAGCGGACATGCAGACAATGAAGCTCCGCTCGAGCGTGGACTTCCCCGCTCGAGCGGACTGTAAACCTCGACAAAAGTACTGGATGCAAGTTTTTCATGCTCAACGAGCGCTCGACCTACGCTCGAGCGTGAGACTCAGATCCTCGCTCGAGCGTGGATTCCCCCGCTCGAGCGGACTGCAAAACACACAAACTTCTGGGTATATGCATTTCACGCTCGAGCGTAAATATCGACGCTCGAGCGGAGTGCATGTACTCAGAGTGCACGCTCGAGCGTAAAGTCCCATGCTCGAGCGTGGATCAAATTTCTGGAATTTCCAGATTTAATCACCAAGCTCAAATTCGACCTTAAATGCATCAAACTCAAATTTCTGGGCCTCAAACTTTGGGAAACACTTAAAGACTCATAAAACAACATGTTTAAAGCATCATTTCAAGAAATCATGGCCCAAAAGATACCACTTGTGCAAAAATCAACTTTAAACTCAAAAATTAATTTATGAACATAACATGCATGAACTCTCTTGTATTCATCCTCCTCAAAACATGATCAAACTTGGTAATTTAAAGGAAAACATGATGAATGACCAAAATGTAAGTGAGGTTAATACATGCATGAAAGAAACCTTTGAAATTATGCTCAAAATGTGAAGAAATTAGGGGTGAGCATGATCCGGATTGGACCGGATTGGGGTAAAAACAGGACCAATCCGTTATTTACGGTTCCTGAAAAATTGGAACCAATCCAATCCGTTTAAATCATGGAACCAATCCGAACCAATCCATTTAAACACGGATTGGATCGGTTTAGGACCACGGATTCACATAATTAAATAACAAAAATATATATATAACACTTTAATTTCATAAAAACATAAACATAGCGCTATATTAGTTCCATAATAACAACATGTCTTTCTATAATAGCGACATATTGTTCTAGAATTTAAACAACCATAAGAAAATTGGTTTCACCATAAGTATTTAGACCATTACAAATTAAAACTAAAAACTAACAAATAAAAGTAATAAAAGAGGATATTATGCAGGTTTAGGTTTGAGTTTAGGTTTTATATGGAATAACAGAAGATACTATGGGGGAGGATGTATAATAAAAATATAGACTATTTGTATACGGTCCGAATCGGTTCCAATCCAGAACCGTGGGGTTCAATCCGGAACCAATCCTTGGACTACGGATTTTTAATTCTTCAATCCGGAACCGAACCACGGATTCAAAAAACCAATCCAAACCTATTGGATTGGACTGGACTAGATCGGATTACGGATTTCACGGATTCCTTGCTCAGCCCTAGAAGAAATGTACATGCATGCATGAATTCACCCTTAATTCCACTATTGTAGCTCAATTCCCATGTCAATCTCCTAACACCATTAATTTCATGTTCTAATCAACTAAACTTCAAGGTTAGAGATTAACATTCTTACCTAGGGATCTCAATTTCTTATGCTAGAGATGGTCTTGAGTGATCTTCCAAGTTTTCGTAGCAATTTCCCTCCTTGTGAATTCAATCTTCAAGCTCTACACCAATTCTCCTTTCTCTCACTCTCCCTCACGTTTTCTTCCTCTCAAAGCTCAAATGTAATCAAAAAGGAATAAAAGAGGTGAGTGGGGTTCAATCAGCCTAATAAGTGGTAATTGCTCAAAAATAAACAAATGACATTATTTTAATCAAATTTAATCGTTCCGAACTGAATTTTAATTAGACCTACCATAAAATTCTATAAATCCTAATTAGCACATAAATCAAGTCAATTTCTGATTCGGACGGCTTTCAATTCGCAAATCGAAACTAAAACATGAACAGATCTTTCTACACCGAACAGATAAAGACACAAAAATAATGCAACACGCATGTAA
The DNA here is from genome assembly GCA_036172215.1 of Camellia granthamiana. NCBI lineage: Eukaryota > Viridiplantae > Streptophyta > Magnoliopsida > Ericales > Theaceae > Camellia > Camellia granthamiana. The sequence continues at coordinate 152,579,696 of CM069904.1, forward strand.
ATTAATTCAGAATTTCACCTTAATTACTAATTAGGCATAATTAAATACGGATTAACATTAATCAGAAGTCGGGGTTATTACACAGATATTAATAAAAAAGTATAACTGTCCACCAAAACACTACCAAAATAAAAAAATAGGACTATACGAAAATAAACTCTCCACTAATAGGACTTAACATATCAATAGAAAAAACTTGAGACTAATTAGAGTACTTGTTTGTGAGATGAGATTTATTGATAAATATTCCTTTATTTTTGTATATAAATAATATATTTAAAAGATACTAAAAAATGAAAGATTTAAATTATCAAGATGTATCATAAGTGAGTCTACAACACTTCAACTGAACCCTTCAAATATTGGGTTTGGATTAGGAGTAGGTGTCGTGTCTTGTCATTTTGAGTTCGTGTCAGAATAATTTCAATACTAACTGGACTCGTTTATTATTTCGTATTATCGTTTCGTGTCATTTTTAGTCCATATCCAATTCGTGTCATGTTAACATGTCATGTTTACGTGTTATATCAAAAAATTTCACTATTAACCAAAAATATCAAATGTGTGAAAGAAAAAAAAAATTAAAAATTTCTTTACAAGTTAAATTTAATAAAATTAATCTTTATTAAGTGAAATTATTTATAAAAATATTTGATTTCAACTTAATTTGATTTTCTTAATTTATAAAAATTATATTTTATTATTATATTTTTTGCTAGATTATAATAGACAAAAAAAAATACATTAAGTACAATTAAAAACAAAAACGAAACCTATATTAAACTTAAAATCGTATTATACTTCCTTTCTAATAAATTAGATGTAATTACGTAAGAGATTAAAAAATATCATGATACTCTTTAATAGAAATAATATTAAAATATGTAACTAATTATTCATTATACGAGTTATTTGTGTTAATTTCGTATTATATAGATTTGATACTAATCTGACCAGTTTAATATTCATACTATTGGGTCGTATCATATACGTATTTGTGTCAAAAAATAATTAATCCTAACCCACTAATTTCGTATATGATTCAAGTCGTGTTATCCTATCGTATCGTAAATTTCCATCCCTAATTTGGATCTAATGTGTTCTCATGGCTTCGGGCCACATGGGGTATGTACCAGAAAATTTTCAATGCCCCAAAAAACAATGCAATGTTTTATTTACAAATTAACACTTAATATTTTATTTTTTAAAATTTTAATATAAAAATATTAAATTTTATAATTTAAACTAATAATTATTACTTAAATTGTTACATAAACTCATTACAAAAATATTGAATAATTTCTCAGTATGTATTGTGCACATTAGACAAGCTCATGCCCCCGTTTTCCACACTCGTGATTAATTTCTTCATGCTGGCCCCACAGCTGACTAATAGGCTTATGTGGAGAGAGAGAGAGAATTTCTTGGTTACTTGTAACACTTGGAATAGGAAGCCTCCAAGAAGAAACCAATGCGAAAAAAAGAAAAAGAAAAAGAAAAAAAAAGTTTATATATACAGCAACATTATAAATTCCATATATTTTTTTAAAATTTATCTGAAAATAAAAATTAATAGTTGAAATTCATTTTATTCATTACTTTACATTCACCATACATAACTATTTTGGGATCCTAATTCGGACCCTAGCCTTTTTGTTATACATGTAAGGGTGTTTAAACTGATCTAAATAAATAAATATTTTTTATTTTTAGAAAAAAAAGAAAAAATGAAATGAATATGGAACCAATGCAACAAACAAAAGTCTTGTGACTTGCCAAGTACTGTGCGTGAATTACACGCTTTCCACATAGCTAAACAGCCCAGGCCCCCCCTTCTCTTTGTAGTGATTTGAGCAAGCTATGAAGTAAAACATAAATATTTTAAGCCAGACTCTCACTAGGGATAAGGTTGCAAGTAATTTTATGTATTTATAAGAGGATCTCATTTTTAAAATCTTGAGTTACAAGTAATCGCAATGGACAATCACCGTTAATAAAAAAAGATGGGCAAGTGAATTAGTTGCGTAGCTCAAATAAATTTGGTCGGATTGATGAGTTGTCCAGATTTAGGTTTCGTTTGGAAATATATTATTTTAGTAATTTTTTAGTTTTTCAGTTAAAATATGAGATAAAAAAAATTCGTATGTTTGAAATAATTTTTTAGTTTTTTACGAACAGATATATAAAAAGTAAAAAAAAAAAAAAAAAAAAAAATTCTTTGACTTTTTTTTGTATAATTTGTTAGATTTTTTACTTTTTTAATGATTTTTTGATTTTTAAACCAAAAAGTGATATTCTTGAACGAGACCTTAATTTGAGCTGTGCTGAGAATTGTCTAATCTTACCTTCAACTTGAGTTCAATAAATTGATATCAATTTAGATCCGAATTGTCCACAAATTTGATTTTTTTTTTTTTTTGGATGGGAATGGGGATGGAGGAGGGGGAGGGGGTGTAATATTTTACATTAAGGCCCTATTAACATTTTTTGTTTTGTAAAATCATAAATAGCATAAAAACAAAAAAAAAAAAACTGCAACAAATAAATTTTTTATTAAAATAACTAACAACATGACAAACTTTACAACAAAATAATAAAATGCATACACAGAGAGAGAGAGAGAGAGAGAGAGAGAGTTGAGAAGGCTGAAGAGAAAGCTAGGACTTGTACACGGAAGATATGAGATATATATTTACATTAAGCTAACGATAACTTTCAGATAATCTACCAAATATTTTATATGCATACTTAATATATGTGCAATTCGAGTTTTGAGTTGCTCAAGATGCATTGATATATCTGTCCAAGACCGGTTTAAATTCAATTCAAAATTTTAAATTGTTATCTAAAATCACACTGAGTTTAAAAATATATTATTTAATCTCTAAAAAATCTAGGTTGACCCACATTACTCCGAGTGTCACCTTAAAAAAGTAAAAAATGTTGGATTAAATTTTGAAAACTCCATTAATATATATTATTTTTATTTTTATTTTTATTTTATTTGATGCTTGTTGTCTTGTTGATCTAAACCAACAAGTATTTCTCAAGTTCTACAGCTAAATTGCCTTTTTTCAACTTTAATTCTATAATCCAAGTAATTCACTGGGTAAGGAAAAGATGAATAGGTAGGTATACCCAACATGAAAAGAATCTTCCAAGTTTACAGCTATGAAAAGGACCTTTTAATGAAAAAGAATGTTAAACTTTCTTGGTGGAATTAATGTTCAAAATCAAATTGTCTTTAATTTTTCCCGGTGACTGATTCGATGACCATATCGAGAAACATTAGAGTGCCACAACTTATAACTCACTCACAAACAAAAGAGAATTAAACTTTACGTGGTTGAATTTGTGACAATTAAAAATTGACACAAACTTGTTTGGTTTGTGTTTCAGAAACATGTTTTGGAAAAAAAAAGTACGAAAACATGTTTGGTTTGGTGTTTTGGGAAATTTGTTTTGAAAAATTGTTTTGAGAGAGAGTTTTGGAAAAAGTGATTGATTTGATGTGTGTGTGAGAGTGATTTGTTTGGAAAAATTGTTTGGTTTGTGTGTTTTGGGAAAATTTTTTGAGAAAATTTGTTTGGTAGAAAAAATTTCTGAAATTTGTTTGTAGAGAAAATTTCTGAAATTTTTTTCAGAAACATCAACCAAACAAGCCCATCATGTCTTTGTAGATAAATTAGGAGAACTTTTTTAAATGTCTCAATCTTTTTCTTTTTTATAAAATCATATTATTACAATTATCAAATTAATATGATTTTTTAATGTATAATTTTTATATATCAACTTAAAAAATTAACGAGTCAAATCATCAAAATAAATCTCGTGATGAGCTCACGAAACTAAACTAGACCAATCTAATTTTTCTACAAACTTGAGATAAATGATGGGGGTAAATTATTGTTCTCTTTGTTTTATCATCTTATGCTTTACAACATTATGGTTTTAATCATCATTGATCAAAGTGGATGAAGTGTGCATTAATTTACACAAATTTCTTCAAACTAACCTAAAGTTGGGTGAGACTGGTGGCAGGTCCTTACCCTAATTAAACAACTGAACCAACTGTCACTAATCAAAGCGATTTGATTAGTGCCAAATTCATATTCAGAGAGTGATTTATACTGAATAATTTGTGGTCCGGGAGTATATTGAGAAATTGCCGATATCAAGAAGAAAAAAAAAAATTGAACAAAAGATTAGAGCCCGTTTGGTAATTTTTGTCTTCTTATTTTCAATTTTTCTTTTTGAAAATTAGAGACAAATTTTGTTTAATATACTGTTTTTTATTTCAAAGAAATAGAAATGACTGAAATTTTCAAAAATTTTGAAAGAAGTCTTATGTCTCCTTTTTCTCCCACCACCATCCACCACCATTACTAACTCTCTTACAAGTTTTAATTATCTTTTCAACATGCTTCGACGATCAAACAATCATTGCATGTTATTTTTAGAGACAATCCAGCCACCAACTCCGACAGCCACCTCATTGTTGACCACAACAATCATCCACCCTCCAGCCAGTGACGGCTCCAAAACATTGTTGATTGGGTCATGCAAAATCTTAAAAACTTATTTTCAAATCATAAATGAAAAAATCTTAATATATTAATATAATTTTAAAGAAAAAACATGAATATATATATATATTAACAAGATTCTATACTTTAGAATTGTTACTTAATAACTAAGAATGTTCATAACAGGAGAAGCAATATCTAGATTCCGATGCAAATCGGATATCTCATTATTGATACCATCAAATATGTTCTTAATTGAACTAATAAGTAAAATAATATATGAATAGTTACAAAACAAAATAGTGAAATTTATTTTTGTACGAGTACGAAATAATCTTTACTCATATAATCTTATTAACAAAGCTTGCATTCCTTCAAACGTCATCGTAACACCTAAAATCACAAGCGTAAGCTAGTTGGTGGGTGCGTGCCGGAAACCCTTCCGATGCCTAAGTCAGCAAATAGACTAAGGATGCAAAAGTTTTTTGAATTCGGGAGTAAGAATTGTCATACCTGAGATTAGGGTTTAGTTTGAGTTTTTGTAAATTCCGCATGGCACAATTCAAGTAGGACTCTAACTCTCCTTTATAGAATCCTTCTAGGAATCACATTCCTAAAGCATAATGCTTATCCTTTAATACCATCCTCACTGCAAGCCAAGTGAGATAACACAACTCTTTGCTCGGCTTCTGCCGTGCAACTGGATTACTTTTGCTTTGTCTACCACTGGCTTAGCCATACATAGCTTGCACAGCGCGCTACCATGCTAACATTGCGCAGCTTTTTCCCTAGCTCGGTCAAGCCTCTACACTTAATCCATTTGACCGCCTTTCTTATAGCTCGGTCAAGGCGTTGACCGCCATTAAGAGGTAGCTAGGTCAAAGAATTTGGGTTTTATGGTAGTCCAGTCAAACTTTGACTGGTTGCATCCACTGTTCGGCCCAAACTAAGCCCTTCCCAAGGCACAACTCGACCCGACATGCAGCCCAAGCCTCAAAGCTACTTCCATCTAGCTCAGTCCAATTTGGTTACACAAATTGCCCTCTCAAATTCTATTGAAATAAGAAGCCAACAAAAATCTAATGGACATGCGTTGCTATCACAAAAAATCTAATTGAAGTAGTGTTGTGCGGAAATTCAAATACAGTAAAAATCCAAAAAATTGTAACTAAATCAGTGTAATGTGCATATATAAAATATATCACAAATTCGCAATATAAAATTACTTGCTTGATGTAATTACAATGACGATTCAGAAGAGTGAGAGACTCCATTGCCTTTCTTTTTTTCAACAAGTGTGATCTATTTTTTTTCATTGAACCATTGGCCTCATTGTTTTAAACTATGGGCGCAAATTTTCTACTACCTTATTTTTAATAAAATTTAATATTAAATATAAATTAATTTTTAAAAAATTGATGAGACTAACACACACCACCCTCTTATATGTAGCGCCAGTCCTTCTAGCACTAGCTACCACATCCAACACCACATAAAAGTGGGTTTGGGGTTGCTCTTGCGCATGTGTTACACATTTTATTGCGTTCATTTTAAGATTTAATTTGATAATTTAAATCATTCACATTTTAGAAATTATCGAGTAGAATATACCAGTAAAAAATCATGTCAATCAAATATCGTTAGCCCTTTCATCAAATCACATTTGTATTTAAAAAAAAAAAAAGATAAATGTAATTTGAAGTATAAAACTCAATGCAAATGTGATTTGATGAAAGAGATAACGATATCTGATCGACGTGATTTTTTATAAATATATTCTACTCAATAACTTCTAAAATATGAATAGTTTAATTTTTAAATTAAACCCTGAATTGAGCCCAATAAAACGTGCAACAGTTGCTGATGCAAAACATATTTGATAAAGTGTACAGCACGACACACAAGTTATTATTATTTTTTTTATTTTAAGAAAATAAAACAAAAATCTATTTCCAATTAATTAACAAGGGCTAACAGGTGGGTGTGGGCGTATATCAGACACGCGGGGCTTAAAGCGAGTGAGTTTTGGGTAATACGAAAACGAGCCGCTTGGGCCGCCTCCTCCTCCTTCTTCACCTCCGCCAAATTGATATCTATACATACACGAACCGCGTTTTGAACCGCCGGTCCCATTCAACATCCCTCTCTCTTCTTCGCTTCTTCTTCACACTTCGTTCATAAGAAAAACCTTCTCTCCCTTCACACGTATTACGTATTCACATACTAATTATTATTTATTTATTACTCATCATATATAAACACACACACACACTCATCATCATCGTCATCACAGAAACGAGCAAAGGCTCGTTTGTTCTCTCTCTCTCTCTCTCTCTCTCTCTCTCTCTCTCTTGTACATCTTCTTCATCAGCCTTTGTCTATCCAATATTTTACAAAGCAAGAAACCACAGGCATCATCATCGTCATCATGGGAAAGAAGCTTGATGCTCTATTTGGAAGACACTTCAAATCCTCCAAGTTCAAGGCCATTGTCAACGTTGCCGTTTCTCGCCTCTCTGTCCTCAAAAACCAGCGCCGCTCTCGCTGCTCCCTTGCCCGTTCCGACGTTGTTGAGCTCCTCAACCTCGCCCACCATGACCGTGCTCTTCTCCGGGTAACATCCAATCTTACTCTCCATTTTACATTTTCTTATATTCATTTTACCTTAGTTTTGTGCTACTACTAGTATTATTAATGGTGTTGGTAGTGGAGGCTGTGGTAGATCTGGAGGTGGTGATGATAGAGTGGTGGGGTGTCAATGAAAAGCTATGATCCATCGACTTATGTTTTTTATTCTTTTTTTGGGTACTCAGACTGCATTTGAATTGGTGGTTTATTGACAGGTTGAGCAAGTTATCAAGGAGCAAAACATGTTGGATGTTTTTGTTATGATTGAAGGCTATTTTCATTTGTTGGTGGAGAGGATCAACCTTATTGAACGAGAGAAGTGAGTTCCTAGAGTCTTTGATTTGTTAAAATAACTTCAGTTACTTCCATTTGTTTTTCTATAGTTTTCGGGGTTGAAAAACGGGCTTTTTGTTATGCAGAGTATGTCCCGAAGAGCTGAAAGAGGCAGTGTCGAGCTTGCTCTTCGCATCTACGAGATGTGGGGAGTTTCCAGAGCTTCAGGAGATGCGCGCGATCCTCACATCCCAATTTGGGAAGGAGTTTGCAGGTTGTGCCATTGAGTTGCGCAACAACTGTGGAGTGAATCTAAAGGTATTTCAACAATCCGCCATTTCAATTACTGGATTCATTTTGATTATGAAAATTTGAAAGTAATGTCAAATTTCATGTCTTTGTAATTTGCGTGTATAGATGGTACAGAAGCTGTCAACTAGACAGCCAAGCTTGGAGAACAGAATGAAGGTGCTCAAGGAAATTGCTTCTGAGAACAACATCGTTTTGCAGATTGAGGAAACTTCTTCGGAGGCCACAGAGGTATTCAATTTATATGTTATGACGGAACAAGAAATTGAAAAAAAATAATAAACAAAACACCAAACAACAATAAAATTTACATGATTCGGAATAAGCCTCCATTCACAGCCAAAGAAGAGTTTCACTACGAATGTAAAGAGCTGGCTCCCTCAACACAATCCTACGTCACAAAAGCTCTCAAAACTATAAACCCTAAAATCCTAAATAACTCAATATATATATGTATGTATATAAGGATCCAAACAGTTCCAAACCAGGTCAAAATAGACCCAAAAACAGGTGCAAATATGTTTGTTTTGCTCACCTATGTGAATTTCTACTAATTCTAATTTTATTAATCAAAGCTCATCCTAATCTCCGTCGACATTACTGCCTTAGCCCGTCCTATCATCTGTATAATGGAGTTTGTCATTTATTGACCGATTTTTTCGGGTAGCAATGGGTAATATGTATAATCCGAGTTTATATATATATATAACATCAAGAATATATACATATATATTAACATCAAGAATTGCAACAATCCAGTTCCATTTGTTTGTTTAAAATATAGATATAGACATCAATCGTGACATGTTGATCGTTATGTGATAATTGCAGGCGAAATTGGAAATTGAAGAGAAGCAGAACCAGCATAATATTCCTGATGAGATAGAAAACACAGAGGGTTTGTCCGATTCAACGAAAACAACGAGAAAATACAAGGATGTAGCTGATGCAGCGGAAGCAGCTTTTAAATCAGCAGCTTATGCTGCAGCAGCAGCAAGGGCAGCAGTGGAACTCTCTAGACCTGAATCCCATGACCCTGATGATCAGAACAGTCCTCATCCTGAACAGAGAAAGATAAGTGATAAGCATGATGCGATAAAATCTACACTTCAAACTACTGACGAAAACAACTTGAGAAGAACTGAGGATCAGAATGTTGGACTTGGATTTGAGAAGGTGCATCCTATCCAAAACTACCATTCTGAATCTGAAGATGAAATTCACTGTGAAAAAAAGGCTGAAGAATCGGAAGAGAGTAAAAATGTAGCAGATTTTAAGGGATCAAGGCCAACAGAGGACACAATTTCTGATGAGAGTGGTGACGAGACAAGGAATGAACAAGGCGGAGTACAGTTGTCAAGGACCCAAGACTCGGGTTTTCATATGAAGCCTAGTTTGCTTATGAATGAAGGTTTTGATTCTGGAAAGTCTTGCACAGTTGAAGATGAAGAAGACCTATCTAAGGATAGTGCAATGATATCTCGATCTCAAAAGAAGTTCCCTTTAAGATCTCAAGCTGGGCTAAAAGCAGAGTCAGGTCCTGGATATCCCAAAGCAGAGAAGAGGCCAATCTCTGTGAGGACCAGACGAGCTCAAGGGCGCTGAGAAGCATACTATTATGTAATAAAGTAGTCAGGATTTCAGTAATAGCACAGGGTTTTTCTACACATGTACTTTGTTTTTTGTTTGTTCATATTTTGACTGTTATTCGCGAGAATGTAAACTAGTGTAATGGTTTTGGATTGTGAGAGCTTCTTTTCTTTTTTTTCTTTTTCCAATAAATTTTTTTGTATTTGTTCAAGGGTTCAAAGTATTTATAGCCTTTTCATATTTGAAAGGATAATATTATCTTATGTAATGCATATGGAAAAAACAAATCCGACCTATTAAAAAAGGAACAAAAGAATCAAATAATTCTGAACCAAGGGAGTCACTTGCACTCCTTGGATACTGAACTACACCAGGTAAATAATCCCTTTGATTTACCCCAATATGAAATCAAACTAAATCCCCAACTTAATTTTCTTCCTTTTTTCTGTTTTTTTTCCTTCTTTTTACCCTTTTCATGGGTCCGTATGCTTGATTGTTCTGAACCATGTCTACACCCAGTTTCAACTACATAAACATCTGTAATGCACTGTGTATAAACAAGTGTAAGGTAGGAAACATCTCTAAAAAGTAAATTTAATGGTATTTGGGAATGCAGATCAAATCTTGAAAACATACAGAACCTACAAATATATGTGTTAGATTTACCTCTATGAAAATACCAAGCAACCTATTTTTAAAAAAAACATTGATTTACCATGTAATGCTTTGCAGAGAACTGAAAAGTCACTGGCCTCTAGCTCGCTTCTTTCCATGTTGCATCAGATCACAAAATGACTGCAAACTCACACCAACATCTTCATCATATTCGATACCAAGTTCCTCCTGTAACAGCAAACACCCATTAAGCAATAACTTTTGCAAGGACACGTATAAATATGCTTATATGCATAAGACATGGACATCGGAGAACCTTAAATTCTTTGAGATCCTTAGGAGAGTTCTCAGTTATAGCATCCCAAACATCTCTGAACATCCTTTTACGTCTTCTCCACTGACTTATTGTATCCATATACATTCTCTCCACAGCCTTACGCTCTTCTGGGCTTACGAGAGTGACTCCTCCACGTAATTTAGTTAATCTGTCCTCCATTTCCTCAACCTGATAGAGAATAAGAAGTCCTAAAATGTTGGACCAAGTTCCCCAACAGAGAAATCTTTGATATCATTTTGAAGGGAAAATGTCAGTAATGTTGATTTCATGTACCTCCTTTCTCAGATTGGCTTCTTTGGCAAGTATCTGTTCCAAAGTTAAATTTGACTGCAGAGCTTTCATTTCTGCAAGAGTATATTTTGTCACACAAATAAAAGACCCATGTCTTACTTTTCATCACAATGAAGTCCATAAAAGCAAGTATATGTGCAGAAGAATAAAGGTCATCACCCAAAAGAAAAAATAATTAAACAATCAATAACGAAATTATTGCTCTACAAAACATATATAAGAGGTTTAAAGAAAATACCTCCCTCAACCTCGCTAATTGCTCTTCTTTGTTCATTGAGCTGCTCTTGTAACTTGCTGTTTTGTTCTTTCATCTTAGTAAGCTCTTCACTGTTTGGAATGTCAAATTGATCTTGTCGAGCGAGGTATATTTTCTGCTTACCATATTCCTTGAATGATATCCGCCCACTATCAGCAAGACTATCCAGTGCCTTTTGTATTGAAGCCTTTTTGAGGTTGAACTTTTGAAGAAAATCAGCTACATTTTGAGAATTTAATGGTCTATTTTGCTGGATGAAGGAAAAACATATAAATATCAAGGGAAGGAACTCAAAACAACAATTAAGATAGGTGGCCACAGAGTAGTCACAGGTACGCACAAGTGCAGACAAAATTATTCGGAAGCACATTCTATTTGATGTGGCAGAAAATAATTTCAGGGAAATATTTCTTGAAAGAGTTTAAACTTTAGGTCAAGAGATTCTACATCCATCAGAGTAAAAGGGCAAATTAGTTATTGAGGATGTGTATTGGTAGTAATTAGTTTGGTATTTTTATACAGTATGACGGTGTGAACCACCTATTTCTTTCTTTCTTTGTTTCTAGTTAATTTATACAATAAAACTTAGATTTCAAACACCATAGAATAGAATTAACCCAAAACCTGCCTTGAGATTTCAAATTCTATTTTGCTTCTAACTTTATCATTCAGCAATCAAATAGCTGTCGTTCATCTTGTTAGGCATGAGAAAACTGTATCAAAATGTACCCCCCCCAAAAAAAAAGTTTACACATAAAAGCATATTGCTATGTATAATAATTGCCTTGCGATTCTAGTCTATGGGACTGTGTTAGCATAACTGGGACCATAAATATATCCACAATAAAACAATTGCAGTCCTGCTAACCTAAATGAATAACTGAAAAACCATTCCAAAGCAGAGAAAAGTTAGTGAACCCACGAAAACCAGATAATCTCATCCATCAAAAATTAAATTAAGCCAATCAACTTGGGTTACACACACACACTCTTAATCAGTACTCGAAAAATGCTTTACCTCATTCACAAAGTTGAGCACAATCCCTGCAATTATGAAAAAAAATAAAATAAAAATAAAAATCGGTTTCAATAGATGAATTCGATTCACCGATCTATGAATTTTCACAAACATAGTCAAATCCGAGAGAGAGAGAGAGAGAGAGAGGTTGATTTCACCTTCAGCGCTGTCAGATTTGGGCGCCATTTTGGATCTGAGAAATGGAGAAGACGAAGCTCGCGCGGGAAATCTCTGAAACTTTCGTTTGTGTTGTGTGCTTCAAAATCTCATTTACAGTTTGCTTTTGTAAGACCATCTTTTACCATTGCTGCAATAATGCCATTATTGTTATAATTTGACAATAGGTAGGGTTATTTTATCAAATTATGGCGATAGTATTTTAATGATCATTTGTTATTGTGATAAATCTTAACTAACTTTTTTTTTAAGTTTGTAGGTGTTGTTTGTAGGGATGATAATTTGAACCCGGCTCAACGGGGACCCGCGTGTCCGACCCAAATCGTTTGGCAAGAGGCTATTTTAGCCAAAAAGTCAAAAAGTTACTAAAAAAGTCAAAAAGCCAACAACCCATACCAAAAAGTCAAAGATTCCATTTTCTCTCTACTTTTTGCACATCTTTTCGTAAAAAGCCAAAAAGTCATCCCAAACATACTAGTTTTTTTTACATCACATTTTAGCCAAATAGCCAAAAAGTTACTAAATTAGTCTGTTCCCAAACGAGGCCTTAGAGTGGTTTTTTTTCCCCGAAAAATATCTCCCATAGGCGGGGGATGGTATTTAAAAATAAATCCCCAATAATTTTCAAGGCGGGGATGGTGATATATTTTCCAACCCCTACCTTGCCCCACCCCGGCCCCGGCCCCGGCCCCGACCCCGTCCCCGTTACCCCCATCGGAAGTAAACTAACTATATATAATATACCCCAATAAACTAACTACATAGAATATACCCCTCTGTTCTGTCTCTCTCACTCTCTCTCTTCCATCTATTCTCTTACTATCGCCCCCCTCTTTTCCTTCTCTTACTATCGCCCATCTCCTCTACTTCTCTCACTCTCGCACCTCTCCTATCCTCTTCCTCAGCGCCACTGTCGAAATCGCCGTCCACTACTTCTCTCACTCTTACACCTCTCATATCCTCTTCCTCAGCGCCACTGTCGAAATCGCCGTCCACTTTGCACTGCCACCTCCTCCGTTCCCTCCTCTCATCTTCGCTGTTCTCCTCAGTCATTCGTCGCAGTCACACAAAGATCTCAGATCTGTGTTGATCTCCTCCGTCGTGTTGCCGATTTTCATCGATCTCCATCTCTGTTGATCTCCTCCGTCGTCCCCGCCTTTCTCTGCCGATCTTCTCCATCGTCCTCTCTCTGTGTGTGTATGTGTGTATGTATATCTTTGTGTGTACGTATTTATGTTGTTAATGATGTTGTTGTTGTTGATGATGATGATGTTGATGTTGATGTTGAAAGAAGTTGTTTATGACGTTGTTGAAATAGATTTGGGCAGGGAATTTTCAGGGTCAAGGAAACCCGATCCCCGTTAGGGGCGGGGACGATAATAGGTCTCCTGTCGGGGTGTGACAACCCTCACCTCTAATTAGTGCTAATCTGTGATTAAGCATGATAAGTAACTGATTAGAATGAAATCCTGAATTGATTGTATGAGTGTATTGTTTTAAATGCATTTCTATCTGTTTGATTTTTGAATGAATCTGTTCATGTTTTAATTTCGAACTGCAATTTGAAGGCCTTATCGGCAGTCGAATCAGAAATTGATTGATGTTATGTGTTAATTAGAATTTATGTGATTGTATGATAGATTTAATTGAAATTTGATTTGGAATTATTAAATTAGATTAAATAATGTTAAATCACATTAGTTCAAGTAAATTGCCCTATTGCCACTTAGTTGACAATTCTAGGCCATTGTTTATTCTCCTTGTTAGATGTTGGCATCATTTTCATCCATCTTCCTAGGCCAAAACCGACAAGAGAGAGAGAGATAGGAGGAAACTTGAGTTCATCACAATTGGCTTGGAGAATTAGGAGTATTGAAGAGCATTTGCATTTTTGAACTTCCACACCTTGAATTCAAGACCTATGGTAGATAATTCATCATTTTAATTATGAATTTAAGTTGTATCTTGCATGGTTCATGGAAATATTGGAGATCAGAGTTAAGTTTTAGCTCAAAGTGTTGAATTATGAGGCATTGTGTACATGCATGTCCATATCATAGTGTTTTGAAGTCATTTTCATAAAATTCCCACATGCATGTTTCTATTTTGGTTTTGATCCATGAATTGATCATATTCTTGAGCTCAATCTTGCATTTTATCATGTCTTAGAGCATTAGAGTTCTTGGAAACTCATGCATGTATGATTTTGAATTGTTCTTCATATTTATATTTGAATTTGTGTTCAAATTGGCTTACATTTGGGCTTAATTTTACAAATTGATCTTCAAAGACATGTTATACTATGAGTTTTCAAGTATTTTCCAGAAAATTGGTCCAAAAGATTGAGTTTTGATGTGTTGAATGCTTGGTTTAAGCTTGGGAGGCAAATTTGGAAATTCTAGATTTTGGCTTCCACGTTCAAGCGACCATCTTTTGTTCAGAGCTCCGCTCGAGCGAAGGAATGCTGGCTCGAGCGTAGATTGCAAGCTCTCAGGTTTTTGGTGCACGCAGACGCATGCTCGAGCGACGAGACCTACGCTCAAGCAAGGACTGTGTCTCACGCTCAAGCGAGCATCGAGTGAGCGTCGAGCGGAGATTTTCAACATCCAGCACTTTTTGCATTTTTACAGACCGCTCGAACGAGGAAGTCCACGCTCGAGCAACCCCACTGTTTTGGCAAGCTCGCTGGAGCGAAGAAAGCCTCGCTTGAGCGAGACCCCTGTTTTCTGAAAAATTCTGAAAAGTGTTTTAAAGTACATTTTTGCATCCTCATTCCATCCTAGGCATTCCTAGGCCAAGTTTAAGGCATGTTAATGAGGATAATGTTATAGAACCTCACCAAGTATAATTAGGGGCTAAGTTATTAATTCCGAGTGTGTGTTCGTTCTGCAACTGTAGGGTTGGCACCCGAGGATGCTTGTTAGCTTGTCTATAACCCAGTGCTCTGTGAGTAACAATGTTATAAAGATATGTTCAATTATGATTATTTTCTGAATGATCAACTGTTCTACTTACTGAAACATTATTGTTTAATGAATGAATGTTTGTCCTATTTGTAAACTGTATTCGTGGCATCCATAGCAATTTACTGTTACTGTACTGTTACTGCTACTGTCACAGAGATCTCTGTCGGTTCCCATGTTTGGAACTACTACTGTTACTATTATGATGGCCATCAATTGACTGTTCGGTCTGTTAAGACCTACTGTACTGTTTTGCTATGGGATGTACCACATATGACTGTTATGGTTTCTAAGTGACTGATATGATTGTTTAATTACTGAGAGGACATTCATTCTTAACCTCTTTACATAACTGTTATTCACTGAGCTTTAGCTCACTGTTTATATATATATATGTAGGTGTCCAGGCACCGGACTAAAGCTAGGAGCATCAGGCTAAGCTCCCGTTTTGTCAAAGCCAACCATTATGCCTCACCTCGAGGTTCCGAGTGCGTCAAAGCCAATGCTGTTATGGGGTGTTTTAGATTCCCCCTTTTTGCCTATGTTCTGTAATAAATGTTAAGACTTGACTGTACAGTTAGATAAGGATTTGGTCCCTATCATGGATGTGTGTGTTTAAGTCGCATGTACATACGTTTTGGTTATCTATGTGGCATGTTTATAAAAAGTCTTTTTGCATTCAGACTGTCACAGCTTATTGGATACCTTCAATTTACTGTTTTGATTTCCGCCAGCCCCTTTACTCTGTATTATTGTCATTACTGTTAAGCAGGCCTTCGGTAATCACGGATTACTGGCCGGTTGCGATGCTAAACCTATAGGGGCAGGTTTGGGTCATGACACGAGGGTCGGGGATTGGGGCCAAGGACGAGGAAATTTTCGCCATTAGGGATCGGGGACGGGGAGTGTGTGACCACCGGCCCCGCCCCGGCCCATCACATTCCTAGTTGTTTGGATGTAGGTTTTTTTGTGATTTTATTTTTATTTATTTTTTGTCTTTTGCAGCCTTTTTTTAAATTGTTTGTAAAAAAAATTATATATTTATATTATTCCCGACTAGACAAATATAAAAAATGAAAAAAAAATTTGAAAAATTGGGAAAAAAATATATATATAATTCACTCCACCAAAAAACATATCACTACATATTTAATAAAAAAATTTAACTACACATAAAAAATAAACAAACATCAATTACCCACCAACAATCATTCATCATTCACCCAGCATTATACATTGCAAAAAATAATATTACATTCTTTTGTAGAAAATACTCAAAAATAAAAAACAAATATGAAATTTCATTACAAAATAAAAATATGACATTGCAAATAAAGACCAACAATTACATTAAAAAATAAATGACATTGCAAAATTTAAAATATATTATCCCGTAATTATTCATCAGGAGGCAGAGGGAAATAGTAATTTGGACTGCTAACATTTGAGTACCACTTTGCAAAAATCTCATTTTTTCGCATTGTGTAATATACTTTCATTTGAAGGTCCAAATGAGAAATGTCTATAGTCATTATCATATGTTATTCCTTTTTCATCTCATGTTTTTGTCTTCTGATCTCAAAGTCATATTTTTTCATCTCAAGTTATTTCATCTCCTGTAGTGCTTGAATCATTTTTTCTTCTCTTTCATCTTTTTTCTTTTCCTTCTCAACAAAGTGTTGGTTAAATGTCTCCAATTGTATGCTCATTTTTTGGACTTCAACTTTAGCGATTTGATTTTTCTGAAATAATTCTTTTGCAGCTTCCCTACGCATAAGCCTTTTACCTCTTGCAGAGACACTGCCCTCACCAACAGTTGGATTGTTACCAACACTTGGACTGTTACCAACACTTGGACTGGTGTCATCTTCAAGAGAAATGCAATTATCCATAGGGGAATCGGGAGCTGAACCAGGGGAAAACGGTGTATGTATTCTCGACTTCACTGTGTTCGTAAGAGTTACATCTTACCACCTGATATTGTTTTACAAGATTGGTCAATAATGTTCAAAAGCAAAATGTTTGTTTTCATCTTGATGGTATAACAGTTTTGCTTGAAGTATTTGTATCAATAAAATTGAAAATTAATTAATTAGTTAATTTTTATAAGAAACTAAACATAATAACTGAAGATGAAAACTTACTATATTAACTTGAGATATCCCACTTGGGTGAAGATTTTTGACCTGCGTTAAACATCTCCAAAATTAGTTGGAACATTTCATGATTATACCCCATCAAGATTGGATAGACACTTGTGTTCTTGATTTATCATTCTGAAGCAAGTAATAATTTTCATAAATTCTCCTCCAAAAGTAAGCATATGATTGCAAATTGCCAACAATTGGGTCTTTCGAAATGTGACTCCAAGATTTGTAAATTGCCATATCTTCTTCAATGGTGAATGACTTTCCTCTCTTTGTTTTTGATAAACCTTCCATAGTGATTATAAAAAAAAACGAAAAAGAAAATAATTTTGGAGGTTTGCTGTGAAATCAAATTCAAATAAAGAGAGGAGAAAAGAAAAATGAAATCCAAATGTTTACTATGAAATAAAATTGACACGAAGAGTTTATATTTATAGAAATTCAAAATATTACCATTTGAAAAAAATAACCGTTTGAAGATAGCTGTTGTCACAAAAAATATATTATTATTTAAAAAAAAAACAGAGCACAACGGCTGTTTTAAGGGTAGAGTGGGAGATCACAACCGTCCCCGTCTATATGTTTAATGGTTGAAATGATTCTATAGAATCATCCAACCCTCTCTCTCCCACTCTCACTCTCACACTGTCTTCCCTCTTTCTCACACTCTGTCTTTCTTCTCCTCAAACCGATCTCTCACTCTTGCTCTGTCTTCCCTCTCCTTTTCACTTTGTCTTCATTCTCAAACGGATCTCTCTCTTACTCTCGCACTGTCTTCCCTCTCCCTTTTACTCTATCTTCCCTCTTTTCAAATCGATCTCTCTCTCTCTCTCTCTCTTTCTCTCACTCTCGCACTTCTTCCATCTCTTCATCAATCTCTGTACTCTCCAATCTGTCTTTTTCACTCTCGCTCTGTCCTTGGTTCCAAGTGTTCACCTTCACACAATCGCCCCCCATTTCCTATCTCCCTCTCTGTCTTTGGTACGATCTCCATCTATATACATATATACATGCTTTGATTTTTTGTTTATTTTTCTGCTTATTGATGTGGAGGTGATCATGATTTTTTAAACTCATGTCTTCCGATGGCTTCAAACCGGATCTTCAAAGAACTCAAGCATCTCCAGATCTTCAAAAAACTCAGGTCTGTTCTCTTCGATTTTTCGTAATTATTTATTTTGATTTTTGGTTTAATTTTTGTTCGTCCAACTAATTTTTGTTCATCGATTGATTTTATTTTAATATTTATTTTGATCTTTAAAGAACTCAAGCCTATTTTTGTTTGGTTTATTGTGATAATATCATCTGATTTTTACACTCCATTTGGATCAACTAATTTGGTGATAAATGATTTTTTTTTTTTTTTTAAATTAAGAGAAATCGAATTTGGGTTTGTCACATTTATTTTGAAATTTGTGAATTTGGCAAAAAATTAGTAAATTAGGTTTGATTTTGATATTTGGATTTGATTATGAATTTTTTGGGTTTTCTATTGTTGCAAATCTGTTTCTTTAACTGTATTTGCTGTTAAAAATCTGTTGATATTTACTGATCTGACAAGTTTGGTAGCTGCTATTCAACGTACCAAATTTGAGAACAAAAATGGTATCTGTTATCATTGACAAGTAAAATAGCAGGCCATTGAAGACTTTTTTTTTGTCATTCTTATCCGATTTTAATTTTAATTGGTTAAATAGTAACTCCATTAAAGATGCTCTCAGATTTTCGTCGTGCCGTGGTGGTGGTGGATGTCGTGTAACAATGTGGTTTATTAGCAAATTTGTTGAAGTTCATCAAACTTCATCAATCAAATGTCGTCGTATAAATGCGGCAGGCAGAACATAAGCCAAATTGACCATGGTTGAGTCAGAAAATTGCGAAAACAGGACGAGTAAGAAGGGATTTTTAATGAGTTTGATTTGAGTTTTTTGAATTAAGTTTTTTGAAAATTAAATTTTTTGGTTTTCATGTTTTTTTGTTTTTAGTGAATATTTTTAAAATTTTAAATATTTTTTTTACTTTTTTAGATGTACCTTACTTAGATGTATCTAAAAAGTAAAAAATTTGTGAAAAAATATTTTTAAAAATTAATAAATACATAAAAATACAAAAAAAATGTAGGTTTGTGCATTCCAATTCTGTGTTTAAATTGTTTCATCTTTGATTTCGTAATCCATGTTCTTCATGTTTGTTGCTACTTCCGCGTGAATGGTATCAGAGCCATCGTTATGTTGTATCCTGTTTCTAACTGTTTAGTTTCTTCCAATTAATCGTCTTCTTTATTGTTTATTTGATTAATCTAGTTTTCGGTTCCATCTTAATCACCCACGAGATCAGTCTGTTATCCACTTGGTTTTTGTCACCCACTTCCATTTCCTGTCCAGAGTAAGTCCTTCGAGTTAGGCAGTATGGACATTTAGGATAGGGTCTGTATGAAACCATTTTGGTCTGTGGTAACTTGACAAGAATAGGGTATGTATTAAGGTATCTGTAAAACTGATTAATTAACAAGAACAATGAGTCGATTATTTAGAAGTAACTCATCAGTCAGTTCTAGGTCAACAACTTTGCCCTCAATACCTAATCAAGGATTAGTCATTAATGAAGAAGATGTTGAAATACAAAATGATCAATTTAATAGAGATTGGAACATACCAAAATTACAAATCAAAGAAATTTATAAAACAACATTTTTACAGAATGTTTTTAAGGTTGCATTACATGTTAAAACAATTGAACAAGTTTATGCTCTGGAGAAACCTCGAGAAACCTGCCAGTTATTTGATACAAAATTAATTAAACGACACAAAGAGAATGGTTACAATTTTATTCACATTGGTTTAATTCAAGTTGGTCTTAATCCGCTCACACCTGTTGGTAAAAATACTTCTGTTTTATTATGCTTAAGAGATGCTCGTTTTCTTAATTATAATGATAGTTTAATGGGAATGATGGAAACTGATCTTCATAAAGGTCCAGTACATTTTAATTGTTTTCCTGATTTTACACTCAGTTTAAGTGATCCAAATATTTTACATGCTTTAACCTTAAATATTCAACTACATGGTTCATTTACTAATATGATGGCTAAAACACATAATATTGCTTTAATTTATCGTGTTCACTATAAATGTATGCAAACTAATTTAAATGTTCATGCTCTGCATAAATCACCTAAAGATAAAACATTACTTATTCAAAGTAGTAGTCACAATGAATCAAATATTAATATTCCTAAAATGATTGAATGGAAAGATATTGATTTACCTGATGAATGGATTACTATTAATGAACATTACAAACATAACCAACAACAATCTTCTGAACAAGATATTAAAGATATTCGCCAATTTAATTATGGTTCTGTTCATATTAAATTTAATCGTAGCCAGTCCTCTAGACATAGTACATCCAGTGTTCCTAGTGAAATCGAAACTGAAGATGAAATATTTTCTACACCTCTATTTCGAAAAAATCGTCAACTAAATCTTGGTCCAACCATCGGTCCTACAATCAATCCAAAATTAAAAGGCATTGATAATTCTTCAACTTCCCAAATTAGTAAACCTGTTTATTCAACACATACTCATTTCCCTGATGACGACGTTCATTCAACTAATTCTCCAACACAAACAGATATGGAAGAATTCACACCACCTGTTAATCCACAATTATTAACAATCAAAAAAGACTTTATTCCCAATCTTGACAAATTACTTATTGATTTTAAATCTAAAGCTCATCGTACCCAACGACATGCCTATTATGCTAAATACACTTCTGCTCAAATGACTCAAATTTCTAAGGAATGGTATGATTTTATGGTTCAATATGGTTTTGAATTACCCTTGCTCCAATATGCAGAACAATATTATAACCAGCTTAACACAATTACTAAACATAAATGGAAAACTTCTGCTACCACTACTGTTAGTTCTAGTCATCCTCCCTTAGAGAAGATTATCCTTACTCAACAAGGATCTGAAATCACTGCTTCGCCTTTTAAATTACCTAGTAATGATGATAATGAACTTAAAAAGGTTATTGAACAAAATAATTATACTAATCAATGTTTAAATACGATTGGTAAACAATTAGACAAAATTGAAACCAATTTAGAATCTGTTCACATCTCATCATCTAAACAACCTTTAGATGCACCTTTGCTCAACCTACCAAGTAAACGATCCAACCGTCCTAGCTTAGTTACAAATGACCAATCATCTACTGTCCAAGCTATTGAAACACTATTTAAAAAATTATCTGTACCAGATACTCCCTCACCTTCTAAAGATAAAGGTCTTACTGTTCTAAATCAACACTTCGATATAGATCCTACTTCTACTCCATCCGACACCGATAATGAGATAAATCCATTAGCTCAACCATTCCAAGTTACAAAAATCCATTATCCAAAAGTTAATCCCCAAACTACTAAGAATTGGTATAATAAACCTACTCCTGTCGATTTACAATTTGAAGAAAATAATATTAATAATCAATTTTCTGTTTCTGCTAAAAAATTATACGAATGGAATATTGATGGTCTAAGTGAAGATCAAATCCTTCAAAAATTAAATCATTTATCTATGGTCTCCAACAGTTATCTCTCCAACTATCCCCAATATACTCAACCTGAAATTGTTACTTTAATCACTACTGGTTTTACTGGTATGCTCAAATCTTGGTGGGAAAAATATTTAACTGAATCTCAAAAAGACTCCATCATTTATGCTAACCAAACGGATGATCAAGGATTACCTATATTTGATGAAAATTTAGGATGTTGCCAACCTGATGGTATTAACCAATTAATTTATACAATCATTAGACATTTTATTGGTACACCAACTAATATATATTCCCGCATACATGATCAACTTAGTAATCTTACTTGTCCAACCCTAAGTGATTTTAGATGGTATAAAGATGTTTTTACCTCTCGAGTTATGTTAAGAGAAGATTGTACTAAATCATTCTGGAAAGAAAAATTTATTAATGGATTACCTAGTTTATTTGCTCACAAAATCCGTGATGTTCTTAGTCAACCTAATGGCGTCATTGAATATGATAATTTAACATATGGTGATATCATCGGTACTATTCAAAAAGAAGGTTTAAAAATGTGTATTGATTTAAAACTTAGTCAAAAAGCTTCTAAAGATAAACATAAAGCTAAATATGAATTAGGTAATTTCTGTGAACAATATGGATTACCTCCTATTGCACCCTCTCGAAGAAAATCACATAAATATTCAAAACATAGAAACCATAAATCCAAGTATTATAATAAATATAAGAAGCCTTATTCACCTTCTAAATCTAAAGACAAATTTTATGCTAACCCTAAAAAGAAATATCATAAATCTAAATCATATCCAAAATCTAATAAGGATATTACCTGTTATAATTGTGGTCAAAAAGGTCATTATGCTAATAAATGCAAAGACAAACAAAAACTCAAAGAAAGAGTTAACCAACTCCAAATTAATGAAGAATCCAAAATTCAATTATTTGAAATCTTACAATTAAATCAATCTGATAATCATTCCTCTTCTGTTCCTTCATCTCCATCCAGTTCCACTTCTGATAATGATCAATCTGATTCGGATAACCAACATAATCAAATTACTATCGGATGTACTGATGTTTGTTGTAAACCTGTTAAACAAATTTCTGTTCTTACCAAACATACTCAAGAAGAATCTGCTCTAATTGATTTAATTAGTAAATTAGATGATCCTCAATTAAAACAACAATACATTGATAAATTAAGAAATTTATTACTGCAAAAAGATACTAAACCTCAGTTTAATAAACCTATTATTAGTTTATCTAAAACTTTAGAAAAATTTAAAAATAAAACTAAAGACGTCACACTTCAAGATTTACAAACTGAAATTAATCACATTAAACAAACTATCCGAGATCTCCAAAGTAAAGACAACAAATTAGAAAATGAAATCATTAATATTAAACTTAAACAAAGCTTACATGATTTTCAACCTAATCCAAAATCACCTCAGCAATCTGCACACCATTCTGATTCTGAATCTGATCACACGAATCCTGATAAGCTCATTTTTGATAATCGATCCCAAGCCACTAACCTTGAAGATAAAAGATTAAATTTACTCAATAGAATTTTTATGCAGAAATGGTATTCACGAATTAAAATCATAGTTGAAGACTTTGAATTAGATCTAGTTGCATTAATTGATACTGGTGCTGATTTAAATTGTATTCAAGAAGGATTACTTCCTACTAAATATTATCACAAATGTCAAGAGAAATTAACCTCTGCTAATGGTAGTAAAATGCATATTAAATATAAATTACCTAAAGTACATGTTTGCCAAAATAATGTTTGTTTCAAAACTACATTTGTCTTAGTTAAAAACATGACTGATAGAATTATTTTAGGTACACCCTTCATTTCATTACTATATCCATTTACTACTTCCACTGAAGGAATTACTACTCATGTTTTAGGACATCCTGTCACATTTAAATTCTTGTTTCCACCTGAACCATCAGAATTAAATCAATTACAAGATTGTTCTATTACTCATACTATTCAAAGATTAACTCGACATATTAATTTTCTTAAAGAAGAAATTAATTACAAAAGAATTGATCAACAACTAACTGATCCAGTTCTCATTTCTCAAATTAATGATTTTAAATTAAAACTTGAATCAACTGTTTGCTCATCTTTACCTACTGCATTTTGGCATAGGAAAAAACATGTAGTTACATTACCATATATTAAAGGTTTTAATGAAAAACAAATTCCTACTAAATCCCGACCTATCCAGATGAATTTTGACCTATTAGAAATGTGTAAAAAAGAAATTAATGAATTATTGAAAAATAGAATAATTAGTCCAAGTAAATCACCATGGTCTTGTCCTGCTTTTTATGTTAATAAAAATGCTGAATTAGAACGGGGCGTTCCTCGCCTAGTTATTAATTATAAACCATTAAATGCTGTTCTTGAATGGATTCGATATCCTATTCCTAATAAAAAAGATTTAATTAAAAGACTTAATCAAACTGTTATTTTTAGTAAATTTGATTTAAAAAGTGGTTTTTGGCAAATCCAAATTCACCCTAAAGATAGATATAAAACTGCTTTTAATACACCATTTGGTCAATATGAATGGAATGTCATGCCATTTGGATTAAAAAATGCTCCTAGTGAATTTCAACACATCATGAATGATATATTCAACCCATTTAGTCATTTTTCAATTGTTTACATTGATGATATATTAATTTTTTCCAAATCCATTAGTGAACATTGGAAACATTTAACTGCATTCTTTTATACAATTAAAAGTCATGGTCTCGTCATTTCTGCTCCTAAAATTAAATTGTTTCAAACTAAAGTTAGGTTTTTAGGATATGATATTCATCATAATACTATTCTTCCTATTAGTCGCTCTATTGAATTTGCGTCTAAGTTTCCTGATGAAATTCTTGATAAAACTCAATTACAACGGTTCTTAGGTTCCCTCAATTACATTGCTGACTTCTATCAAGACCTTAGGAAAATCTGTCAACCTCTGTTCGATCGGTTAAAAGATAATCCTCCTCCTTGGTCTTCTGCACATACTGCTGTTGTTCAACAGGTCAAACAATATGTTAAGTCCCTTCCTTGTCTTGGTATTCCTACTGAGAACTCATTCAAAATTATTCAAACTGATGCTTCTGATATTGGTTATGGTGGCATTCTTCTTCAGAAAGTCACTCCTCAATCACCTGAACAAATTGTCCGTTATCATTCTGGTGTCTGGAATAAAGCACAATTAAATTATAGTACTATTAAAAAAGAAATTTTATCTACTGTTTTATGTATTCAAAAATTTCAAGATGATATTTTAAATCAAAAATTTTTACTTCGAGTTGATTGTAAATCTGCTAAATATGTTTTAGAAAAAGATGTTCAAAATCTTGCCAGCAAACAAATCTTTGCTCGTTGGCAATCTATTTTAAGTATTTTTGATTTTGACATTACTTACATACCTGGTTGTCAAAATTCCCTTCCTGATTTTCTTACCCGGGAATTTTTACAGGGGGGTAAGGGATGAGTGCTACTCCACATATTTCTTATGTTAAAACCCAAATTACCCATTACCAAACCCTGATCAAGCAAGTTAACCGCCGTATTAACCATCTTAAATCAGCCAGACCTCCTACTAAACGAGCCCAATATATCAATCACCAACAGTTACAAGCTCGTCGTGTTTTACGACATAATTACTACAATGATTTGTTCTATTACCAGAATTATTTAGATCTTCTTTCTGGTTGCTAATCTTTGTTCCCTATTTCACAGATGTCTCGCCCAAGGCCTCCTTCAAAGGCTTTGGTTCCCTCTTCTGGTTCCAGTAAACCTAATCAACTCATGGTTCCTCCTCCTTTGGAGTCAGTTCATCCATCCAAATCTATTGACCTAATTAACCGATATCATACTCTTTGTACTATTCACCGTCCTGATTATTCATCTGCATTGGCTAATGACCCTTTTGCCTCTAGCCAATCCGTTTCAGTTACTCCACTTCCAATCAATCAAGTTCGCCCTTTTCGAACTGAGTACACCAAATCCCATGTTACTAACCTGTTCTACAAAGAACCTAGTCACCCTCGAAGTCAAACCATTAATGAAATTGCTCAATTCCATTTTGGCTCTGGATGTCATTTCCTTTCTTCACCTCCAGAGAAAAATCTCTCCTATTACAAAGACATTCTATTCAACCACCATTCCATTTTAATCAAACCAATTCAGGATCGAGTATATGCTTACAAGATCCTATATCATTCACTTTACATTCACAATATTGTTTCCTTAGCAGAATGGGGCAATCCTAATCTGCTTCGTGATCTCCCTGGTCATTCTATTCAATATAATTATCATGATTATGTTGATGCTTGGTTTAAATTGTTCTTATATCAAAATGAGTCATTTAGTCATTCCTGGTTCATCTCCTTTGATCAAAAATTCAAATCCGAGTTACCAACCTGGTTTCTGAGATGGTGGAGTCATTATGGTGCCATTTCAGATATTCTCCCCAGTTCTCTCAATGAAACAATTGCCTATTTTGCTGCTGTTTACCCATTCACTGCTCATCAACAACAATTTCCTATATTGCTCACTTTTATATCCAAATACAAAATCCCATGGATATTCAAATGGCATTATGGGATTGATGATAACATAATTATTCGCCAACACTCCGTTAAATGGTGGGCTAAGTTCAATGTGCCCAGAATTATGAAATTGTTTATGAGGAATTTCCTCCTGATAAATGTGCCCCAACTCCTGCAATAGTCAAAGCCCAGCAGAACCCAATTGTTGTAGTCAGTCCAGGAAGCCAGCCCAGTCTTCCTCCAGTCAATCTTTGGAAGCCCCTCATCTAGTGGCTCCAAGCCCAAATCATTCAAATCCAAAGGAAAGTCCACAGTTCCAATAGTTTCGGACCAGCCCAAGGATCATTCAAAGCCCAAGTCAAAATCCAAATCAAAGGCTAAGCCCATTTCATCTCCTGCTCAGCCCATTGTTCAACCTGGATTCACTAGTGATCAGCTTCTTCAGATGGCCCGTCTCCTGGTAGATCAGGCCCAAGCCCATTTAAAGAATGAACCATCTCCTGCACCGGCCCAACAGTCCAATCTAGAAGATAGCTCAGCTAGTTCAAACAGTTCTGAAGAATCAACCAATCAACTGGATCATCCCGAGTTTCAAGATGCTCAGGACCCATTTGCCTGAGAAATCAACATAGGATTCTTTATAAATGCAAAATTGACTTCAATCAATACTCTTTTGAGAAAAACTGTCAATTTGTATTTATTCTGATTCCTTTACTCACATGCTCTACCGAAAGTAATGAATAGTGAAATTACTGTTCATCAACTTTTGTTAAAGCTGCTCAAATCAATCAGCCGAAAGCAACCGACAGCCCTGTTTAATATTCCTCATGCTGCCAGCTGCCTTCATCATTAGCCAACTCACAGGCTGCATAGTGCTGCCTTCATCATTCAGCCAACTCACATGCTGCATAGTTAGTTTTATTGTATATATATATTGTAATCAAATGTATCCATTCGGGCATTCGAAAATTTTCTTTTAAAATTGTAAGTCTAAAAGAAACCAGAGTGCTCTGAGTGAAGTCTATCTTTCCTGTTCATCCAATTAAAGATCCTTGCAGATTACAACAAGTGTAAGTGCAAGTTATTTTCTGTAATGAATTAAAAATGTTTTAATGATTTGATTTTTAAGTATATTTTGGTTTGTGCATTCCAATTCTGTGTTTAAATTGTTTCATCTTTGATTTCGTAATCCATGTTCTTCATGTTTGCTGCTTCAGAGTAAAATTTTACTCTGAATCATAATAAAATTTACTATGATTTATAGTAAAATTTTATATCGTTAAGTAAATCAACATGGTTTTAACCAGAGTAAAATTTTACTCTGAAATTACAATTTTATTATGATCTAAGGAGAGTATCTACTTTGAATCACACTAAGTGTCATGTATTAATAACCTTGCATGTTTGGTTGCTGAGAAAATCACAAAAACATAACAAGAAAACCAAATATAGTTTGGTTGCTGAGAAAATCAACATATTTTTAATCAGAGGAAAATTTTATTGTTCCAAATCTGTCTCATACATACATACAATCACAGATATACATACATACACTCACACACTCATAGATATACATACATACACACACTCACACAT